>CALNHX010000315.1:0-372097 GCA_940337035.1 Agriotes lineatus | reverse complement strand
TTGCTAGAACTTGGAGGGTGAATGTTAATTTTATTTATTCGCGGTACGCCCGAATTGACTTAGGAAATTTAAATATGTTCGACTAGATTTTAGATCCCCTGGTCGGCAATCCTTGAATTTTGAGTAGCTTATCACATGCACTAGTCCCATAACGATTTGAATATAACTTTCAATTTTGACTTAGGTTGATTCGCGCTACGCGCGGCGTGCGCCGGACGCGGTACGCCCGAAAGCGGCTTTTGTCGGTAATTAGTTCATTATCTCGCGGGATACGGGAAGACTGCCTGTCCAGTTCGCGTTCCCCAAAAGGTAAGTTTCTTTCGTGAATAGCCGGGAGTTCCCGTTTTGCCAACTTGCCAAAATGGCTTTATTCTTAGCGGCTCTTGGTACCGCATGAAACCAAACTGACTCATGGGTTCTCACAGTACAGAAATTGCATGTTTGCTGGCGCAGCCCAATTCTAAGAAAATTCTGCCAGTAAGTTAATATCGAATTCCTTGACTTCCCGGATGCAATTCAACCGTTGCTTGGATTATAACAATGTAACCTTTTACGTGCTTAGTAAATGACATTTTGCGTTCGCAATAAATTTAATATATGCAGGAACGGCTTTGTTTTATTCTTCCTCATGACAACTTAAAATCTATAAGATTTATAAATATAATGCAATTTCTTGCGGGTTGTTACAATAGCACTGGGTTTTAAATTATGAATAATGTTCCGTAAATTTGGATTGAAATTTTATGTATATATGTTTAATCTAATTTAAACATATTAAAGTTAGTAATTATGAGGCAAAGACTGGTGATTGCAACATTACAATTTTCTTGCTAATAAATTGGAATCGCATTTAAAAAAATGTGCGACTGGATTTCGTAAATTTTAGAAAATAAAATTTATGTGTGTTTAAATCAAGTTTAAACATATTGCCAATTTTTAGGCTGAAGAAAAAGAAAAGAAAAACTATATTGTTTCTTCCACCTTAAGGGTTTTTAGAGGATATTCTTCTACGGCTGATTGGCGCTGTTTGGATTGATGCTTCCTTCGGTTGATCTTTTTCCGAATGTAGTAGAAGGCTCCTATTAGAATAGCTCCTCCCAATAGGCTGCTTGTGATCCCGCTAGATAGATAGGAGTGGTGGCGGATGGTTTTCCAAGTAATGTCCTTTAGGTGCTGCTGGAATTCCAACTGCGAAGTTTGTAAATCCTCGAAGTGGTCTGACTGTTTTAGTACTGGCTCCTCTGCAATTTCTGAAAAGGAGTTGGGTGTTATTGTGTTGGTAAAATTGATGCTGACGGCCTTGGAATATCCTGCCAGGATCTTGAATTTCTTGTTATGCCTGGGGGTTAACGTATTCTTTGTAGTTTGGATGATGCAGTCTGACGAGATTTGAATTACACCTGTAGTGTTGACAGTGATTTCTTCCCTATTGCCACTGCAAGTGATAGCGATTCGGGTTGGCTTGTTGACCACGAACATCCAGGTGTTTTCCATGTATAGTTGTTTCCAAATAATGGACTGGATCTGATGTCTTCGTAAGCTGCATTGGCTAACTTCCGTTCGATGATATACCGGGTGTCCGTTCTCAAAGTCGAACATAGGCGATTAACATTGTATTGAACGTTTTTGCCGATTCCTGCTCGCCAATTCAACTTACAGGGAAGGTAATGGTATCAATGGAAAGATAAAATTATTACGCATCAAATGATACCAATAATAATATTCAAGATGCGATTTTTATTTTAAAATACTAATTTAAAGCTTGGGAATTTTTAAATATGCCATGCCTTGATTTTCAAGTTCGATAGCATTTGTCAAAAAAATTGGTAATTAGTTGACGTAAATCAGGTATTTTCTGTCAACGTCTGTTAAAATTATCTACAGAAAAATGAATTATTTCAATAAAGAATGAGTGAATGCTCTAATGTTAATTGCCTATGTTCGACTTTGAGAATGGACACCCGGTATATCATCAATGATGCAATTTGGGTTATTTTCAATTCCTTTCACGACTGTTGGACTGCAGATATACTTGTTTGGATTAATTTGGAGATTTTCTTTGAATTCCTCATCTGTCTCTTGAAAGTACATTTGTAGGTTGTAGTCTACAGCGAAGATCCCTTTTGGTACGTCGATCACCCAGTAGGACCCATTGTTAATTTGGAGAGGAATTGGTGTCACCTTGATTAAGGTATATTCGGTTTTTTCTACTATGATGAAGTATCCTTGGAAGTTGATGTAGATGTCATCATGTCCGATGTCGACCTTTATTATTATTATTATTATTATATTTCAAGCGAGAGGCGGCACAGCCGATTATCTCGCGCAAATGCATATACAAGTGCAGAACATAATGATTACATAAGGAAGCCATACAGGATTGGGGTCGGTAAAATTTCTAAGTTTGGCGAGAGTTTACTGGTTGCATTTGCGAGGATTTGCTTGATTTGGGCAGGTGTGATTAACTCGTAAAGATTACCTTGTTGGAAATGAACGTTCAAAATGTTTGTGTGGTAATTGCACAGTTCACTAATAACATTGGTGGCGACTTGGTAGACACTGATGATGTGGATATTTAATCGGTTGGAGTCGGTTGCCTTATACCATTTGTCCATGTTGTTGATTGCGCTGATTCCTTGGTTTAGCTTCTCTTGAAAATGTTCCAGCTTCTGATCGATTCGTTCTTCGGTTTCGTTGAATCTTGAGAGTGCTGACAGCAAGAATTTGGATTGTTGACTGTCCATTTTTATTAACTCCTGTTGATTTTTATCGAGTCTATCAATATCTTGATAGACTTCGTCATTTACTCCGAAAATTGACGTGAGTACAGTCCCAAGCACTCCTCGTTTCGCTCGTCTTGTTATGATATCTTCCATGCCAGTTTTAATCCATTCTATATGCCTTTTTTGTTCCAGAAGATGATGCACCAATGTCTTGCATAACGTATCTTCGGATAGTTCTTTCGCAGAGTTGCAGAGGTCGTCGAATTTGTCCACCATGTCGGTAACTGTTTCGAAGTCTTCTTCGATCTTCCCCCTCTCGAACTGGATTTCGATCCTGAATGTTCCTCGTTCAATTTTCCCGTGTCCAATATGCTCTACATAGTACCCGCTGTCTGGTTTTTGTATGTTGAATTCTGCCTTACTCAATGTATTTGTAGTAAGGAGAGTATATATTAGTAGAAGCATTTTCCATTTGGACGTGACAGTTTTCCTTGGTACTGGGAATGATTGTGTGTGGGTGCTGTTGGCCGAAATTTTCTCTTCAGGCTCTGGTTCCTGCGATTCTTCGTTAGTTGGTAATGGAATGATACTGCCTATGGATCGTTTTAATTGATGTCCTCCTGATTTCTGGATGGTTACTACTCGTACGGATCCATCGGTTGCAGGATGAATGTCGGTAACTCTCGCTAAAGGCCATTTACTAGGATTGATGTTTTCTTCTTTGATTAACACTAGGTCACCAACTTTTATATTCTCCACCGGTTTCTTCCATTTGTTTCTTTGCTGTAATCCATGAAGGTAGTCTGAGCTCCATGATTTCCAAAAATCTTGCTTGATTTTTTGGATCAATCTCCAGCGATTTGACAAATTTGTTGATATTGGTGTGCTGATTCGGTCCGGTGGTGAGATTATCTCTCTTCCTATCAGGAAATGGCCTGGTGTCAATGCAGTGGTGTCTTCAATATTGTTGCCTTGTGGGCACAGAAGACGTGAGTTTAAGCAGGCTTCGATTTGGCCAAGCAGGGTTGTTAATTCTTCAAATGTTAGAGTAGCGTTGCCAATGGTTCTCTTCAGATGATGCTTCATTGATTTTACTCCTGCTTCCCATATCCCTCCGAAGTGTGGAGCTACTGGGGGGATGAAGTGCCATTGGGTACCAATGGTGGATAAATTTTCTTGGATAACTGGGCCTTCCATTGCTTGACGGATTTCCTTGTCCAAGACCTTTCTTGCTCCAACGAAATTCGTTCCGTTGTCGCTATAAAGATGTGCACAGCGTCCTCTTCGGGCGATGAACCTCCTGAAGACTGCTAGGAAGCTGTTAGTTGTCATGTCGCTGAAGGCTTCTAAATGTATTGCCTTGGTTGATAGACAGACAAAAACAGCAATGTATTCCTTGGATGAAGACTGCCCTCTTCCTTTAGATGTTCGGATTTGTATTGGACCGGCATAGTCCACTCCTGAATGGAAGAATGGCGGGGTTGAGTTGACTCTGGTTGGTGGAAGATTCCCCATTAATTGCTGGGCTGCCTCTGCCTTGAATCGGATGCATCGAAAGCATTTCTTGATGCTGGAGCTGACGGCTTTCTTTGCGTTGATGATCCAATATCTTCTTCGGACATAGGACAGTGTGAGTTGAGTGCCACCGTGTAAGGTGCGTAAATGTGCCTCATGGATTATTAATTTGGAAATATGATTGGAATAAGGAAGAATAATTTTGTGTTTTTCGTGGTAGGATAAGTTTGAATTTTCTAGTCTTCCTCCAACACGTATGATTCCATGTTGATCGATGAATGGATTGAGATTTGCGAGTTTGTTATTGGAGTCCACACATTTTCTCTTTTGGAGTTGAGATCCTGTTGCCTTCAAAATAGGATCACTTCCTTGGACGACCTTGATGAGTGTGAGGATGGTGTCTTCCATTTCTTTAACTGATAGACATCCTGGTTGAATGGGAAGACGCCTACACTTGTTGATGAATCTTCGGCAGTAGGACACGACTCGTACTATTCTTCTCAGAGACGAGAAGCGATGAATAATATCGTTCTCGTCTTGATGAACTGTAGCTTGATGCACAGTGTAACCCTTTGCTTCTTCATTGGTTGTGGCGGTGTCTGGTTGACACGGCCATAAATCTTTGTTACTTAACCAACTTGGTCCATCCCACCATAGTACATGTTCTTTTAATTTCCCTGGACTAGTGCCTCTGGAGATGACGTCTGCAGGTCTAACCGAGAGGGTTGTAAATCCTCGAAGTGGTTCGGCTGCTGCAACACTGGCTCGTTTGCTATTTCTGTAAAAGAGCTTTTGTGTGATCGTGTCGTTGAAGAGGTTACCACTTGGTTTGGAACATCCCGACAACGTCCATCTGCTGCCTCTTCCCTTGGAGACGAATATTATATGAGTGAGTACGATAGTTATTATCACTCTTGCCGAGGTTAGCTGTTTTAGAAGATGCCGCATCGGTATTCCACATTGCGTATTTTTGGTAAATTCCCTCGCAGACTTTAATAAGCCGTCTTCTTGATTCCATCTTATACGAGGGGCTAAGTGCTTAGCGAACTCGGAGGTTTGCTCGCTTGCTGCATCTCTTGATGCTATTTCTTGATGCCACCCTCCACTATGTGCTAATTGTTTATTGAACTCGGAGGGTTTCTCGATTGCTGCAGTTCCTGCTGCAACCTCTTGACTCCATCCATCGCTAGGTTCGAAGTGTTTGGTGTCGGATTTTTCTTTTACTGCATCCCCCGCCGACAAGTCTTGGTGCCGCTTTCCACCGGGTGTCAAGTTTTTAATGGAGTCGGAGGGTTTTCCATCTTCTGTCATTATTGCTGTAACGTCTTGGCTCCGTCCATCGGTAGGAGCTGCTGTAGAAGCATCTGGAGGAGTTCCAACGATTTTTTCGTGGCCTGCAATTTCTGGACTGCATCCACTGCTTGGAGCTGCTGTAGGAGTCTCAACGATTTGTTCGTGGCCTGCAATTTCCTTTCCTTTCTGTCCATCGACTTTGTGAATGGGAACTTCCTGAATGGAGACTTCGTGAACGAGGACTTTGGAAACTCCATGCACTTGGTGATTTTCTTGTGGATGAGAAGATGCTATTTTTTCACATTCGATGATAACAGGATGTTGAACTTCCGTATTCTTTATATTGGCAGCTGCGATTGCTCGTTCTTCCGCTGTAGAGTTGGTTGTTGATATTTTCTCCACCTGCTGGATTGTTCCTGCTGGGATGGATCCCTTTGATGCGGGATGAATCTCTTTGACTGTCTCAATAATTTTTTCCGTGCATACCTGATCTTCTGCGGAAGGTTTTCTTTCTTTGGGCACTTCTTCTATGTCCCAGAATTTCTGCAACTGATATTCTTCTCCAATTTTGGCAACTATGGTGTTGACTTTAATGCTGTTGTTATGTTGTCTTCCAATGATTCCAGATAAAATCCATCCCAGCTCGGTATTCTGTCCCAAGATGCCATCCTTTGTTTTAGTGATTCCTTCTAGAATTATTTTTGAATATTCTTCGGCGCCTAGAATTATGTCTATGGGGCCAGGTTGGTTGAAGGTTGGATCGGCGATGAAAACATTGCTCCAGGAATTGATATTTATAATTGGGATGGGGGATGAAGGCATGGCTTTGGTAAGCTTAGGAAGTATTAGTAAATTTACAGGTAGGGAAAAGTTACTTGAAAATCTAGGTGTGATCAAACCTGGGATTTTCCATTTGGCAATTTTTGGCTTGCTGTTCCCGATTCCTGTGATTTCAGCTCGAACTTTGGTCCTGGGTAACCCCAATAATTCGGCTGATGCTTCCGTGATAAACGACCCCTGAGACCCGGGATCTATTAATACTCGTAATAGATGAGTCATCCCGGATGCTGCCTTTACTTGAACCATTGCTGTGGCAAGTAGAACTTGGCTCTCCTGTGCGCCTAAATTGGCGGTGATGATGTCTGACTTCGGCTTCTTTTCTGAGGCGTTGGAAGTCTTCATAGCTGCTGCATGAGCTGACGTTTTCATATTTTGGGCAGGGAGCGGCCTTGATGGTGGCTGCGCCTTATGAAGCAGTGTATGATGCGGGAAGCGACAGATCCTACAATTAAAATAGGCACGACATGGTATATTTGAATCGTGCCGCAAGCATCGATAGCACAATCGATTGGTTTTTACTGCTTCTTGTTTTTCATAGATAGGTAGCCTCTGGAATTGACTACAGTTGTCGATGTAATGATCTCCATGGCACAGCTTGCAATTTAGGGATGCGGAAGCGTAATTCTTCTGTGGTCTTTCCTGCGTGGGCTTTCGAGCTCCATCTATGGATTTTAGGGATTGGAACCGCACTTGCAGGAAAGCCATTAAATTTTGGTGATCCTGGGCTTCATTTGGACATTGAAGCGACTGCTCATATAATTTGTTGGTTTCAGGATCCCATTTTCGAGCGATAGCTCTGTTAATCCACGGACCCCAACTGTCCGTGGAGATGCCTAAATTTTTGATTGCCTCCACACATTCCTTGATGGAGTCGTGCAATCTTTTTAACCCTTGGGCTGACTCTTTGGAGAGGACAGGCAGATCCAATATGGTATCTAGCAATTTAGTTAAAATAAGGCAGTTATTTTGATACCTTTGTTGCAGCAGATCCCAGGCGGTGTTGTAGTTTGCTTGGGTAACAGCTAGATGCTGGATCAGTCGGCTTGGCTCTCCCTTAACATGCGTCTTTAAATATTGCATCTTGATGACATCGTCCATATTCTGGTTGTCATCTACTAATTTGGTGAACAGGTCCTTAAAAGTGGCCCATTCCTCATAATTTCCCTCGTATATGGTAATTTTGACTTGAGGAAGCGAGATGGCTGCTGCTCGCTCGTTCCTCGTCTGCGCTTGCAATAAAATAATTAAATTTCTATACCTGTCTTCCAACGTAGTATATTCAGGACTGAAGTGCATTTGTTCTGAAGCCATGTCGTTTGACATAACTTCTTCGTCCATCTCGACCACACGATCCCATTTCTCTCTTAGTTCCCTTGTCGTGATGGCGGGCCTTCCTAATTCTTGTGTTAGTTCGGCGTCATCCATCGCTTGCTTAAAATTCTGAATCCGAATCTGCAGTTTTCGGATACGAACCTTTTGCTCGGGGTTGGTCACCATTTCCTCTTGAGTTCTGCTTACGGAGGGGTTGGAAATTTCCGTTGATTTTAAACAGCTCTGCAAGTAACTTTTTGCTTTGCCGTATATGGCTTTAATTTGGTCGTAATACCCTGTTTTAAAATAATTATGAGTTGGAATACTTAGCTGCCCCATTTCTGCATGATTTTTAGTTGCAGTGTTCCAAAGTTCGTCCAGCGTTTTGGTGCGACTGGCGATGTAGGCTTCGTTTTTTCGGCTGGCAGGATCCTTTTTGCTGTTAGATAATACTTGCTTTATCTTCTGCGCGAGCTCTTCTTGGGCGATAGCTAAGTTGTTGAATTCCTCCATGTTGTTAGCCATTTTCTGGGAACTGGGTGGTTGGCAGATGTGTTCTTCTCGGGATGTGTTTTTTCGTTAGTTGGAGACAGATCCGGCTCGAAGGAACATGAACAGAGATGCTTGAGAGGCTGTATCAGGACTCCGTTACTTTGCGCTGATTCTATCCCTAATTTTAAGCGCGTAAATGAGACTGAATTTACGCTTTAAGCCAGCTTAGTCAATGGCACTTAAAGGGACGACAATAAAACCACCCTTGGAGCACAGCCTCATGCCCCACAAATATTATGGCTTAGAAAGGGTAGTGAATGAATCAAACATTAAATGCAGATTGTTTTATTATAAAAATAAACTGGTATTTATACAAAACTAAAATGCTTAACGAAGTAACAATATCAAAGTTCATATGTACAGTTTACTGGGTCAGAGCGTTTAAATTACAAAACAGCAACGTAGCAATTCAGCTGTTTTTATTTCCTGCTGGAGCGAAGGTCGCCCATTGAACCGGCCGTTGTAGGTCGGTTTTGTGCATGAGGTACAGATTGGCAGTTTTTCTGGTCTTTAACTCGTTGATTGCGTAATAGCACTGGGTTTTAAATTATGAATAATGTTCTGTAAATTTGGACTGAAATTTTATGTATATATGTTTAATCTAATTTAAACATATTAAAGTTAGTAATTATGAGGCAAAGACTGGTGATTGCAACATTACAATTTTCTTGCTAATAAATTGGAATCGCATTTAAAAAAAATGTGCGACTGGATTTCGTAAATTTTAGAAAATAAAATTTATGTGTGTTTAAATCAAGTTTAAACACCCGTTGTTTAATCTTGTCTTTAACAGATTAACCAGATATAAATTTATAATTATTCATTTAAATTTTACGAAACATTCTAAAAGTTAAAAGCCACCAAAAACGCAAATATTGCATTATGCAAGCGCGGCGACCTACTCACAGTCAAGTTTAAACACCTCGCAGTCGCCGCTCAGCATTTTTACACGGCTTCGCGTACACAATTACGCAAGGCCGTGACAAGGTTTAAATGCCTACAATCGCAGCTCAGCATAAAAGACGCTCGAGTTCATGGAGTCCATATCATATCACGGAAGCACAACCGCTGAGTATTGTTTTGCAATACTAGTAAATTAACCTACTGAATATAATACATTGCACCTGTTATTAGAAATGAACTTTGTATATTACTACGATCTAAGCAAATTTGTTTGTATATATAGAACAATTATTTTTGTAATAAACCAGTCTGCATTTACTTGTTAGATTCACTTACTGCGTCGCTGTGGGTCCAAGCCTATAAATAATTAAGGGATGTGAGGCTGCATCTCACACAGTGACGAATTATCATCCCGTTAAGTGGCATGACTAAGCTGTCTTAAAGCGGAAACTGCTGTCTCAGTTCTGCGCTTAACATAAGGGATGGAACCAGCAAAATAACGTAACGGACGCCTGATTTCCACAGCCTCCAGGCGAATCTGTTCATGGTCCTTCGAGCCGGATCTGTCTACAACTAAGAAGAGGTACATCCCGAGAAGAAAACAACATCTACCAACCCACCCGGTTCCCCGAAAATGGCAAACAATATGGAGGAATTCAATCAGCTAGCTGTCGCCCAAGAAGAACTCGGCCAGAAGATCACGCAGGTATTTTCCAACAGCAAAAAGGACCCTGCCAGCCGAAAAACAGAAGCTTACATCGCCAGCCGAAACAAGACGCTGGACGAAACTTGGAACGCCGTGACCAAAAATCACGCCAAAATGGTGCAGCTAAGTATTCCTACACATAATTATTTTACCACAGGGTATTACGAACAAATTAAAGCCATCTACTGCGAAGCAAAAAGTTATTTGCAGAGCTGTTTAAAGGCAACTGAAAATCCCGACCCCTCTGAAACTAGGAGGCGAGAGGAAACAGTTGTAAATCCCGAGCAAAAGGTTCGTATCCGAAATCTGCAGATTCGGATGCAGAATTTTAAGCAATCTTTGGACGACGCCGAACTGGAACAAGCACTCGGAAGGCCCGCCATCACAAAGAGGGAATTAAAGGAAGAATGGGACCGGGTGATCGAGATGGACGAAGAAGTCATGTCTAACGAGATGGATTCAAACCAGACGCACTTCAGTCCTGAATTTACTACGTTGAAAGACAGGTACCGAAATTTAATTAATTTGTTACAAGCACCAACAAGGAACGAGCAAGCATCAGCCATCTCGCTTCCTCAAGTTAAAATCCCCATATACGAGGGAAATTATGAGGAATGGGCCACTTTTAAGGACCTATTCACCAAATTAGTAGATGACAACCAAAACATGGATGATGTCATCAAAATGCAGTATTTAAAAACGCATGTCAAGGGAGAGCCCAGCCGACTAATCCAGCATCTCGCAGTGACTCAAGCCAACTACAACACCGCTTGGAATTTGCTGCAACAAAGGTATCAAAATAATCGCCTTATTCTAACCAAATTGCTAGACACCATCTTCGATCAGCCGGTCCTCTCCAAGGAATCAGCCCAAGGGTTGAAAAGATTGCATGACTCCACTAAGGAATGTGTGGAAGCAATCAAAAATTTGGGCATTTCCACCGACAGCTGGGGTCCGTGGATTAACCGAGTTATTACTCGAAAATGGGATCCTGAAACTAACAAATTATATGAGCAGTCGCTTCAGTGCCCAAATGAAGTTCAGGATCACCAAACTCTAATGGCCTTCTTACAAATGCGGTTCCAATCCTTGGAATCCATTGATGGAGCTCGAAAACCAACTCAGGACAAGCCACAGAAAAATTACGCTGCCGGATCTCTCAACTGCAAGATGTGCAATGGGGATCATTACATCGATAACTGTGGTCAATTCCAGAGGCTCTCCACCCACGAAAAGCAAGAAGTGGTAAGAACCTACCGATTGTGCTTTCGATGTTTGCGACACGATTCTAATATACAATGTCGTTCGTATTATAACTGCAAAATCTGCCGCTTTCCACACCATACTCTGCTTCACAAGGCACAGCCGCCATCAAAGCCGATACCTGCTCCGAAGATGAAGACGTTTTCTCACGCAGCAGCCATGCAGACCTCCAACGCTCCAGAGAAGAAGCCAAAACCCACAATCATTGCCGCCAACCTAGGCGCAAAGAAGAGCCAAGTGCTACTGGCCACAGCAACGGTTCAAGTTAAGGCAGCATCCGGGATGACTCATCTCTTGAGGGTCTTGATAGATCCAGGGTCTCAAGGTTCCTTCATCACCGAAGCCGCAGCCGAATTATTAGCGTTACCCAGGACCAAGGTTCGAGCAGAAATCTCCGGAATTGGGAACAGCGAAACAAAAGTCGCAAAATGGAAAATCACAGGTTTGATTACGCCAAGATTTCCAAGTAAATTTTCCTTACCTGTTACTCTACTGGTACTTCCCAAACTTACAAAAACCATGCCTTCATCACCCATTCCGAACATAAAAATGGATGCCTGGAAACATGTCTTCATCGCCGATCCAACCTTCAACCGACCTGGCCCCATAGATATACTTCTAGGCGCTGAAGAATATTCCCAAATAATTCTCGAGGGAATCAAGAAATCCAAAGATGGCATCCTAGGACAGAATACCGAATTGGGATGGATCTTATCAGGAACCATTGGAAGACGACCTCCCACCAGCCTTAAGGTCAACACCATGGTTGCCAAAATTGAAGAGGATGAGCAGTTGCAGAAATTCTGGAACATTGAAGAGGCTTTTCCTCAAAGGAAACTTTCCCCAGATGATCAGGTATGTGAAAATAAATTCACAGACACAGTCCAGCGAGACGTAGATGGAAGATACGTAGTAAGGATTCCATTCAAACAAACTCCAGTACACATGGGAAGGTCCAAACCCTCAGCATTGGCACGATTCATACATCTGGAGAAGAAATTAGGACAAGATCAAGATCTAGCAGTCCAATACAAGAAATTCATGCAAGAATACTTGGATTTAGGACATATGGAAAAGGTGGCAAAGGAAGATGAGAATAACGGCAAGTATTACATTCCCCACCATGGCGTCATCCGAGAAGCAAGTTCATCAACCAGGCTTCGTGTCGTTTTCGATGCCTCTAGCAAGGCATCTCACGGAAAATCCTTAAATGAGATGATGTACGCTGGACCTAAACTTCAGCAAGAACTGGTCGACATTCTACTTCGATGGAGAACACACAGGATTGTTTTTTCTGCAGACATTGAAAAAATGTACCGACAAATCAGAATGAACAACCAAGACCAGGAGTACCAAAGAGTCCTATGGAGATTCGACAAATCACAGCCAATCAGGGAATATAAGCTGTGCACCGTCACTTATGGAACCGCATCAGCTCCCTATCTTGCCATTCGAACCTTGCATCAACTCGCAGAGGACGAAAAGGTCTCATTTCCATTAGCTTCAGAAGCAGTGAAGAAAGATTTCTACGTGGACGACGTGCTTTCTGGGGCCGACACTGTGGAAGAAGCGATCCAACAACAAGGTCAGCTCATTTCCTTACTAAAGCGTGGAGGCTTTACTCTACATAAATGGTGCAGTAATGAGTCAGCCATCATTCAAGAACTCCCAGAAGAGTTAAAGGAACAAACATACCTCGAAATAAGTGAAGACGGCGTAAAAAAGTCCTTGTTCATTCACTGGTCTCCATATGAAGATGTTTTCTGTTTTAAGGTAGACGTTAAGCAACAGGAATCCACCAAACGCACTATACTATCCGAAGTTGCCAAAATTTTCGACCCATTGGGATGGTTAGCACCCGTCATCATCACTGCCAAGCTACTCATCCAAGAACTATGGCTCGAAAATATCAAATGGGATGACCCAGTGTCTGAAAATATCCAAGGCAAATGGGAGACGCTCAGGTCTCAACTCAAGGCAGTGGAAGAAATTACCTTACCAAGGTGGTTGTTTATCAAAAGGGAATCTCTAGTAGAGCTGCATGGATTCTGTGACGCCTCCGAAAGAGCTTTCGGGGCCGCGATTTATACCAGAGTCACCACATCATCCGGCCAAGTCAAGGTATCCTTATTAATAGCCAAATCCAAGGTGGCACCAGCCCGAGCCAAGACGACATTACCAAGACTGGAACTCTGCGCAGCAGTACTCCTTTCCAATCTACTTCAAAGGGTAATTGCAGCATTAGATCTTCCTAAGGTGTCTATCTTCGCCTGGACCGACTCCATGGTTACATTAGGATGGATAAAAGGAGACCCGGTACGATGGAAGACGTTCGTCGCGAATCGAGTAGCCGAAATCAACAATCTAATTCCGGCTCAACATTGGAACCACGTCAAATCCGAAGAGAATCCTGCAGACGTCATCTCCCGAGGCACTAGTCCAGAAAAACTAAAGAATCATCTCCTATGGTGGGACGGACCGAGCTGGCTAGTTAACAAGAGTTCATGGCCGTGTCAACCAGACACCGCAACCACCGAGGAAGAAGCAAGAAGTTACACTGTGCATCAAACTACCATTCATCAAGACGAGAACGAAGTCGTTCATCGTTTTTCTTCTCTAACAAGAATGGTACGAGTCATGTCACATTGCCGAAGATTCATCAACAAGTGTAAGCGACTTCCCACCCAATCAGGATGCCTATCAGTGAAGGAAATGGACGACACCATCCTCCTACTCGTTAAGGTCATCCAAGGAAGTGATCCTATTTTGAGGGCAACAGGATCTCAACTCCGGCAGAACAAATATGTGAGTTCCAGTAACAAGCTTGCCAACCTCAATCCCTTCATCGATCAGCATGGAATAATCCGTGTTGGAGGAAGATTAGAAGATTCCACCTTGTCCTTCAATGGAAAACACCTGGCTATTTGTAGTCAGTAAGCCAACCCGCATAGCAATCACTTGTAGTGGAAACAGGGAAGAAGTCACCGTCAACACTACAGGTGTCATTCAAATTTCATCGGATTGCATCATCCAAACTGCGAGGAATACATTAACCCCAAGGCACAACAGAAAATACAAGATCTTGGCTGGATACTCCAAGGCTATCAGTATCAATATTACCAACCCAATCACAACAAACTCATTTTCAGAAATCGCAGAGGAACCTGTACTAACTCAGTCAGACCACTTCGAAGACCTACAAGCATCGCAGTTAGATTTCCAGGAGCATCTAAAAAACTTCACCTGGAAAGCCATCCGACATCATTCTCACCTGTCTATTGGGGTCACAGGCAGCCTTTTGGGAACCGCTGCCCTACTAGGAGCTATCTACTACATTCGGCAACGAATAACACGAAGGAAGCCACCACCCGCACAACCCCAGGCAGAAGAATATCCTCTCAAAACGCTCAATCTCGAAGAAACAATATAATTTATCGGTTTGCTTTTTTGTGGCTTAAAATTGGCAATATGTTTAATCTTGTCTTTAACAGATTAACCAGATATAAATTTATAATTATTCATTAAATTTTACGAAACATTCTAAAAGTTAAAAGCCACCAAAAACGCAAATATTGCATTATGCAAGCGCGGCGACCTACTCACAGTCAAGTTTAAACACCTCGCAGTCGCCGCTCAGCATTTTTACACGGCTTCGCGTACACAATTACGCAAGGCCGTGACAAGGTTTAAATGCCTACAATCGCAGCTCAGCATAAAAGACGCTCGAGTTCATGGAGTCCATATCATATCACGGAAGCAAAACCGCTGAGTATTGTTTTGCAATACTAGTAAATTAACCTACTGAATATAATACATTGCACCTGTTATTAGAAATGAACTTTGTATATTACTATGATCTAAGCAAATTTGTTTGTATATATAGAACAATTATTTTTGTAATAAACCAGTCTGCATTTACTTGTTAGATTCACTTACTGCGTCGCGGTGGGTCCAAGCCTATAAATAATTAAGGGATGTGAGGCTGCATCTCACACAGTGACGAATTATCATCCCGTTAAGTGGCATGACTAAGCTGTCTTAAAGCGGAAACTGCTGTCTCAGTTCTGCGCTTAACATAAGGGATGGAACCAGCAAAATAACGTAACGGACGCCTGATTTCCACAGCCTCCAGGCGAATCTGTTCACCCGTCGAGTACACTTTTTTAGATGATCAAGTTTAAAATGTATTGATAGCTAAATAAAATAAAAAACTGCATAAAAATGTGTTTTTTTCTTACCTAGCATCTCAGCTTATTCAACACCATGCATGTAAACCTAAGTAAATAAAACACAGAGTGTTTAATCTTGTCTTTAGCAGATTAACCAGATATAAATTTATAATTATTCATTTAAATTTTACGAAACATTCTAAAAATTAAAAGCCACCAAAAACGCAATATTGCATTATGCAAGCGCGGCGACCTACTCACAGTCAAGTTTAAACACCTCGCAGTCGCCGCTCAGCATTTTTACACGGCTTCGCGTACACAATTACGCAAGGCCGTGACAAGGTTTAAATGCCTACAATCGCAGCTCAGCATAAAAGACGCTCGAGTTCATGGAGTCCATATCATATCACGGAAGCAAAACCGCTGAGTATTGTTTTGCAATACTAGTAAATTAACCTACTGAATATAATACATTGCACCTGTTATTAGAAATGAACTTTGTATATTACTATGATCTAAGCAAATTTGTTTGTATATATAGAACAATTATTTTTGTAATAAACCAGTCTGCATTTACTTGTTAGATTCACTTACTGCGTCGCTGTGGGTCCAAGCCTATAAATAATTAAGGGATGTGAGGCTGCATCTCACACAGTGACGAATTATCATCCCGTTAAGTGGCATGACTAAGCTGTCTTAAAGCGGAAACTGCTGTCTCAGTTCTGCGCTTAACATAAGGGATGGAACCAGCAAAATAACGTAACGGACGCCTGATTTCCACAGCCTCCAGGCGAATCTGTTCATGGTCCTTCGAGCCGGATCTGTCTACAACTAAGAAGAGGTACATCCCGAGAAGAAAACAACATCTACCAACCCACCCGGTTCCCCGAAAATGGCAAACAATATGGAGGAATTCAATCAGCTAGCTGTCGCCCAAGAAGAACTCGGCCAGAAGATCACGCAGGTATTTTCCAACAGCAAAAAGGACCCTGCCAGCCGAAAAACAGAAGCTTACATCGCCAGCCGAAACAAGACGCTGGACGAAACTTGGAACGCCGTGACCAAAAATCACGCCAAAATGGTGCAGCTAAGTATTCCTACACATAATTATTTTACCACAGGGTATTACGAACAAATTAAAGCCATCTACTGCGAAGCAAAAAGTTATTTGCAGAGCTGTTTAAAGGCAACTGAAAATCCCGACCCCTCTGAAACTAGGAGGCGAGAGGAAACAGTTGTAAATCCCGAGCAAAAGGTTCGTATCCGAAAACTGCAGATTCGGATGCAGAATTTTAAGCAATCTTTGGACGACGCCGAACTGGAACAAGCACTCGGAAGGCCCGCCATCACAAAGAGGGAATTAAAGGAAGAATGGGACCGGGTGATCGAGATGGACGAAGAAGTCATGTCTAACGAGATGGATTCAAACCAGACGCACTTCAGTCCTGAATTTACTACGTTGAAAGACAGGTACCGAAATTTAATTAATTTGTTACAAGCACCAACAAGGAACGAGCAAGCATCAGCCATCTCGCTTCCTCAAGTTAAAATCCCCATATACGAGGGAAATTATGAGGAATGGGCCACTTTTAAGGACCTATTCACCAAATTAGTAGATGACAAGCAAAACATGGATGATGTCATCAAAATGCAGTATTTAAAAACGCATCTCAAGGGAGAGCCCAGCCGACTAATCCAGCATCTCGCAGTGACTCAAGCCAACTACAACACCGCTTGGAATTTGCTGCAACAAAGGTATCAAAATAATCGCCTTATTCTAACCAAATTGCTAGACACCATCTTCGATCAGCCGGTCCTCTCCAAGGAATCAGCCCAAGGGTTGAAAAGATTGCATGACTCCACTAAGGAATGTGTGGAAGCAATCAAAAATTTGGGCATTTCCACCGACAGCTGGGGTCCGTGGATTAACCGAGTTATTACTCGAAAATGGGATCCTGAAACTAACAAATTATATGAGCAGTCGCTTCAGTGCCCAAATGAAGTTCAGGATCACCAAACTCTAATGGCCTTCTTACAAATGCGGTTCCAATCCTTGGAATCCATTGATGGAGCTCGAAAACCAACTCAGGACAAGCCACAGAAAAATTACGCTGCCGGATATCTCAACTGCAAGATGTGCAATGGGGATCATTACATCGATAACTGTGGTCAATTCCAGAGGCTCTCCACCCACGAAAAGCAAGAAGTGGTAAGAACCTACCGATTGTGCTTTCGATGTTTGCGACACGATTCTAACATACAATGTCGTTCGTATTATAACTGCAAAATCTGCCGCTTTCCACACCATACTCTGCTTCACAAGGCACAGCCGCCATCAAAGCCGATACCTGCTCCGAAGATGAAGACGTTTTCTCACGCAGCAGCCATGCAGACCTCCAACGCTCCAGAGAAGAAGCCAAAACCCACAATCATTGCCGCCAACCTAGGCGCAAAGAAGAGCCAAGTGCTACTGGCCACAGCAACGGTTCAAGTTAAGGCAGCATCCGGGATGACTCATCTCTTGAGGGTGTTGATAGATCCAGGGTCTCAAGGTTCCTTCATCACCGAAGCCGCAGCCGAATTATTAGCGTTACCCAGGACCAAGGTTCGAGCAGAAATCTCCGGAATTGGGAACAGCGAAACAAAAGTCGCAAAATGGAAAATCACAGGTTTGATTACGCCAAGATTTCCAAGTAAATTTTCCTTACCTGTTACTTTACTGGTACTTCCCAAACTTACAAAAACCATGCCTTCATCACCCATTCCGAACATAAAAATGGATGCCTGGAAACATGTCTTCATCGCCGATCCAACCTTCAACCGACCTGGCCCCATAGATATACTTCTAGGCGCTGAAGAATATTCCCAAATAATTCTCGAGGGAATCAAGAAATCCAAAGATGGCATCCTAGGACAGAATACCGAATTGGGATGGATCTTATCAGGAACCATGGGAAGACGACCTCCCACCAGCCTTAAGGTCAACACCATGGTTGCCAAAATTGAAGAGGATGAGCAGTTGCAGAAATTCTGGAACATTGAAGAGGCTTCTCCTCAAAGGAAACTTTCCCCAGATGATCAGGTATGTGAAAATAAATTCACAGACACAGTCCAGCGAGACGTAGATGGAAGATACGTAGTAAGGATTCCATTCAAACAAACTCCAGTACACATGGGAAGGTCCAAACCCTCAGCATTGGCACGATTCATACATCTGGAGAAGAAATTAGGACAAGATCAAGATCTAGCAGTCCAATACAAGAAATTCATGCAAGAATACTTGGATTTAGGACATATGGAAAAGGTGGCAAAGGAAGATGAGAATAACGGCAAGTATTACATTCCCCACCATGGCGTCATCCGAGAAGCAAGTTCATCAACCAGGCTTCGTGTCGTTTTCGATGCCTCTAGCAAGGCCTCTCACCGAAAATCCTTAAATGAGATGATGTACGCTGGACCTAAACTTCAGCAAGAACTGGTCGACATTCTACTTCGATGGAGAACACACAGGATTGTTTTTTCTGCAGACATTGAAAAAATGTACCGACAAATCAGAATGAACAACCAAGACCAGGAGTACCAAAGAGTCCTATGGAGATTCGACAAATCACAGCCAATCAGGGAATATAAGCTGTGCACCGTCACTTATGGAACCGCATCAGCTCCCTATCTTGCCATTCGAACCTTGCATCAACTCGCAGAGGACGAAAAGGTCTCATTTCCATTAGCTTCAGAAGCAGTGAAGAAAGATTTCTACGTGGACGACGTGCTTTCTGGGGCCGACACTGTGGAAGAAGCGATCCAACAACAAGGTCAGCTCATTTCCTTACTAAAGCGTGGAGGCTTTACTCTACATAAATGGTGCAGTAATGAGTCAGCCATCATTCAAGAACTCCCAGAAGAGTTAAAGGAACAAACATACCTCGAAATAAGTGAAGACGGCGTAAAAAAGTCCTTGGGCATTCACTGGTCTCCATATGAAGATGTTTTCTGTTTTAAGGTAGACGTTAAGCAACAGGAATCCACCAAACGCACCATACTATCCGAAGTTGCCAAAATTTTCGACCCATTGGGATGGTTAGCACCCGTCATCATCACTGCCAAGCTACTCATCCAAGAACTATGGCTCGAAAATATCAAATGGGATGACCCAGTGTCTGAAAATATCCAAAGCAAATGGGAGACGCTCAGGTCTCAACTCAAGGCAGTGGAAGAAATTACCTTACCAAGGTGGTTGTTTATCAAAAGGGAATCTCTAGTAGAGCTGCATGGATTCTGTGACGCCTCCGAAAGAGCTTTCGGGGCCGCGATTTATACCAGAGTCACCACATCATCCGGCCAAGTCAAGGTATCCTTATTAATATCCAAATCCAAGGTGGCACCAGCCCGAGCCAAGACGACATTACCAAGACTGGAACTCTGCGCAGCAGTACTCCTTTCCAATCTACTTCAAAGGGTAATTGCAGCATTAGACCTTCCTAAGGTGTCTATCTTCGCCTGGACCGACTCCATGGTTACATTAGGATGGATAAAAGGAGACCCGGTACGATGGAAGACGTTCGTCGCGAATCGAGTAGCCGAAATCAACAATCTAATTCCGGCTCAACATTGGAACCACGTCAAATCCGAAGAGAATCCTGCAGACGTCATCTCCCGAGGCATTAGTCCAGAAAAACTAAAGAATCATCTCCTATGGTGGGACGGACCGAGCTGGCTAGTTAACAAGAGTTCATGGCCGTGTCAACCAGACACCGCAACCACCGAGGAAGAAGCAAGAAGTTACACTGTGCATCAAACTACCATTCATCAAGACGAGAACGAAGTCGTTCATCGTTTTTCTTCTCTAACAAGAATGGTACGAGTCATGTCACATTGCCGAAGATTCATCAACAAGTGTAAGCGACTTCCCACCCAATCAGGATGCCTATCAGTGAAGGAAATGGACGACACCATCCTCCTACTCGTTAAGGTCATCCAAGGAAGTGATCCTATTTTGAGGGCAACAGGATCTCAACTCCGGCAGAACAAATATGTGAGTTCCAGTAACAAGCTTGCCAACCTCAATCCCTTCATCGATCAGCATGGAATAATCCGTGTTGGAGGAAGATTAGAAAATTCCACCTTGTCCTTCAATGAAAAACACCCAATCATACTCCCGTACTCCAGTCATATTTCCAAACTAATAATCCAAGAGGCGCATCTACGCACGCTGCACGGTGGCACCCAACTCACTCTCTCATATATCCGAAGAAAATATTGGATCATCAACGCGAAGAAAGCAGTCAGCTCCAGCATCCAGAAGTGTTTCCGATGTCTACGATACAAAGCAGAGGCAGCACAGCAACTGATGGGAAATCTTCCATCAACCAGAGTGAATTCAACTCCTCCATTCTTCCATTCCGGAGTGGACTACGCCGGCCCAATACAGATCCGAACATCCAAGGGAAGAGGGCATTCTTCGCACAAAGGGTACATTGCTGTTTTTGTCTGTCTATCAACCAAGGCAATCCACCTAGAGGCCGTCAGCGACATGACAACCAACAGCTTCCTAGCAGTCTTCAGGAGGTTTACTGCCCGAAGAGGACGCTGTGCACACCTATACAGCGACAACGGAACAAACTTCGTTGGCGCAAGAAAAGTGTTGGACAAGGAGACCCGCCAAACAATTGAAGGCCCAGTTGTCCAAGAAACCTTAGCAACCGGTGGTACCCAATGGCACTTCATCCCTCCAATAGCCCCTCACTTCGGAGGGATATGGGAAGCAGGGGTAAAATCAATGAAGCATCATCTGAAGAGAACTATTGGCCACGCTACTCTCACCTTTGAAGAGTTAACAACTCTTCTCTGCCAAATTGAGGCCTGCCTAAACTCACGTCCTCTATGTCCACAAGGCAACGATATTGAGGACACAACTGCTCTGACGCCAGGCCATTTCCTAATAGGGAGGGAAATCATATCGCCACCAGACCCAATCAACACTCCAATATCTTCAAATCTATCGAATCGTTGGAGGATAATCCAAAAGATCAAGCAAGATTTTTGGAAATCATGGAGCTCGGACTACCTTCATGGACTACAGCAACGAAACAAATGGAAGAAACCATTGGAGAACACTAAAGTTGGAGATTTAGTGTTAATCAAAGAAGATAGTATCAATCCTAGTAAGTGGCCTTTAGCAAGAGTCACTGCAACTCATCCAGCAGCCGATGGATCAGTACGAGTAGTGACGCTCCAGAAATCAGGAGGACATCAGCTAAAACGATCCATAGGCAGCATCATTCCATTACCAGCAACTACCGAGGAATCGCAGGAACCAGAGGCAGAAGATAAAATTTCAACTAACATTATCCAGACACGATCATCCCCAGCACCAAGGAAATCTGTCGCGTCCAAATGGAAATTGCTGTTACTCATCTTTACCCTTCTTACCACCAATACATTAAGTAAAGCAGAATTTAATATCCAAAAACCAGACAGCGGGTACTATGTAGAACACATTGGACACGGGAAGATGGAGAGAGGAACATTCCGGATCGAAATCCAGTTCGAGAGGGGGAAGATCGAAGAAGACTTCGAAACAGTCACAGACATGGTAGACAAATTCGACAATCTCTGCGACTCTGCAAAAGAACTGTCCGAAGACACATTATGCAAGACACTGGTGCATCATCTTCTGGAACAGAAAAAGCATATGGAATGGATTAGAGATGGTATGGAAGAAATAATAACAAGACGAGAAAAAAGAGGAGTCCTTGGCACAGTATTAACATCAATTTTTGGAGTCAACGATGAAGTCTATCAAGATATAGACAGGCTAGACAAGAATCAACAGGAACTAATAAAAATGGACAGTCAACAATCCAAATTCTTGCTATCAGCACTTTCCAGGTTTAATGAAACCGAAGAACGAATCGACAAGAAGCTGGAACATTTCCAAGAAAAATTAAACCAAGGAATCCGGGCCATTAACAACATGGACAAATGGTATAAAGCAACCGACTCCAACCGACTAAATATTCACATCATCAGTGTGTACCAAGTCGCCACAAATGTAATTAGTGAACTGTGCAACTACCATATTCACATCTTAAACGTTCACTTCCAGCAAGGTAATCTGTACGAGCTAATAACACCTGCTCAAATTAAACAGATCCTCGCTAATGCAACCAGTAAACTTTCACCAAATTTGGAGATATTACCAACGCCAATTCTAAAGGTTGACATTGGGCATGACGACATCTACATCAACGTCCAAGGGTATTTCATCATAGTGGAAAAAACGGAATACTCCTTAATTAAAGTGACACCAATTCCTCTCCAAATCAGCAATGGATCCTACTGGATGATCGATGTGCCGAAAGGAATCTTCGCTGTGGATTACAACCTACAAATGTACTTCCACGAAACAGATGAAGAATTCAAAGAAGAGCTACAAATTTCTCCCACTACCTATGTTTGCAGTCCAACGGTAGTTAAAGGAATTGAAAACAACCCAAACTGCATCATTGACGATATATATCACCGAGTAGAAACCAGTCAATGTCTCCTACGAAGACATCGCATCCAGTCCATTATTTGGAAACAATTGTACATGGAAAACACCTGGCTATTTGTAGTCAGTAAGCCAACCCGCATAGCAATCACTTGTAGTGGAAACAGGGAAGAAGTCACCGTCAACACTACAGGTGTCATTAAAATTTCATCGGATTGCATCATCCAAACTGCGAGGAATACATTAACCCCAAGGCACAACAGAAAATACAAGATCCTGGCTGGATACTCCAAGGCTATCAGTATCAATATTACCAACCCAATCACAACAAACTCATTTTCAGAAATCGCAGAGGAACCTGTACTAACTCAGTCAGACCACTTCGAAGACCTACAAGCATCGCAGTTAGATTTCCAGGAGCATATAAAAAACTTCACCTGGAAAGCCATCCGACATCATTCTCACCTGTCTATTGGGGTCACAGGCAGCCTTTTGGGAACCGCTGCCCTATTAGGAGCTATCTACTACATTCGGCAACGAATAACACGAAGGAAGCCACCACCCGCACAACCCCAGGCAGAAGAATATCCTCTCAAAACGCTCAATCTCGAAGAAACAATATAATTTATCGGTTTGCTTTTTTGTGGCTTAAAATTGGCAATATGTTTAATCTTGTCTTTAACAGATTAACCAGATATAAATTTATAATTATTCATTTAAATTTTACGAAACATTCTAAAAGTTAAAAGCCACCAAAACGCAATATTGCATTATGCAAGCGCGGCGACCTACTCACAGTCAAGTTTAAACACCTCGCAGTCACCGCTCAGCATTTTTACACGGCTTCGCGTACACAATTACGCAAGGCCGTGACAAGGTTTAAATGCCTACAATCGCAGCTCAGCATAAAAGACGCTCGAGTTCATGGAGTCCATATCATATCACGGAAGCAAAACCGCTGAGTATTGTTTTGCAATACTAGTAAATTAACCTACTGAATATAATACATTGCACCTGTTATTAGAAATGAACTTTGTATATTACTATGATCTAAGCAAATTTGTTTGTATATATAGAACAATTATTTTTGTAATAAACCAGTCTGCATTTACTTGTTAGATTCACTTACTGCGTCGCTGTGGGTCCAAGCCTATAAATAATTAAGGGATGTGAGGCTGCATCTCACACAGTGACGAATTATCATCCCGTTAAGTGGCATGACTAAGCTGTCTTAAACCGGAAACTGCTGTCTCAGTTCTGCGCTTAACATAAGGGATGGAACCAGCAAAATAACGTAACGGACGCCTGATTTCCACAGCCTCCAGGCGAATCTGTTCAGCGACGCTAAGGTCAGTGTTTGTTTCATAACTTTTACGAACAATTTTTGGAATACTTCAAGAATGTTTAAATTATGTGTTTAATATTAGTGAACTTGTATTTAGAACTAAGAATTACTATTAATTATCTAAATTATAATAGCGTTCTGAGTACTCGGCGATTTTAGGCTGAAACCAATAAATTGTTTTCTCGTAATTATGCAGTACTCTCCGCCTGATTGGCAGGCAACCTTTGTTGTTCGAACAATACAGATTGCTACTTAAATTGAAACATTTCTAGTGGAAACACAGGTTTCTAATTCCTATTTCGAATAGTTGTATTCGAAATACAGGTTTCTATATTATCGGCACCAACTTCCGCCGCTGTCGTGAGATGGCGTTAGGGAAGCGTCCTCTTTCGTGAAAATTTTCTTGCTAAGATGTCCGCCCGCAAAATTGGTTTTTTGGACAATCTTCGAGGTGCATCGTTTCCCATGTAGGAAGTTGAACTGAAAGAAGGGTTCGTAAAGGACGCCCAAAGAACCTAGTGGTTGTGGCAGCCGTTATTTTAACATCCTTTCCGTCGATGGGCCAGGAAAATTACCAAGACCTCTGCTAGTGTAAAAGCACATTTTTCTGTTACGCGATTATCAGGCTTTCCTGGCTCCTTGCTTCGGGTTGAGATCATCCCAAAGTCGATGGCTGTGGTTCTTCGCACACCCCTCGGAGAGATTTGAGGCAGAGTCCCCAGTTCTCGGTGGCTCACAGCTTCCCTTAGGAGCAGCCCCCTGTTGTTTGGAGTGACGTCGTGAAGCCGAGTCTGGTTTGAAACCTACCTCGATTATTTTGCACGTTGTTATACGAACTCTCAAACGATTTCGTTGTGCGGCATAGTATTATGTTCGTTAACTGCTAGGATGCACTGGAATTTGCAATTGCCTGCGTTATCTTGTTTAGCAATTCATATAGGGTTCTGTTATTAGCGGCTTCACCGCAAGTAGTTGTTGTAATCAAGGGTCACACGAAGTGCGAGCTTTTGCTGTGCTTATTTTAAAGTAAATTCGCCGAAGCTCATTTTGGATTGACATTTCGCTGAGCGAGTGGCAAACCTAGTTGCGATAGTTCCATGCTCCTTCGGATTAATTAAAATAGCTGAAACAGTATTCAGCAGTGCTTATTTCCATAGGGCAGACAGATCTGATTGCTTACGTGGGTATCCGTAAATTATTAACTTGATACATACTAAAAAGTGGAACGCAGTACAATGGTGACATTCTCTTAGCCTTCGGTTTGCTATTAATCAATGTGTTTTAGCCAAATTTAGTGCTGAAAGTAAGTCCATTTAGAAATTAGTTACGAGGCCGTCAGCCTAGCTGCGATTTCGGATGCACCCGATTGAATCTGTGAAATAAGTAAGAATGTGATATATATTTGCCTACTGTCATACATATTTATTTTGTACTAGTCTTGTCTGTGTACTTTATGCCAGTAATTCCAAACAATTTTATGCCTCCCTGTTATGCGATCCATTATCTATTGGAAATATTATACGATTTATTACTCTGTGGGTTTTGTTTTATTGTGTACGTTGCATTGCTATCTTGAGCGAACTTAGTGGTTTGTCGCTTAAATGAACGAGTGGAACATAGGCTGCAAACCCCTTGGCGCCCTTATCCGTTCGATCTTTAGTTTTTTTGGAAGGTAAGTTGCCCACGACCCTTCTCCTGAGTTAGTGCGAGCATGTTCCGATTTACCATCGGCAATTGTTGATGTAACAAGGCCATTATATTTAGAAATTCTAACATTTGATTTAATTTAAGATTGGGAATGTAAATTAGGGATTTTGGGTTTTAAATATTGATTAAAAGTTATCCTAAACATACTTGACTATCCTTACGTCATTTAAAAGTCAATAAACATATCTGAATGTCATTAAGATATTTAGAATATCAGTAAAAGACCTGAAAATGACTATAAAATTACTTTATATTAATCAAATAGTTAAACAATCAGTTATACTTGTTATTAAGAAGCACCATTCAGCTGAGTATAAAGAGTATTCTTTTAGCTGTACTGACTAAACGGAGCAATCTTTAAAATAATTAGAAAGATATAACTGAACAATATTTGCACGTCAAATATTGACGTTTGTGAGGTAAGTTATATTATTTTAATTTGTAATATAAATAAGTAATTGGCACCGCAACTGGGGCCATTATATTACAATTGACACCTCAACTGAGGCTTAATACTACAATTGACCCGCAACGTGAGGCCTTTATATTACAAGCGCCAAGCCAAACGCCAAGCCAAGCGCCAAGCCACGCGCCAAAAAAGGCGCCAAGTCAAGCGCCAAGCTACGCGCTAAGGAGAGCGCCAAGCCATGCGCCAAGCCAAGCGCCATACTAAGCGTCAAGCCAAGTGCCAAGCTACGCGCCAAGAAAAGCGCCAAGCCAAGCGACAAGCCACGCGCCAAGAAAAGCGCCAGACCGACCGCCAAGCCAAGCGCCTAGCCAAGCTCCAAGCCAAACGCTAAGGAGAGCGCCAAGGCATGCGCCAAAACAAGCGCCAAACCAAGCGCCAAACCAAGCGCCAAGCCAAGCGGCAAGCCAAGTGCCAAACCACGCGCCAAGGAGAGCGTCAAGCTATGCGTTAGGCCAAGCGCCAAGCCAAGCGCCAAGCCAAGTGCCAAGCTAAGCGCCAAGCCACGCGCCAAGCTAAGCGCCAAACCACGCGCTAAAGAGAGCGCCAAGCCAAGCGACAAGCCACGCGCCAAGCCACGCGCCAAGCCACGCGCCAAGCCACGCGCCAAGCCACGCGCCAAAAGATGCGCTAAGCTAAGCGACAAGACACGCTCTAAGCCAAACGCCCAGCCAAACGCCCAGCCAAGCGCCAAGCCAAGCGCCAAGCCAAGCGTTCAGCCAAGCGCCAAGCCAAGCGTTTAGCTAAACGCCAAGCCACGCGCCAAGGAGAACGTCAAGCTATGCACCATGCCCAGCGCCAAGCCAAGCGCCAAGCCATGTGCCAAGCCGCGCGCCAAGAAAAGCGCGAAGCCAAGCGCCAAGTTACGCGCCAAGAAAAGCGCCAAGAAAAGCATTAAACCAACTGCCAAGCCACGCGCCAAATTACGGGCTAAGAAAAGCGCAAAGCCAAGCGCCAAGCCACGCGCTAAGCCACGCGCCAAGAAAAGCGCCAAGCCAAGCGTCAAGCCAAGCGCCGAGACAAACGCTAAGCCAAACGCCCAGCCAAACGCCCAGCGTTAAGCCAAGCGCCAAGCCAAGCGCCAAGCCAAGCGCCAAGCCAAGCGTCCAGCCAAGCGCCAAGCCACGCGCCAAGCCACGCGCCAAGCCACGCGCCAAGAAAAGCATGAAGCCGAGCGACAAGCCACGCGCCATGAAGAGCTCCAAGCCATGCGCCAAGGCAAGCGCCAAGCCAAACGCCAAGCCAAGTGACAAGCCAAGCGCCAAGCCAAGCGCCAAGCCAAGCGCCAAGCCAAGCGCCAAGCCAAGCGCCGAGACAAGCGCTAATCCAAACGCCCAGCCAAACGCCCAGCGTTAAGCCAAGCGCCAAGCCAAGCGCCAAGCCAAGCTCCAAGCCAAGCGTCCAGCCAAGCGCCAAACCACGCGCCATGGAAAACATCAAGTTATGCGAAATGCCAAGCGCCAGGCCAAGCGGCAAGCCAAGCACCAAACTACGCGCTATGAAAAGCGCCAAGCCAAACGTCCAGCCAAGCGCCAAGCCACGCGCCAAGGAGAGCGTCAAGCTATGCGCCAGGCCAAGCGCCAAGCCAAGCGCCAAGCCAAGTTCCAAACCACGCGCCAAGAAAAGCGCGAAGCCAAGCGACAAGCCACGCGCTAAGCCACGCGCTAAGCCACGCGCTAAGAAATGCGCAAAGCCAAGCGCCAAGCCACGCGCTAAGAAAAGCGCAAAGCCAAGCGCCAAGCCTCGCGCTAAGAAAAGCGCAAAGCCAAAAGCCAAACCACTCGCTAAGCCACGCGCCAAGAAAAGCGCCAAGCCAAGCGCCAAGCCAAGCGCCAAGCCAAGCGTCCAGCCAAGCGCCAAGCCACGCCCAAGGAGAACGTCAAGTTATGCGCCATGCCAAGCGCCAAGCCAAGCGCCAAGCCAAGTGCCAAGCCACGCGCCAAGAAAAGCATGAAGCCAAGCGACAAGCCACGCGCCAAGGAGAGCTCCAAGCCATGCGCCAAGGCAAGCGCCAAGCCAAACGCCAAGCCAAGCGACAAGCCAAGCGCCCAGCCAAGCGTTAAACCAAGCGCCAAGCCAAGCGCCAAGCCAAGCGCCAAGCCACGCGCTAAGAAAAGCGCCAAGCCAAACGCCAAGCCAAGCGACAAGCCAAGCGCCAAGCCAAGCGCCAAGCCAAGCGCCAAGCCAAGCGTTAAACCAAGCGCCAAGCCAATCGCCAAGCCAAGTTCCAAACCACGCGCCAAGAAAAGCGCGAAGCCAAGCGACAAGCCACGCGCTAAGCCACGCGCTAAGCCACGCGCTAAGCCACGCGCCAAGAAAAGCGCCAAGCCAAGCGCCAAGCCAAGCGCCAAGCCAAGCGTCCAGCCAAGCGCCAAGCCACGCCCAAGGAGAACGTCAAGTTATGCGCCATGCCAAGCGCCAAGCCAAGCGCCAAGCCAAGTGCCAAGCCACGCGCCAAGAAAAGCATGAAGCCAAGCGACAAGCCACGCGCCAAGAAGAGCTCCAAGCCATGCGCCAAGGAAAGCGCCAAGCCAAACGCCAAGCCAAGCGACAAGCCAAGCGCCAAGCCAAGCGCCAAGCCAAGCGCCAAGCCATGCGTTAAACCAAGCGCCAAGCCAAGCGCCAAGCCAAGCGCCAAGCCACGCGCTAAGAAAAGCGCAAAGCCAAGTGTCAAGCCACGCGCCAAGAAAAGCAAGAAGCCAAGCGACAAGCCACGCGCCAAGGAGAGCTTCAAGCCATGCGCCAAGGCAAGCGCCAAGCCAAACGCCAAGCTAAGCGCCAAGCCAAGCGCCAAGCCAAGCGCCAAGCCAAGCGTCCAGCCAAGCGCCAAGCTACGCGCCAAGGAAAACGTCAATTTATGCGAAATGCCAAGCGCCAGACCAAGCGGCAAGCCAAGCACCAAACTACGCGCTAAGAAAAGCGCCAAGCCAAACGTCCAGCCAAGCGCCAAGCCACGCGCCAAGGAGAGCGTCAAGCTATGCGCCAGGCCAAGCGCCATGCCAAGCGCCAAGCCAAGTTCCAAACCACGCTCCAAGAAAAGCGCCAAGCAAAGCGCCAAGCCAAGCCCCAAGCCAAACGCCAAGCCAAACGCTAAGCCAAGTGCCAAGCCACGCGTCAAGAAAAGCGCCAAGCCAAGCGCCAAGCCACGCGCCAAGGAAAACGCCACGATATGCGCTAAGCCACGAGCCAAGGAGAGCACCAATCCAAGCGGCAAGCCAAGCGCCATTCTAAGCGGCAAGCCAAGCTACGCGCCAACCACACCTTAAGAAAAGCGCCAAGCCAAACGCCCAACCAAGCTCCAAGCCACGCGCCAAGGAAAGCGCCAAGGCATGCGTCAAGCCAAGCGTCAAGCCAATCACCAGGCCAAGTGCCAAGCCACGCGCCAAGAAAAGCGCCACCCCATGCACCAAGCCAAGCGCCAAGTTTAGCGTTAAGCCAAGCGCCCAGCCACGCGCTAAAAAAAGCGCCAAACCAAGCGCCAAGCGAAGCGCCAATCCAAGCGCCCAGCCAAGCGCCAAGTTACGCGCCAAGCCACGCGCCAAGAAAAGCGCCAAGCCAAGCGCCGAGACAAACGTTAAGCCAAACGCCCAGTCAAGCGTCAAGCCACGCGCCAAGCTAAGTGTCAAGCCACGCGCCAAAAAAAGCGCCAAGCCAAGCAACAAGCCACGCCCAAGAAAAGCGCCAAGCCAAGCGCCAAGCCAACGGCCAAGCCACGCTCCATGGAGAGCGTTAAGCCACGCGCCAAAAAGGGCGCTAAGCCAAGCGACAAGCCACGCGCCAAGCTAAGCGCCAAACCACGCGCCAAGGAGAGCGCCAGCCAAGCGACAAGCCACGCACCAAGCCACGCGCCAAGAAATTCGCCAAGCCAAGCGCCAAGCCGAGCGCCAAGCCACGCTCCAAGCTAAGCGCCAAACCACGCGCCAAGGAAAGCGCCAAGCCAAACGACAAGCCACGCGCCAAGCCAAGCGCCAAGCCAAGCGCCAAGCCAAACGCCAAGGAGAGCGCCAAGCCATGCGCCACGACAGGCGCCAAGCCAAACGCCAAGCAAAGTGGCAAGCCAAGTGCCAAGCCACGCGCCAAGAAAAGCGCCACGCCAAGCCAACTGCCAAGCCAAGTGCCCAGCCAAGCGCCAAGCCACGCGCCAAGAACAGCGCCAAGCCAAGCGCCAAGCCAAGCGCCAAGCCAAGCGCCAAGCCAAGCGAGCCAAGCGCCAAGTTCTGCTGTGAAAGTTGGGTTGAGAAATGTAATAATTGGCACCTTATCTACCATCCCACCTAGAGACAAGTGCTATGCTGTCTAACAGTTTCTATAGTTTTTCCAAAACATGCATTATTCATTAATTTATATAAATTTTTTTAAAATGTGTTAGTTGACTGGGCTCGTAATTTTGTATTTAGGTTTATACAGTGAGAATAATGTAAGACTGTACATGTGTTACGGTATAAATTCATCAGATCGACATAGGTCGTATTGATTGTTCAAAAACGGGTACAAACTACAGGGTTCGTCGGCTTTCCCTAGAAATCACAGATCTTAATGTGCTGGAGCAGATTTTGTTGCTCCGGTTACCTGCACTTAACGCAGTCGGGAAGGCGTGGTTCGAAGACTTAAATGAAAAACCGACGGGGTACTTACCCTAAAGCTTGCTTAAAAGAAAAAGAAATGCCTGAGCGCCACTTGGTTCTGATTAAGGGTGGCTAACGTGTCTAGAACCAAGAACAATACACGTAGCCTATACAGAAGTCCTTCAGGTATGTTGCTGAACACCTGAACACCTCAGCCTGTTGTTTACCAAGCCTCCTCCGAGTAGCCGGGTGACCTTGTCGTTAAATCACTTACCTTCAAGGCCACCGTCACTAAAGTATAACAAAAGAACACTGGCACTAGCCCAGAGCTTGGGGCTTACTTATCAAAAGAGCATGCTTTAACTTCACAAAATTAATTACACTTGGCCTTTGCCACACTAGATTAGTTAATGACCCAAGAGGGGTTTCAAAATTCATAAAAAGAATGAACTGACTAACAGGTTTATTATTTAAAGAAACAAATGACAGTTTACACAAATCGGTACATTAAAACAAACACCCGGAGGTGAGTTTCAATTTAGTAATAAGATATCCTACGTGAATATGAAAGGGGGCCCCACAAAAACCAAAATATATCTTAAGGGCTAGTTACAAAGACACAAAAAAAACACAATATTATCCAAAACAAAGGACATAAAATGGGCGCCAGGAGTAAAGCCCCTGGTAAACATTAATTGAGACAGATCATAAGTCCTAGCGGACGTACGCAACGTTTATAAGCACTGACGCACAATAAAATATAAAATCGCACCTTAAGTTAGGCACCAGAGTTAATTTAGTTGATACAATACAAGGCTCCTACCTGAGTTGAAGCATGCAGTATTAGATGCCGATGTAATCGTCCTCGTGGAGGCTTGGCAAGACGTGCAAAAGGTGTAGCAAATTCTCCAGAAGAGGCAGCAAACATCAATCGAAGAAGTGTGACAGCAAACAACACTATATTGCGAAGCGGGCCCTTCCTTTTAATTAACCCCGACGTTGACACAGATCTGCATTACGCAATAGTTCTTTCCCGACTTAACAGGGAAAAAGGTTAGTTGAGGCTCTTCAGATATCGTTTCTGATCAAATCGGCAAAAAGTGCCAAAAGTCTCCCCGGAGACCAAACTGTATGAAACGAAAATCGGCCAATTTAACAACGTCGAGTTAAATACACTTCCTCTGCCCACCGCACATTTTCGAAGACACCCAAGAATAAATGTTCACTTCGAAGATTCGGGTTTAACTGCACTCGCCATTAACGTGCCCCAAAGGCACTTGAAAAGTTTGCACAAACGCCAAAAAGGATTCACCATGTTAATCACCAAATGTTAGCAAAAGCTCACAAAAACAACGCAGCCAAAAGTTCATTAATGCGTTAACAAAAACTCCCCCAACTGCAGCGTCACGCCACAGTCGGGGGCGCGAAATTTCACATACGTCTTGCTCACTCAAATGCTGGGGTACAGATTCCTAATTTTCAAATCGAACTCCGCGCGAAGAACACAATGGAAAAGAGTTTAGAACTCCCAAACCACTAATTTTAAATGCATCATTCCCTAAGGAGTTATCAATTTTTATTTCCTTCACACAAAGCTTGGTGCAACTACACGCAGCATGATGTCATAGCTGAATTGGCAAAATAAGCACAGAGTTTCGAGAAGCCCCGGGTAACAAAACAAGATAAGAATTCCCGTGCATTCACTATGCCACGTATGGAGAGTTTTCGACCTTAAGTATCAACTTACCAGCGCGGCTCCTGAAGAATACCAAGAAATATATTTAGGTTCTGAAATCGATGTTTAAATGTGTGACAACAAAGAATTCATTTGAGAGCTTAATTACATTAGGCAGAAAGCAAATTGAAGGTTGAGATACAAAGCGATCTATCTGGAACAGTGAACAAAGAATGCCTTATCGTTATCGCTGTAATTCGGAGATTTGAAACTAAACGGCACTGCTTGCCATAAACGACGTAGTTCCGAGAACTATTTACAAGAGCAACCAAAGCGATGCACAAAATTTGGGGCGCTCACATAGTATCAGCAATACGAAATCAAAGAAGGAATTCACGGTCACGAAATAAATATGCGAGGCGCAAGCATTTCATCGCCCGCCGGACTAAATTTAAATGTAACTAGTACAGGGCCGAATCCAGGAAAAATTCGGGCCGAATATTTTTAACTAAGTTCACCAATAACACCCTATAGTGGGATTAATGACAATAGAGACTTAACGAGGTCGAATATTCTAACACATGGCTGAATTATGCAAAATTAGACATAGGGAACTTACTTAATGTTACCATGGTATTAGTAAACAAAATAACAACACAGTGACTACTGAAACTAATTGAAACTGGATTATTTCATTGTAATTTCAAAACCGACAATTGTTACTAGCATGGGCAAATTGATTAATGCGAATGAACAGAGATGCCTGAGAGGCTGTATCAGGACTCCGTTACTTTGCGCTGATTCTATCCGTCAAGCACGTAAACAAGACTGTGTTTACGTTTTAAACCAATGTAGTCAATGGTACTTGAAACGGACGGCAGTAGAGACACTAACCCTCGGAGCACAGCCTCATGCCCCGTGAATATTATGGCTTAGTAAGGGTAGTGAATGAATCAAACATTAAATGCAGATTGATTTTTATTATGAAAATAGACTAGTATTTATATAAAACTAAAAATGCTTAACGCAGTAACAATATCAAAGTTCATAATAGTGTAATAGAACGCGTTTAAAGGTCCGCAAAGACCGCAACTCAGCATGATAAGCTTTTATATTTCCGCATCGGTTTGCAGGCTGAGCGTTGAACTTGGCTTTTCTAGGTCGCCGAGTTGCATTTTCACTTAATGTTGGCGAAATAATATTCGTTTAAGGTTTCGTAAATGGGAACTGAATTTTGCCTGTTTTAATTCAAGATTAAAACAGATATAAATTACGTATAAACTTGCGAAATTATGAAGTAAAACTGGAGGTTAAAACTGTTTGTTTATGAAATCAGAATTACATTTCGAACTTCTGACTGGCTTCGTAAATTTTGTTATTAAAATTTATGTGTGTTTAAACCAAGTTTAAACATATTGCCAATTTTAGGCCGAAGAAAAAGAAAAGGAAAACTATATTGTTTCTTCCACATTAAGGGTTCTTAAAGGATATTCTTCTACGGTTGACTGGCGTTGTTTGGATTGATGCTTCCTTCGGTTGATCCTTTTTCGAATGTAGTAGACTGCTCCTATTAGAATAGCCCCTCCCAATAGGCTGCTTGTTATCCCGCTGGATAGATAGGAGTGGTGGCGGATGGTTTTCCAAGTAATGTCCTTTAGGTGCTGCTGGAATTCCAATTGTGAAGTTTGTAGATCCTCGAAGTGGTCTGATTGTTTTAGAACTGGCTCCTCTGCAATTTCTGAAAAGGAGTTGGGTGTTATTGTGTTGGTAAAATTGATGCTGACGGCCTTGGAATATCCTGCGAGGATCTTGAATTTCTTGCTATGCCTGGGGGTTAACGTATTCTTTGGAGTTTGTATGATGCAGTCTGACGAGATCTGAATTACACCTGTAGTGTTGACAGTGACTTCTTCCCTATTGCCACTACAAGTGATAGCTATTCGGGTTGGCTTGTTGACTACGAACATCCAGGTATTTTCCATGTATGGTTGTTTCCAAATAATGGACTGGATCTGATGTCTTCGTAGGCTGCACTGACTAATTTCTGTTCGATGATATATATCATCAATGATGCAATTTGGGTTATTTTCAATTCCTTTCACGACTGTTGGACTGCAGATATACGTGTTTGGAGTAATTTGGAGATTTTCTTTGAATTCCTCATCTGTCTCTTGAAAGTACATTTGTAAGTTGTAATCCACAGCGAAGATCCCTTTGGGTACGTCGATCACCCAGTAGGACCCATTGTTAATTCGGAGAGGAATTGGAGTCACTTTGATTAAGGTATATTCGGTTTTTTCGACTATGATGAAGTATCCTTGGACGTTGATGTAGATGTCATCATGTCCGATGTCGACCTTCAGGATTGGAGTCGGTAAAATTTCTAAATTTGGCGAGAGTTTACTGGTTGCATTTGCGAGGATTTGCTTGATTTGGGCAGGTGTTATTAACTCGTAAAAATTACCTTGTTGGAAATGAACGTTCAAAATGTTTGTGTGGTAATTTCACAGTTCACTAATAACATTTGTGGCGACTTGATAGACACTGATGATGTGGATATTTAATCGGTTGGAGTCGGTTGCCTTATACCACTTGTCCATGTTGTTGATCGCCCTGATTCCTTGGTTCAGCTTCTCTTGGAAATGTTCCAGTTTCTGATCGATTCGTTCTTCGGTCTCATTAAATCTTGAAAGTGCTGACAGCAAGAATTTGGATTGTTGACTGTCCATTTTTATTAATTCCTGTTGATTTTTGTCGAGTCTGTCAATATCTTGATAGACCTCGTCATTTACTCCGAAAATTGACGTTAGTACAGTCCCAAGCACTCCTCGTTTCTCTCGTCTTGCTATGATATCTTCCATGCCAGTTTTAATCCATTCCATATGCCTTTTTTGTTCCAGAAGATGATGCACCAATGTCTTGCATAACGTATCTTCGGACAGTTCTTTCGCAGAGTTGCAGAGGTCGTCGAATTTGTCCACCATGTCGGTAACTGTTTCGAAGTCTTCTTCGATCTTCCCCCTCTCGAACTGGATTTCGATCCTGAATGTTCCTCGTTTAATCTTCCCGTGTCCAATATGCTCTACATAGTACCCGCTGTCTGGTTTTTGTATGTTGAATTCTGCCTTACTCGATGTATTTGTAGTAAGGAGAGTAAATATTAGTAGAAACATTTTCCATTTGGACGTGACAGTTTTCTTTGGTGCTGGGAATGATTGTGTGTGGGTGCTGTTGGCCGAAATTTTTTCTTCAGGCTCTGGTTCCTGCGATTCTTCGTTATTTGGTAATGGAATGATACTGCCTATGGAACGTTTTAATTGATGTCCTCCTGATTTCTGGATGGTTATTACTCGTACTGATCCATCGGTTGCAGGATGAATGTCGGCAACTCTCGCTAATGGCCATTTACTAGGATTAATGTTTTCTTCTTTGATTAGCACCAGGTCACCAACTTTTATATTCTCCACCGGTTTTTTCCATTTGTTTCTTTGCTGCAATCCATGAAGGTAGTCTGAGCTCCATGATTTCCAAAAATCTTGCTTGATTTTTTGGATCAATCTCCAGCGATTTGACAGATTTGTAGATATTGGTGTGCTGATTGGGTCCGGTGGTGAGATTATCTCTCTTCCTATCAGGAAATGGCCTGGTGTCAATGCACTGGTGTCTTCAATATTGTTGCCTTGTGGGCACAGAGGACGTGAGTTTAAGCAGGCTTCTATTTGGCAAAGCAAAGTTGTTAATTCTTCGAATGTTAGAGTAGCGTTGCCAATGGTTCTCTTCAGATGATGCTTCATTGATTTTACTCCTGCTTCCCATATTCCTCCGAAGTGTGGGGCTACTGGGGGGATGAAGTGCCATTGAGTACCAATGGTGGATAAATTTTCTTGGATAACTGGGCCTTCCATTGCTTGACGGATTTCCTTGTCCAAGACCTTCCTTACTCCAACGAAATTCGTTCCGTTGTCGCTATAAAGATGTGCACAGCGTCCTCTTCGGGCGATGAACCTCCTGAAGACTGCTAGGAAGCTGTTAGTTGTCATGTCGCTGACAGCTTCTAAGTGTATTGCCTTGGTTGATAGACAGACAAAAACAGCAATGTATCCCTTGGATGAAGAATGCCCTCTTCCTTTAGATGTTCGGATTTGTATTGGACCGGCATAGTCCACTCCTGAATGGAAGAATGGCGGGGTTGAATTAACTCTTGATGGTGGAAGATTCCCCATTAATTGCTGGGCTGCCTCTGCCTTGAATCGGATGCATCGAAAGCATTTCTTGATGCTGGAACTGACGGCTTTCTTTGCGTTGATGATCCAATATTTTCTTCGGACATAGGACAGTGTGAGCTGAGTGCCACCGTGTAAGGTGCGTAAATGTGCCTCATGGATTATTAATTTGGAAATATGATCGGAATAAGGAAGGATAATTGGGTGTTTTTCGTGGTAGGATAGGTTCGAATTTTCTAGTCTTCCTCCAACACGTACGATTCCATGTTGATCGATGAATGGATTGAGATTTGCGAGTTTGTTGTTGGAGTCCACACATTTTCTCTTTTGGAGTTGAGATCCTGTTGCCTTCAAAATAGGATCACTTCCTTGGACGACCTTGATGAGTGTGAGGATGGTGTCTTCCATTTCTTTAACTGATAGACATCCTGGTTGAATGGGAAGACGCCTACACTTGTTGATGAATCTTCGGCAATAGGACACAACTCGTACCATTCTTGTCAGAGACGAGAAGCGATGAATAATCTCGTTCTCGTCTTGATGAACTGTGGCTTGATGCACAGTGTAACCTTTTGCTTCTTCATTGGTTGTGGCGGTGTCTGGTTGGCACGGCCATAACTCTTTGTTAATTAACCAACTTGGACCATCCCACCATAGTTTATGTTCCTTTAATTTCCCTGGACTAGTACCTCTGGAGATGACGTCTGCAGGATTTTCTTCTGACTTGACGTGGTTCCAATGTTGGGCCGGAATCAGGTGGTTGATTTCGGCTACGCGGTTGGCGACGAATGTCTTCCATCTTACTGGATCTCCCTTAATCCAACCTAGTGTGACCATGGAATCGGTCCAGGCGAAGATAGATACCTTAGGAATGTCCAGTGCTGTAATTACCCGTTGTAATAGATTAGAAAGTAGTACTGCTGCGCAGAGTTCTAGTCTGGGTAGGGTTGCCTTTGCTCGAGCTGGTGCCACCTTGGATTTGGCTAATAATAATGATACTTTGGATTGGCCTGATGACGTGATGACTCTGGAGTAGACCACGGCTCCAATAGCTCTTTCGGAAGCGTCACAGAATCCATGTAGTTCCATTTGGGCTTCCATTTTGGTAAAAAGCCACCTTGGTAAAGTAATTTCTTCTACTGATTTGAGTTGAGATTTAAATGTTTCCCATTTGCCTTGGATACATTCTGAGACTGGGTCGTCCCACTTGACATTTTCGAGCCATAGCTCTTGGATGAGTAGTTTAGCAGTGATGATGATGGGTGCTAACCAACCCAAAGGGTCGAAAATTTTAGCGACTTCGGATAATATGCTACGTTTTGTGGATCCCTTTTGCTTCACATCCACCTTGAAGCAAAACACGTCTTCATATGGAGACCAGTGAACGCCCAATGACTTCTTTAAGCCGTCCTCACTTATTTCGAGGTAGGTTTGCTCCTTCAATTCTTCGGGTAGTTCTTGTATGATGGCTAATTCATTACTGCACCATTTATGTAGGGTAAAGCCTCCACGTTTTAATAAGGAAATTAACTGACCTTGCTGCTTGATTGCTTCTTCTAAAGTGTCGGCTCCGGAGAGTACATCGTCCACATAGAAATCTCTCTTCACAACTTCCGCTGCTAATGGAAAAGAAGATTTTTCGTCCTCTGCTAATTGGTGCAAGGTTCGGATGGCCAGATAGGGAGCTGATGCGGTTCCATACGTGACGGTGCATAACCTGTATTCCCTGATTGGCTGTGATTGATCGAATCTCCATAAGATTCGTTGATACTCCTGGTCTTGGCTGTCCATCTTGATTTGTCGGTACATTTTCTCAATGTCCGCAGAGAAGACGACCTTGTGAGTTCTCCATCGGAGTAGAATGTCGACCAGTTCTTGCTGAAGTTTCGGTCCAGCATACATGACTTCGTTTAAGGACTTTCCATAAGATGCCTTGTTCGAAGCGTCGAAGACGACACGGAGCTTCGTTGATGAACTTGCTTCTCGAATTACGCCGTGGTGTGGGATGTAATACTTGCCATTGTTTTCTTGCTTCTTTTCTACTCTTTCCATATGTCCTAGATCTAGATATTTTTGCATGAATTTCTTGTATTGGATTTCTAGATCTTGGTCTTGTCTCAGCTTCTTTTCCAGATGTAGTAATCTTGCCAATGCCGAAGGTTTGGATTTTCCCATGCTCTCTGGAGTTTGCTTAAATGGAATCTTGACTATGTATCTGCCATCCTGGTCTCGTTGCACTGTGTCTGTGAATTTATTCTCACATACCTGGTCGTCTGGGGAAATTTTTCGTTTAGTGGAAACTTCTTCTATGTTCCAGAATTTTTGTAACTGCTCATCTTCTTCGATTTTGGCAACCATGGTGTTGACTTTAATGATTTCGTTATGTTGTCTTCCAATGGTTCCAGATAAGATCCAGCCCAGCTCGGTATTTTGTCCTAAGATGCCATCCTTGGTTTTAGTGATTCCTTCTAGAATTATTTTTGAATATTCTTCGGCTCCTAGAATTATGTCTATGGGGCCAGGTTGGTTGAAGGTTGGATCGGCGATAAAAATATTGCTCCAGGAATTGATATTTATGTTTGGGATAGGGGATGAAGGCATGGCTTTGGTAAGTTTGGGAAGTATTAGTAAATTTACAGGTAGGGAAAAGTTACTTGAAAATCTAGGTGTGATCAAACCTGGGATTTTCCATTTGGCAATTTTTGGCTCGCTGTTCCCAATTCCTGTGATTTCAGCTCGAACTTTGGTCCTGGGTAACCCCAATAATTCGGCTGATGCTTCCGTGATAAACGACCCCTGAGACCCGGGATCTATTAATACTCGTAGTAGATGAGTCATCCCGGATGCTGCCTTTACTTGAACCATTGCTGTGGCAAGTAGAACTTGGCTCTCCTGTGCGCCTACATTGGCGGTGATGATGTCCGACTTCGGCTTCTTTTCTGGAGCGTTGGAAGTCTTCATAGCTGCTGCATGAGCTGACGTTCTCATCCTTTGGGCAGGGAGCGGCTTTGATGGTGGCTGCGCCTTATGAAGCAGAGTATGATGCGGGAAGCGACAGATCCTACAATTAAAATAGGCACGACATGGAATATTTGAATCGTGCCGCAAGCATCGATAGCACAATCGATTGGTTTTTACTGCTTCTAGTTTTTCATGGGTAGGTAGCCTCTGGAATTGACTACAGTTGTCGATGGAATGATTTCCATGGCACAGCTTGCAATTTAGGGATGCGGAAGCGTAATTCTTCTGTGGTCCTTCCTGCGTGGGCTTTCGAGCTCCATCTATGGATTCTAGAGATTGGAACCGCACTTGCAGGAAAGCCATTAAATTTTGGTGATCCTGGACTTCATTTGGACATTGAAGCGACTGTTCATATAATTTGTTGGTTTCAGGATCCCATTTTCGAGCGATAGCTCTGTTAATCCACGGACCCCAACTGTCCGTGGAGATGCCTAAATTTTTGATTGCCTCCACACATTCCTTGATGGAGTCGTGCAATCGTTTTAACCCTTGGGCTGACTCTTTGGAGAGGACCGGCAGATCGAATATGGTATCTAGCAATTTAGTTAAAATAAGGCGATTATTTTGATACCTTTGTTGCAGCAGATTCCAGGCGGTGTTGTAGTTTGCTTGGGTAACAGCTAGATGCTGGATCAGTCGGCTTGGCTCTCCCTTAAGATGCGTCTTTAAATATTGCATCTTGATGACATCGTCCATATTCTGGTTGTCATCTACTAATTTGGTGAACAGGTCCTTGAAAGTGGCCCATTCCTCATAATTTCCCTCGTATATGGGGATTTTGACTTGAGGAAGCGAGATGGCTGCTGCTTGCTCGTTCCTTGTTGGCGCTTGCAATAAAATAATTAAATTTCTGTACCTGTCTTCCAACGTAGTATATTCAGGACTGAAGTGCATTTGTTCTGAAGCCATGTCGTTTGACATAACTTCTTCGTCCATCTCGACCACACGATCCCATTTTTCTCTTAATTCCCTTGTAGTGATGGCGGGCCTCCCTAATTCTTGTGTTAGCTCGGCGTCGTCCATCGCTTGCTTAAAATTCTGGATCCGAATCTGCAGTTTTCGGATACGAACCTTTTGCTCGGGGTTAGCCACCATTTCCTCTTGTGTTCTGCTTGCGGAGGGGTTGGAAATTTCCGTTGCTTTTGAACAGCTCTGCAAGTAACTTTTTGCTTCGCCGTATATGGCTTTAATTTGGTCGTAATACCCTGTTTTAAAATAATTATGAGTTGGAATACTTAGCTGCCCCAATTTTGCATGATTCTCAGTTGCAGTGTTCCAAAGTTCGTCCAGCGTCTTGTTGCGACTGGCGATGTAGGCTTCATTTTTTCGGCTGGCAGGGTCCTTTTTGCTGTTGGATAATATTTGCTTTATCTTCTGCGCGAGCTCTTCTTGGCTAAGTTGTTGAATTCCTCCATGTTGTTGGCCATTTTCTGGGAACTGGGTGGTTGGCAGATGTTGTCTTCTTCTCGGGATGTGTTTTTTCGTTAGTTGGAGACAGATCCGGCTCGAAGGACCATGAACAGAGATGCCTGAGAGGCTGTATCAGGACTCCGTTACTTTGCGCTGATTCTATCCGTCAAGCACGTAAACAAGACTGTGTTTACGTTTTAAACCAATGTAGTCAATGGTACTTGAAACGGACGGCAGTAGAGACACTAACCCTCGGAGCACAGCCTCATGCCCCATGCCCCGTGAATATTATGGCTTAGAAAGGGTAGTGAATGAATCAAACATTAAATGCAGATTAATTTTATTATGAAAATAGACTAGTATTTATACAAATAAAAAATGCTTAACGCAGTAACAATATCAAAGTTCATATGTACAGTTTAGTAGGACAAAGTGTTTAAATTACAAAACAGCAGATAAGCAATTGTGCAGGTTTATTTCCTGGTCGAGCGAAGGTCGCCCGTTGAACTCGCTGCTGTGGGTCGATATTATGCAAGAAGTGCAGAATTGCGTTTTCCTGGTTTTTAACTCATACGATTGTGTAATAACACTGGTTTTTAAATTACGAATAATGTTTCGTAAATTTGAACTGAAATATATAGTTTTAATCTAATTTAAACATATTAAATTTAGTAATTGGTGATAGCAATATTAAATAAATTGCATTTAAAGGCCATGCAACTGGATTTCGTAAATTTTAGAAAATAAAATTTATGTGTGTTTAAATCAAGTTTAAACACAGTTTTAAATTCCTCAAGGTTAGTTTGAACAAAAAATCGAACATAGGCTTTAATTGATTCTACTCGATTCCGAGATTCGTTATTCACATTTATTCATAATTCGATTTGATTCAGGGTTAATCGAAGAAATAGCTTTATCAACGATTAGACAAAAACCTACTGTTTCAGCCATCTATTTTTAATTCGTCAGGTATCAAATCTCTCAAGCTTGATTTGAATTAGCCATGAGCATAAAATTTTGTTCAATTGGATTCGTACTAGAATCGAAATTCACTTTCATTCCATTGAAGAATCGCTATCTATTAATGAATCTATTTTAATAAACATTGAAGCGATTTATGATTTGCAATTAATCGAAATAATATATTGATTGATTTAAACAAATCGACTGCTTCAGTAATCGATTTTCAATTCACCGCTCTAAATGTCTCAAGCGATTTTATTGATTCTACTATATTCGATTTACGATTCGTTATTCGCATCTATTTATAATTCGTTTTAACTCAGTATTAATTGAAGAAATAGTTTTATTGATTTTATTAGACAAAAATCTACTTTGCCAGTAATATATTTTCCATTCGTCAGGTAGCAAAGATCTCAAACTTTATTTCAACTAGACATGAGCATACAAGTGTTAAGTTTAATTTAATTGATTTTATTCCACGAGATTCCGTACTAGTATCGAAATTTGCTTCAATTCCGTAGAAGATTGGAAATCGATTAATGATTCTAGTTTAACAAAAATTGAATCGACTTACAACTTGCAATTGATCGAAAAAATATGTTGATTGATCCAGACAAATTGACACATTCAGTAATTGATTTCGAATCAACCGTTTTAAATTTCTCAAGCTTAGTTTGAACAAAAAATTGAAAATCGATTTTAACTGATTCCATCCTATTCAATTCCGAGGTAGAATCCAAAAGCGACTAATCGAATCGCGTCACGATTAGATTTGTTTCAAAAGCACAATCGACTATTTCGGTAATCTGCTTTCAATTCGTCAAATGCTAAATCTCTCTAGCTTAATTTTAAATAGCACAACATTTCAAGCTTAATTTGAACTATCCTCGATATATTATATACATGTTAACTTGTAATATTTATTTGAATTGGTTCTATACGAATCGATTTCTCTGCAGAAAAATCGAAATCGATCAATGAATCTAGTTTCATAAAAATTTAATCGAATTTCGATTTACAATTATTAAAAAAAAAATTGATTCAGCACATCGACTCTTTCACTAATCGATTTTCAATTCGCCGTTCTTTATCGCTCAAGCTTAATTTGAACTAGGTTTGGGCAAAAATCGAAAATCGATTTTGATTTATTCTACTCGATTCGATTCGATTCCAAAGTGGGATCCAAGTCGACTAGTAATCGAATCTAATCGAAGTTAAACGAAATCTAACCGATTTTCCATTCGCCTTCCAGTCTATTCAGGATTAATCGAAGAAATAGATTTATCGATTACTATTGCAACAAGTCTACGCTTTCAATAATCTACTTTGATTAGATACCGCAGTAGAAACCAAGTCGATTAACAAATATAACTTAATAGAAATCGAATTTAGATCGCTTCGCGATTCGATTTGCTTCACGATTAATCGAGCAAAATCGACTCTTTTAGTAATCTGTTTTCAATTCGCCAAGTAATAAATGTTTTCCGCTTAAATTTAACTAATACGATATGGGATTGAAATCTGTACCTGATTCGATTTGGTCCACGATTAATCGAAGAAGTAAATTTATCGATTATTGGAGAAAACTCTTTCAGTAGTCTGTTTTCAATTTGTCAGGTATCAAACTTCAAGCTTAATTTGAACTAGACTTGAGCATAAGATCATTAAATTTAATTTTAATTGATTCTGTTCGTTTCAATTCCCCTGTAGAATCGAAATCGATTAACGAATATAAATTAATAGAAATCGCATCGAGTTACACTTCACTATTCAAACCGATTCAGGATTGGATTTATCTCACGATAAGTCGGGCAAACTCGACTGTTTCAGTAGTCATCTGTTGTCAAATCGTCAAGTATTAAATCTCTACTGCTTAATTTTAACTTGGCTTGAGCAAAAGTGGGAAATTAGTTTTAATTAATGTTATTCCAGTCGACTCCACGAAAGCGATTAAACGAATCAAATGGAATTTATTAGAAACCCAATCGATTTATGATTTGCGATTCAAATCCATTCACGATTTGATTCGATTCACGGTTAATCTCAAAAGTACCGTCTTCTAGAAATCACGTTTCAATGCAAAAGTATCGAAAATTCAAGTTTAATGTAAACTCCGCTAAAGCATAAATTCTTTGAACTTATTTTAACTCATTCGATTCGATTCGGTTCCGCAATAGAATCGAAATTGATTAACCAATATAATTTAATAGAAATTGATTCAGCTTACGATTCGCGGTTCAAATCGATTCATTATCGGATCTGGTTTAGGATTAATTGAAAACGTAGGGGTCTTCAGTAATCAGTTTTCAATTCATCAAGTACCAAAAATCTCAAGTTTGAACAAAGAGCAAAGAATCGATATATCAATTTTAATTGGTTCCATTCGATTCGATGGGATTCTGTAGTAGAATCTTTTGGTAACCGATTTTCAATTCACCAAGTTCTAAGTTCTCGTGCTTAATTTAAGCTAGGTTTGACCAAAAAATCGATAAATGTATTTCAAGTGATTCTATTCCGCAGTAGAAGTGAAATCGATTAACAAATTTTAATTAATAAAAATCCAATCGAATTACAATTCGCGATTCAGATCGAGTTGCTATTCAGTTTGATTCGTCATTACTCGAAAAAGTCGATATGTTCATTAATCGAGACAAATCGACTCTTGCAGTTGTCAATTTTCAATTTGCCGTGTTAAATAGCTCTAAGTTAACTTGAACTAGACTTAATAAAGACATAGATAAAACGATTTTAATTGATTCTATTGGATTCGATTCAATTCTGCAGTAGAATCGAAATCAAGTAATCGAATAGAAACTAATTTAATAGAAATCTAATCTATATGAACTTATTTACGACTCGCGATGCAAACTCATAAAAATTGAGTCTGATTCGTGATTAATCATAAAAGATCGACTTATCGATTTTTCATCTTCCTCTTACGTTAGGCCAGTGGCCTGTTCTTAAGAATAAAATGATTCGATGGGCCCTCTTTACTTGTAAGCCGGGTAGGTGGGTAGCCTTACCCGTTGAAATTGAGAAAGAGTTCCCGTATTAGAGATATATCGATTAATCGAGATAAATCGACTCCTCCCGTAATCAATCTAATCGATTTACGAGTCACACTTCAAATCGATTAACGATTCGATTGGATTCCGATTAATCGAAAAAATCAACTGTCTCTGTAATGGATTTTTTCTTCTTCAAGTACCAAACGTGCAAGTTGAATTTGTACAAGACTTGAGCAAAAATCGAAAAATCGATTTAATTTATTCCGCAGTAGAAGCTAAATCGATTAATCAAATCGAATCAAATATCTAATCGACTTACACTCCATTCGCCATTTGATCCGATTGACTATTATCCCACATTTCAAGAACGGAAAGTCGTTATGGAGGATTTCTGTTATGTGTGGTTGGTGAGTATTTTTACGTGTGTGTTTCTCTGTTAGCAAATTGCCATGGTGTTTCTGTGAGGAATACCTTACTAACATTTCTAAAACGAATTCAAGTCTTGGTTCCCCATGCTTTTGGTTTTTTCTTGGCGTTTCTTGGCAACGACGATATATCTGTAGTTTATTTCAGCAACTTTAGCCACAGCTTTCGCTTGCAAAAGCGTCTTTACTGCAGTATTTTTATTACTGCTGTCCCGAACGGGAACGTCGCAAACTTCGGACGTTTTCGGGTAATTGTAACTCGCCCTAACGAGATGAGTATGTTTGAGGCTGACGCTCATACCACACGCTTGGCTTTGAGCTTAATTAATGTGCGGGTGTCAGCTTCATAAAATTAGTTAGACGCCGGAATGCGGCGCTGGCTTGGATCGCGTTTTTACTCTGGACCAGAAGATGCAGGACGCGGCGAAACCACCCAGACGACGGGAGCACTAATCTTTATTAAAGCAGACCGCGTTGGAAACGGGGTTTTCTATGAAGAAAGCCTATCAGGGCCGGACAGATAGCGCTGAGCGCCCACAAAAGGGGACGTGAATGTTTCAGTAGCTTTAATGGCACGCCGTCCCCGAACGTCTCGCCACTTGTGGAGATTGCATAATCAGTTTCGTTTCTAAGTTGTCGATTAAAGCTTTCAAATTTCATTTGCAAAGTTAGTTAAGGATATCTGGATATATATGTTTTTTTTAAATCCTGGTCCTAATAATTATTGATAACAGGAAGAATAGTTTCGAGGAGCCGGGACATTTGCTTACGTCTTGCAGAATGGATAATTTTGCTTCTTTTTAAAGTTGTGGTAGGTAACAAAAGAAAGGCAAAAGAAAAATATAAAGACCCACATTTAAAATTTTGTTGCAATATTTTTTTTAATTTTCGGAAGATAATGTGCACCAGCCTATAAAATTCACTCGACTGAGAAACCGTCTGAAAATGATATGGCATTACAATAAATATAGTCGCTTAGGTGCAAAACCCGACAAGTCACAACTTCTGGAAAAATAAAGTTAATATACCAAAAAAAAATATATAATGCAAAAGCCTACATCTCCTTATTGAAATTATGAAGCAAATCCCAACAAATTCAACGTAATTTAAAATTAAAATCTCACCTTCGATGCAAAACCCGACAAGTTCCCCGCCTGTCTTAGATGTAAAGACGGACATTTTCAATACACCAATGAGAGCTCAACATTTTTATAGCAGCTGACTCCACTTGGCTTAACAGTTTTGCTAGTTAAATAATTTGCTTCGATGTATTTGTTTGTGTAGTTTATGATGGATTTCCTGGAAAACTAAATAACCCCGAACAACTAACAAATATTATCCAATGTAATGGAAATAAGGCTCGAAAGAAATGTAAATTAGAAACAAAATGTAAGCATTTTCTTTTAGGTATGCTCCTAGTAGCTTGCCTTTATATCCCAGTTGTGGCCATGCTGAAAAACCATATCAACCATTTCAATGCACGTCCCATCTTTCCATGAGAGATGTGAGAGAATGTCATGCAACTTTTTACAAGTACACGGAAAAAAGAGGACAAGATATTGTAACGATTAGGCAGCTGCAAACGCGTAAGCCACAGCCGCCGGAAGACAGCCTTGGAACCAAGTGTGGACATATGAGTCATTGTTCCAGAACTTCGAGAAACGACCTTGGACCCAGAACTTCGAGAAGCAGCCGGGCCGCTACGGATATATGAGTCACGCCCGAGGTCAATACACGGGACACGTCACCGTTGCCGGAATGGTCTCGACGCTTCTAGGAGAGAATTAGCCGGCAATATAAATATGCGTTCGCAGGAATAGAAGTCAGTTTTCATCCAGTTCTCATCAAACTCGAAGGCGTAAGGCCGACACATAAATAAACGCGTGTATAACATAAATAGCCACATAAATAATTGATGTTTAATCCAGTGTACATAAATAGAGTGTATAACCATGTAAATCATTACTGTTAAGCCGTATATAAATAATTAGTGTATCGTTGTTAGAAATAGTGCCTGTAGTTTATAAGTAATTTGTGTTCTGCCTCCATAATTCTTGTGTTTTTAAATAATAATAATTACTCATTGTAAATAAATGTTTAATACAAGAAGTGTCGTTTAATTTTTAAATAGCCCGATCGTAAAACGTAACAATATGTTTATTTTGCGGTATTGTGACTCAAAAAATCCAAAGAGGCATAGAAAACGAGCAGAAAATGGAAATAAGCCTAAATCTTCTATTTTATGCTGCAAAGTAAAGAGAAGTGATGGCTTGGTGGTTCCTATGTGCAGACAAGCGTTCCAATGTATTTTAGGGGTTAAGAAAGAGAGCATTTTAAATATTGTGAAGAAATATAAGGAAGTCACTTATACCCATTGAGGAGATCAGAACGAAAATAAAAGACAAGCAATAAAACAGTTTGTTGAATTTCTAAAATGTATGAAACCACAGTATTGCCAGTCAAAAGCATTCAATAGAATTTATTTGCCTTCTGAATTAAGTATCTGTACACTCTGGAAAATATATAACGGCAAAATGGTCAATAACGAGGAACTTTTATAGAAAAAAGTTTGGTAATGAGGCTCCTAACGCACATTTTGGAAATTCGAGAAGTTAATCTGTGTATGGGCTGTCCATGATTCACACTTGAGAGAAACCTGAAAGTACATTTTATTGCAATAAAATAGTGTGTAAGTATATTTCGATCCTCAGTAAGAAAAATTATATAGTTATAGGTGCTATTTTTTATGGTTATAACTTGATAATAACAGAAACTTACACGTTGCCCGTCAAATAATGAATTACATAATGGAAGAACCTGCCATCCTAGTGTCAACTTGAGGATTATTCTCCATGTCGGAGGGTCAAAGTCGACATTGCAAAATCAAATATTTGACTCAAAGAACAATGAAAATCATAAAATAATAACTGCAGTAACACTTCACGCTGTAAAATTCCACTTTGCAAAAATTCTGCTATATCCTCAGCCAAATTTTCTTTGATTTTACAACACCATTTTTGGTGTAGATCAAAAACTCCGGAAACGTCGTGTGATAAAACATATTATAATAGACCACTGCCAAAAACTGGCATTCAGAGAACAACCATTTTTTAAAACATTTAGCACGATTTGAACCCCCGCTCTTGGTTTCGTCTACGTGTGCAATATTAAAAATCTAAAATAATGGCTGGAAGAAAAAACAGTTTTTGCAAAATGTTGCTGTCAGTTATCTTTATCGACTCAGTCAACAAAGTTGCATTACATTAACTTTGAATATTAATTTCCCACAACTTGATTAAATAAAGTCTTTTTGTAGAAATTCTGCGATCAGCAGGCACATCACGAGCTCTTTTATGAAGCGTCGGACCGCAGGGAAAATTTCTCCAAAATGAAGTCGTTTAAGCCCCCGGCTTTGTGTCTGAGCCGTCGGCCGCCGCCGTGGTGCCCCTGATAAGGCCTGTGCTCACTCGTTAACATAAGGATAACGACTGCCGTAGTTATAATTGGGTTTTGTTTCGCTTTTTAGCTGGCTTTCGCGGCAAGTCTTTGAATGATCAAGATGAGTGGTTACGAAGAAGCATTTAGTTTAATTTCAGGTTAAATTCAGCTGTAAAGTCACCAATCGTTAATTTATTTGTAAAAAAAAATACTCTAGTAGTTAAAAATCTTAAGAAATGGCGTAGAATGTATTCGATGTAAGTAAATAAACCAATCTTCTGTAAACCATCAAATCCCGCTCCGTAAAAATCGTCCGATGTATTACTTGGTGTCTAAACTTCCTATTATATAAATTTCACATAGTCGAAGTTCCACTTAGATACGCATCTGTGTATAAATTACCGCCAATACTAATGATATTTGGCAATCAAGTCCCACTACATATAAATCTCACGGTGCATAACGACAATGTACGTATTGCATGCTACCTGGACTCCGCGTAACAGTAGAAATGTTGCTTTGTAAAAACCCTACTGCGTATAAATTACCTCATTCTTAGGCAATTTTCCAACTAAATTTCTTGGCGTCTAAATTTTGTGTAATATACACACTCTAGTAGAAATTCCAGTCCTTACAAGCATATAAATTACCTCTTAAATGAAGGTAGTATGCCAACTAGTGATGGGACTATTGAATGCAAATTACTACAGTATTCGATTCTTGCAAGATCTCGAATGCATTCGATTCTTTTGAGTGTATTCGAATGCTTCGAATCGAATACTTAATCGGTGTTTGTAAATTTCGCCGGGAGTGATCTCGATTCCGATCCGAATGCTGAATTCGGCATGATCTCGATTCTTATCCGAATGCTGCATTCGAATACATCGGCGCTTGGCGGCGGTTGGTACTCCGATTCGCACTAGAATCGTTTCAGTTTTAGCTAGCACAGGTCTGCGTATCATAGGACTTTAAAGAATGCCCGCCGCGGCAAATTCGCTTCGAAAGCAACTATATGAATGCACAGAGAACTGCCCGTTGCCATTCCGAAAGTTTCGACTTTAGATAGACATTACATATAGGTATTTTGATTTCCATAGAAGGCAGGAATGGAATCAACTCTCAAACGGCGTTTTTTTTATCCGGGTCTCACTTGAATAGTTGGTGCTGAAATGTTTCTAGTTAAATATAGACTACAGAATTAAATATAAAATTAAAATATTACCACACAGATTGAAGCTTGCACACTCAAACGATATACCACCACCAAAATCATAAAAGCAACTAAATCTACTAAATATGTAAACAGATACATCGAAGGGAAAGAGAAACAAACGCTGGGGTTGTCTTAATAATTTATTTTAAAGAAATACATATATGCCCCTAACAACAATAAAAAACAACTATTTTATAAACGGTCCTTTTCTCATATTCATTCTCGGTACTATAAATTTAACATTTAAGTGTTTCAAAACAAATATACGTTATTAATAGGGTAAGCTGAACCGCCTACAATCAAAAGAATTTTTTATTTTTGCTTTGTGCACGTACAGCGTCTCGTTATCTCTGGTGTTGCGTGTCGCCCAGCCGAGGTCACACGTCACCACTCCCCCAGTACGAGAGCGAGCACACAACTCGAATCTGAATTCGAGTGCTATTTTGCATTCGAATGGTTTGTATTCGAATGATCATTCGATTCTCAAAAGTATTTGAATGCGATGTATTCGATTCTGAAAGGTATTCGATTCTGCCCATCACTAATGTCAACTAAATCCCACTACGTATGCATATCGCTATGTATAAGCACTTAGTATTGCTCGGTATCTAAAGTTTGTGTAATATAAATGTCATATAGTATCTATTTCGTATCTTAGAAACCCAAATCACAGTGACTACTCAAGCAATTTCGCAAGTAAATGTCACGGCATATAAATGTGTATTACCACTTGTTATTGTGCTTATAAACTACCCCACAACGAAACCAATTTGGCAATTAAATCCCACTATACCTGGTGACAATGAAACTACTACCCACGGCGGCATTTCAAAACGGCTTGAGATAGAAATATGCAATTCGGTTTGTCGATAGGGTTGAAAATTGTGAACAATTTTAACATAAAAACAATTGAATGTCGTTTCCAGTTTCACCGGAAATGACCTTGACTTTATTATTTTAAATGGGACACCCTATATATTTTCTCTTTTTATGACTCTGGAACAATTCTAAATAACTTTTGTCTAACATACCCCATTTCTAAAATTGATAGTTTTTGAAATACAGCCGCTTAAAAATATACCGTATTTCCTATTTGTTTCTATTTTACGGAAAAACGGAGTAGGCCAGGACAGAGGTTGCTATGGTTTTTAAAAAAATTTAATTTTGACAAGTATTTTCAACCCTATCGACATACAGAATTGCATATTTCTATGTCAAGCCGTTTCGAAATGCCGCCGGCGCCGAGAGCAGTTGTTTCATTGTCACCCGGTATATAAATTTCGCTATGTACAAAGACTACTATTGATTGGCGTCTAAATTTTGTGTAATATAAAAGTCAGATAGTAGAATATTCACCGCTTAGAAACCCTACTGCGTTTTACTTACCGCCACCACTAAAGAAATTTGCCAGTCGACTTTCATTCCATATAAATCTGTCTGTCAGTGTGTTCCATAACTCCCACTAAAGCTTCAGGTAACATTTTTCTATCATGAAAGATGAACAGAAAATTGAAAAAAAAATTGTCCTGTGCAGCTTAGTTTTCTTGTACAGTGTGGTTAATGTTGTTATCACAAACAGAAAATTATGGGGAGCTATAAAGAAAACTTAAATAGAACGCATATTTTATCAATAGGAAATACCTCTAAAATAAAAATTATTATATACGATTTTAAAAGATGATAGACTGTAATCTTATCACAAAACAAGAGTTCATAATTTATTGCAGGAAGGCAATCCACATCGATTTACCTTTTGCGAGTGGTTAGTAGAAGCCCATAGAAGAAATCCTTTGATTATAAGCAATGTATTATGGACGGACGAAGCTACATTCACAAGAAACGGCATCTTTAACTGTTACAACGAACGCATTTGGGGCCATGACAATCCTCATGCAGTTCACGAAAGAAACTACCAGGTACGTTTTTCAGTAAATGTATGGCCAGGAATACTTGGACACATGTTGATTGTCCTTTTATACTTCCTGAAGGGCTAAATGCAGAAAATTATTTAGAATTCTTAAATGATAAGCTTCCGGGCCCACTGCAGGATATTGCTCTTGCACTACGACGCGATATGTGGGTGCAGCTTGATGGTGCATCATCACATTATGCAGGTGTGGTTCAGCACTACCCTGACAAATGGTCGTGGTGTCCAAGAACTTGGTCAGAGAGGAGTCCGGATTTGACATCTTCGGACTTTAGCCTGTGGGAACACTTGAAGAATTTGGTTTATGTTACTCCTATCCAAACTCGAGAAGACCTTACCGATTGAATTCTTGAATTAACCAGCACCATTAACCGTAGAATGTTGCAGCGTATTCAAGATGCAATTATTGTGCGTGCATGCAAGTGCTGCCAAACTAGGGGGGGGGGGGGGGGGGGGGGGTTGAAAACGTTTTACAATAATGTAATGTTTTTTGGGCCAAAGATTTAATTGATAATCAGTTTTGCTTAATTTTGTAAATAAAAATGTTACTTTGTGCATTATTGTCCAGATTTAATACTACTTATTAGATCATTTAAATTTGTCACTTCCAAACTTCCTTCTTGTTAAGTATATTCATTAAACAAGCCTAACCTAACAGGGTTGTCAAATTTAATTTTCTTTTAATGCGTTGTATGAGGAAACTAGACATTGTATAGAGTTTATGGTGATAATTTTAGTGCTCATGCGTTACCGAAGCCTGCTACCTGAAGCTTTAGTGGGAGTTGCGGGACACCCTGTATAATAACGGACGACTGCGTGCTGTCTACATTTTGTATAAAGTAAATGTGAAACCTTAGAAACTTCATTTTGTGTAATATGAAAGTCATGCTGTAGAAATCGCGCTCCTTAGAAACCCATCTGCGTATAAATTACTCACACAACTCTGGTCATTACTTGTGGTCTAAATTTCGTGTAATATGAATTCTACATAATGGAAAATGCACTCCTTAGAAATCCAAGTGTCCATAAATTGTCCCAACAACTAAGGTAATTTGACAACTAAATTCCACAACATATAAATCTCGCATCTATTTTTCGTGTAACATAAATGTCACATAGCAGAAATTTCAACACGTAATAACTCAACTGTCTATAAACTACCGCCACCACTAAAAGTTGTTGCCAGCCTACTTTTTCACTCCATATAAACGACGTGATGTATAAATTTTGTACAAAATAATTGTAAAATCTCAGAAACCTCATTGTATGTAATATGAACGTCATGCAATAGAAATTCCACCCCTTAAGCCAAGTGCGCATAGATTATCCCAACAACCAAGGTAATTTGGCAACTAAATTCCACAACTGTAATATTTTAAGAGAAACTACACAGTTTACCACAACATAATTATATTTGTGCGCTCTTAAATCCATTTACATTCTGATTGCCCGTGTTTCCAATACCTTCGTCCTGCCTTGGGTCGCCGTATCAGCTATAACACTCGCGCACTCCTTATCACATATACCACACTCTTCCCCCACCACTTAGAACATAAAATTATAATTAATTAATAATAATAATATAATATAGCAATTTTAACGCATTTACAATCAGGGTACATATCGCTCAGGCGGTTTGCCGCGAGTTGTACGAAAGGGTCGAGCATCAGAAGAGGGAGGAGAAGAGAATAATTCCCGTAGTCTTGCCGCTTCGAGGAAATTATCGTCTTCTAGTCTATTTCCTTGAACTAGTTGACGTTCCACGTTTCTTTTAATTGTAACTAATTGTTGTGGATGAATATCCTTTTCTCCTTCCTCCTCCGCCTTAACTAGTGTATTACTACCTTTCAATATTTGATTAGTATGACGCTTCCAAATTTGCCCCGCATTTAGTTTTACAAGATAAGTTCTGGGGCCCAGTACTTTACTTATAATAGCTGGAACCCAACTCACTTTGTTCATAATTCTATAATCTTTAACTAGAACTGCTTCTCCCTTTTCAAATGCAATATTTCTTTTACCCGCGTAATACTTTCTTTGCCGATTTTGTGCTAAAATTACATTGTTTGCAACCTGGTCGATAGCCGTTTCACAATAATTGTTAGCTTGAAAGTTGCTCTTTAGTAGATCTAAACTACATTTCAAATTTCTGTTTAAAAATAGTCTAGCAGGAGTTTCTCCTGTTGTGATGTGTTTTGTGTTCCTATAGTCAAATAACATTTTCAATAATTTTAAATTAACAGTTTCTGAATTTGTTTGTGACTCAATTTTGAGCAAATATTTTTTGAAGGTTTTTACTATATTTTCAGCTGCGCCATTTGTCGCAGGGTGGTATGGAGGGCTTAGTTTGTGTACAATGCCATTCCTTTTTAAGAAATTTTCAAATTCAGCTGAAACAAATTGAGTACCATTATCCGAGACTAAAGTATTTGGTAATCCAAAATGTGAAAAAATTGCACTAAGGGCAATGATTATATTTTTTGTCGTAATTGATTTTACTGGTAAAACTTCTGGCCACTTGCTATATGCATCCACAAAAACTAAATAATAACTATTATAAATGGGACCAAACAGATCCACATGCACCCTCTCCATAGGGTGCGTTGGCCAGTCCCATGGCCTTAATTCTGTTTTATTTGGAGAAGCCAGAAATTTACAGCAAGTTTCACAAGATTTCACAGTTGTGTCTATATCTTTATCAATATTTGGCCACCAGACGTAGGAGCGTGCCCGCGTCTTAATTTTAACCATCCCCATATGCGATTCGTGTAACTCTGATAAAATTAAATTCCGCATAACTGCTGGAATTACTACGCGGTGACCCCGCATTAAAACACCCGCTTCAACATTTAGCTCTGCTCTTACTAACCAGTAATTTCGATAAGTTTGCTTAGCTTTCCCTGGCCACCCATTGATTACGTATTTAATTACTTCTGATAACACCTCATCTTTTCTAGTTTCATTCACGAGTGTTACATAATTTATCGATAGTTCCCCGTTTATTATATGATATAAATAAGAATGCTGAAAATTTTCTATATCGTCTTGTTCTAAAACTGGCAAACGTGATAAGCAGTCCGATGTGTTTTGATTCGATTTTACATATTCTATATCATAATTGTATCCTGATAAGATCAAAGCATATCTTTGCAATCGTGAAGCCGCTAACGTTGGAATCCCTTTTTGTGGACCAAAAATTGCTATCAAGGGTTTGTTATCCGTACGTAAAGTAAATTTGTTTCCATATAAGTACTGATTGAATTGTTTTACCCCATAAATAATGGCTAATGCCTCCTTGTCTATCTGAGCATATTTTTTCTCTGTGCCGGTTAACGTTCGTGATGCATAAGCAATTGGTTTTTCAGACCCATCTTTAAAAACATGACTTAAAATGGCTCCAATACCGTATGGGGATGCATCTACGGTTAATTTTATTTTTAAATTTGGATTGAAATGCGCCAACACATTTGAAGACACCATTTCACTTTTTATATTTTCAAATGAATGTTCACATTTCTCATCCCACACGAACTCTTTATTTTTTTGTAACAGTCTGTATAAGGGTTGCATTTTTTCTGCAAAATTTTTTACATATTTCCTATAATAATTTACTAGACCTAAAAATTATTGCAATTGGCCCAAATTTGTTGGCCGAGGGGCTTCTTTTATAGCTTTTACTTTATCTGGTGATTTATGTAACCCTTCTTTACTAATGATATGGCCTAAATATGTAACGGATTCTTGGAAAAAAACACACTTTTCTTTCTTGATTTTTAAGCCGCTTTCGAGCAACCGTTTTAGAACTGCTTCAATATTCCGAATATGCTCGCGATCATTTTTACCTGTAATCAGAATGTCGTCCATAAAACAAACAACGTTGTTTAATCCCGACATTAATTGATCCATAAAATTTTGAAAAATACTAGGTATACTAGCAATACCAAATGGGAGCCGTTTATACATAAATAACCCCTTGTGGGTGGAAATAGTCGTTAACCTTTGCGATTTTTGGTCTAGAGCTAACTGATTATAAGCCTTTGATAAATCAATTTTTGAAAAACGCTCCCCTCCCTGCAGTTTAGCAAAAAGATCTTCAATTCTGGGCAAGGGATAGCTATCAATGTTCAAAATTGGATTAACTGTGGTTTTATAATCCCCGCATATGCGGATTGACCCATCTTTTTTTAAAACCGGTACAATAGGGCTAGCAAACTTACTGAAAGTAACGGGTTCAATTATTCCCTGATTTTGTAAATTATCTAACTCATTTTCCACTTTTCCACGTAACGCATGTGGGAGAGGTCTCGGTTTACAAAATTTTGGGGCAGCATCTTTATCATAATTTAGTGTAAAAGTTCCGAATTTATACAATCCTAGCCCATCTGAAAAAACTTGCCCATATTTCTTAAGTATTCGGCTAACATTGTTTTGACCTTCATTTATGTTATGAATTTGTAACCCAAATAATCGAAAAAAATTCCTACCTAACAGTGGTGGTCCTCCGTTTTTAATAACATAAAATGGTACATTTTCCTGCATAGAAATGCTGCGTCTAAATTTCGTATAACATAAACTAAGGTAGCATAGCAGCATGCCAGCCTACCGTCACTTTAGATAAATGCCTTTATTTATACCGACAAGCTATCGAGATTTATGTTTATTTTGTAGAAAATTTATCTAAAATCTTTGAAACTCAATTTTATGTAATACTAATTCCGCATTGTAGAAATTGCACTCTCTTGAAACCCAACTGCGCATAAATTATCCCAACAACTAAGGTAATTTGGCAACTAAATTCCACAACATATAAATCTGGCTTCTAAATTTCGTGTAATATATATGTCACATAGCAGAAATTCCGACATTTAAACATCCAACTACGCATAAATGATCGCCACCACTGGAGAAATTTGCCAGTTTACGTTCACTTCATATAAATATCTCATTTTATAACGACCCTCACCGCTCCATGTCAACCTCAATTGATAACGGCAGAGTATCGCGTATCATCTAAATTTTATGTAATATAAATGTGAAACCTTAGAAACTCCTCTTTGTAGAAGTGCCTTATCTTCTAATTTACCTGCATCATTAATATTTGACAACTAAATACAACTACATATAAGGCTTTGTGTATACAGATAGAGTAGCGCTTACCACCTAAATTGCATGTAATATAAATGTAATGCAGTAGAAATTTCGAGTCGTACAAACACAATGCGTATGAATTACCCCCTCAACTAGGACAATTTGGCAACCAAATCCCATTACATATAAATATCGCGATGTATGAGCACATAGTATTGCTTGCCATCTAAATTCCATGTAATATAAATGTTACATAGTTGTTACATATAAATAGTTTAGTAATTTCGCACCTTAGAAACGCAAGTGCGTATAAATTACCTCCACCACTAAGGCAATTTGGCAACACAATTCCATTACATATAAACCTCGCTGTGCAAAAGAACATACCATTGATTGGCGTTTACATTTAGTGTAATATATAAAAGTTACCCAGAAGAAAATTCACCTCCTATATACGTGCGTATAAATTACTCCCACCACTAAGACAATTTGACAACCACATCCCATTACATATAAATCTCGCTGCATATAAGGACCTACTATTGCTTGGCATTTCAATTCCGTGTATTATAAATGCCACACAGTAGAAATGCCGTTCCTTGGAAAGAGCAATTTCTAATTTCCTAATTAGACTTACACAATGTAAATGGGGTAATTTATACGTACTAATAATAGCATATATACAGTGTGTCCGCGGATTTAGTTCACATAAGGTGTAAATGACAAAATATTTTCGAGTTAGATGTTAATATTCTAGTAATCGCTCCTGCTTGTTCTCAAACCAAGATTTTGAGAAAATCAATCAAATTATTTAATATACAGATGTGTTTAGAATCGATTTTAAAAAAATGGCCAAGAGGAAACTACCTTTATTAGAAGAGATAACAAAAAAAGTATTAAGAAAAGTTGTTTAGAATTAAGAGTAGTGGCAGACTCTCAATTTTCAGACAAATCGGCCTACTTTGAATTTTTTAAATAGTTTTGGTTTTTTTATACCAACATACTTTTTATTGTGGCTGTAGGAGGCACTCTAAATGGTTCATGAACTAAGATTTATTTATTTTTTATTTATTTATTTATTTAATTAACCTGTTTTACAAGGTATAACTACACAATTACAAAACAGTTGTATAGAGAACATGGATACAGAATATACCAAAAAACGTCTTTGTAACAAGCCAAAAACAAAACAAAACAAAACAAAAACGACTGAACACAAAACTGCGTAAATTTTATGATTCGTTTAGTTCGTAAAGAAGTAAGATTTTATTTGCTTCACAGTACAACAGAAGATGTCAATGTCCTGACTAACTGAGTTGCAAATCTGTGCCATTTTATGCAAAGGAGAATTTTTTAAGATATTTGTTCTAGGGCTTTCAAGGTATAAGCAGTTCTTATTTCTGGCTGCTTGTCGAGGAATGTTAAAAGCCAATTGTTGTAACAAATTAGGGGTTTTTACTTTATTTTGCACAATTTTGCTTAATAGGGAAAGGGAATGGCACTCGCGTCTTTTTTCTAAGCTAACAAAATCATGTTTATTCAGCAGTTCGTCATGTGGTATGCCTCTCTGCGGATATGTACCATCAGTTTTAAGACTTAAAGCTTTTAAAAACCGTCTTTGAATCGATTCCAATCTGTCAATGTGATTCCGATAGTACGGGCTCCATATAACTGAAGCATATTCAAGCTTAGATCTCACAAAGCTATAGTAAAGCGTCTTCAAAGTGTTAATATCTTTAAAATCGCGGCTGCTGCGCATTATAAAACCATATGCTTGATATGCTGATGATATGATGGCATCAATGTGATCAGTAAAAGTGAGAGTTCTATCGAAGGTAACGCCCAAATCCACAAAAGTATTTGGTCTCTGAAGTACATCATTAGCTATACTATAGTTATACTCAATAGGATTTGATTTTAGGCTGTAAGACATTACTTTGCACTTGGAGATGTTAAGGCTCAAATGATTTTCTTGACACCAAAAAGCAATACGATTCAAGTTTACTGATAACCGTTCACAATCCGAGATATCCGTTATAACACTATATAGCTTCAAGTCGTCGGCATACAACAAAAAATTTGTATCAACAACTTTCGAAATGTCATTGATGAAAATACTAAACATTAACGGCCCCAGGTTAGAGCCTTGCGGAACTCCAGATGTTGCGACGTACTCAACAGACTGAAAACAATTTACTTGAACATATTGCAATCTACTGGTCAAATATGAATGAAATAATTTGACTAATGACGAGATAAGCCAACTGATAGTAATTTGTTTAGCAATATACCATGGTCCAGTCTGTCAAAAGCTTTAGAGAAATCAGTGTAGATTACATCTGTCTGGGACCGCTTGTCAATACCCTCAGCAATGAACTGCGTTATTTCCGTTAAATTAGTTACAGTAGAACGTCCTTCCATGAAAGATGTTAAAAACATAATAGAGTGCTTCCTACAACTACGATAATAGGTATGTTGAATGTTGGTATAAAAAATCAAAAAAATTAAAAAAATTCAAGTAAGCCGATTTGACTGAAAATTGAGAGTCTGCCATTACTCTTAATTCTAAATAACTTTTCATAATACTTTTTTTTTGTTATATCTTCTAATAAAGATAGTTTACTATTGAGAATTTTTTAAAAATCGATCCTAAAAACACCCTGTGTATTAATTAATTTGATTGATTTTCTCAATATCTTAGTTTGAGAACAATCAGTAGCGATTCCTAGAATATTAACGTCTAACTCGAAAATGTTTTGTCATTTACACCTTATGTGAACTCAATCCGCGGACACACTGTAAAAAACGAAATTCACTTCTTCGGTCTAACATTTATATGATAGACAATTTAGATGGTATGAAGCGTACGCACTGAAACTGAAAATTTAAAAAGCAAATCAAGATTATATTCTAAATTTGGAGTAGCTACAATTCAATTAGTTTTCGAGATTCAGTGGCAGCGAATTCACTGTTCCTCCCCAATGTTTTAATTAAGGTACAGTATGGTGTGCAAAAAATTACCAGTTGTTTCAGTTGTTTATTATGATAAGGCAAGGTTGAATTAAATTTTCGTTCTTATCCAGCTTTGGAAGTTGTTAATTCTCAAATTTCTTTCGTATTTAAGCTTTGTTTACTAGCAAAATTAAATAACGACAACAAACTCACATCCTCTTTGTTCTTTTGTTTTTGTTTTCATTGAAATACAGTCTAAATGGCAAATTTACCCAATACGCTATAAACCCCATAAATGGGTTAAATTATTATGAACTGCTATGAATATAATGGAATAAAAAAATGTCTCTTTCAATTATTCTGCAATATCAACATCCCCGTACGCGGGATCATCAAATATGAATATTTTTGCAGAAATTGATTCATTCATACTTCCGGAGGCTTTCTCGTCTCCGCTGTGTTCAAATTTACGACCAAATTCACAGCAGAAGTGACACCTCCAGAATCGATGTATTTGAATATCAAATCATCAGCTGTCCCAAAACATTTCCATTTCACTTCCTTTTCGACGACAGCGCTAGCACATTTTAATATTTTTTTGGCGCCGCGCCATTGTTGGTTTGTAAATTTCGAATTATGCCACATTCAGGTTCTAAATTCAAGCTGCTTTCGTAGTGGCCTATACATTTATAAAATGTCGTTTAGAGTTTCAGTATTTTCAGAAATCCAAGGGTGATAAAACCCTTTAGAACCGTGTCAGCTGAAGCAAACTGTGCTCGCTGATACCTGTGTGCATAAAGGGTTTCCTTATGATTATTCCATTGAATGGCCCTAATAGAGATTAAAGGCTTACGCATCACTGAATCCTGCTCCACATATTAATTCAGTAAATGGGATTACCTACCTACTTGCTGAAGCCGTGCATACACTGTATTTTTGTCCTAAGCACGTTTGACGTCCAAATTTGCCATTTTCTAATATTGAAGCTTCCAAAACATGTTCAGTTAGAAATGCGCGCTCCCTGGAAGCCTTAGGAGAAAAAAATCGTAAATATTGCAAGCGAAACTGCTGAAGTAGTTTCTCCAGCATTGCAATGATGGGAAATTCGCATCAATAATTCATCCCGACGTATCCACTGTCCCTGAGCATCTAATTAAACGTTTTCGGCTGTGCAGCCTTCCCGACATCCGGCAACTTTGATAAGCCGAAACTTCCCGTGGTTGCGGCGAATTTGTGTTGATTGAGCGAACAGCTGCGTTTTTGTGGCCCTGCCAAACGCCATGATTTTTCCCCACTGTGAAGTGGTCTGGTTTGCTAGTGTACAACGTTACTAGCGCTAATTTGACCTAAGCTCTTACATAGCAGTCGGATGCCGAGTCAGACACGGTGGTGACATTTCGCCACATTCCCACGTTCCTATCGATCTTGCATCAATCCGACAAGACGTCGTATATTTAGATCGAGGATGGATGCATTGCCTTGTAATAGACGGGTGCGTTATTACTCGATTTAAGCAGACTCGAGGTCGTAATTCCGCGTGGTTGAGCGCCATGTGTTCTTAATAATTCATTCACAAGTAATGATGTCAGAGCTCCTGTTTGTTTTCTTTACAGCTTAAAACACAACTGTGAGCTTACTAGGAAAATATAATAAGAGCGTTGTCAAGTGGAAAAACTATGGAAGTTTAAATATAGACCTGCTTGGCTCCTATTAACTGAACAGGGGATATTGAATACAGAAGAAAAGGAAATTCCTTACAAGAGCAATGAACTTGAAAATGGGGTTTAATAAATTAGCTTTAAAAATCGCAAGTATGTATAAAGGTGTGGATCCATTTTATAATATGTTCTTCGATTATATGATTGTGAAAATATATTTATGAGATTAAAGTAGTCACATTTTAAAATTAGTCGCACATATAGAAGATGTCTCTTACCTACCGACGTGTAAATCTCATGGATGATAATAATTGTACTGACCTGGTTGGGTTAGCTTTCGATACTTTTCACTAGTACAATAGCTACCCACTATGTACAACCGCGCAGAGTCAATAAGTGCTCGATACCTGCTGAACTACTGGTCTATCATAGTACAGCACTTAATGTAATCCTGCTCGGCTGAGTTCTAAAATGCATGCGAGAACTAACCCCCGATTTATGATATAATCATTCAGCGCGAGCAAGAAACTTTAATTACTATCATCTGGTCTAATTGTCAAAGAGCTACCAAACATTATTTAATTAAGTAGTACGTACATTAATTACACAGTAGCTATCATCTAACTCACTAATTAAGGATACGCATGTAGCGCTTGCAGGTTCGCATCGCATTGTTGCCACTTATCACATTAGAATTAATTACTAGTTGGGATAGTCATATAGGCCAACGAAATATCTAAAGCAGCCTAGTTTTACAAACGTCACGCCACTGTAAGAACCTCGGACTGTCTGCCCGCGATTGGAATTCTATCCCTTACACAGCACATATTTTTTGTCACGGTATATTGGTTGTAGCTGCACTCTGGGTGTTCAAAAAACAAGAACTTGTGATTTAATTTGTCAGGATTGTATTACATTTTAGGGTTTAAAATATTTTTAGCTATAAAGCAATTAGCAAATGACAAACATAGTAATTAAACTTGCACCTTGAAGCTATCAAATGTTTTAACTAAAACTTAAATACACCGCTGGCAAGTAATGATCTTGTAAAGTATTGTGCTGGTCAATATCAAGCGTTTGTTTAAATTTCAAAATCTCCATCAGGTTGGAACATTGTTCGGAGTTTGGGTCAGCGTGATTTGCATCTACGGTTATCACCCCCGCAAAAGACCAAAATCACAAGGCATTTGTGAGAAATGAGCATCCCAGGCTATCCACTTGCACTTCCTGAATCACTAATATTTTTTTATTAAATTAAGGATTAGTGATCATCTCGCCGAATGTTCGCTAATCCAGGCGTATAGTACACTAACGCGGAACCGATTGGGCGCATCAATAAAACAATGAGTAACGACCCAAACAACAACGCTCTCTACAATCAGCAGCAATACGAACAATGAAACAGTGTTTAACTCGGCTGCGTAATAGCACTGCATACAGCTTTCAATGTGCAGGTATTCAAGTAATAATATCTATTACAGGCCTTATTCTTTGACCCATTTCTTATTAATCCACATAATTACCCCAAGAAAATAATCAAAAATCACATATGAGATCACGCAGTGGTCTGCCATCCTCGGTGGTATCACATTTCACATCCACACATGCACATTTCCAACCGCCAATTGACCGACAAGCTAACCCAGGCCGCCTATAATAATTTCGAGCTCAGCTGAATTCTAAAGATTGAGAACGCATTATATTTAAGCGGTTGATTTATTCAACGGCTTCTTTCTATCTATGAAATACTAATAAATGCGAGACTGCAATGTTTAGAAAGGTAAAATAAAACAGATATAACCATGATAGTGACAAGGACTCGTGACTCAAAAATATAGTCGATTGATGTATAATCCGAAACAAGCGGATTTAACAGTCATCATATAAAATATTTGGAATTACTAAATCACCTAAGATTTATGGTAAAATATGCAAAATAACCAGAAGTAATTTTCATGTAGAATATATTACTAAATGCGTACAGCTTAAAAATTCCAAGTATTAATACAATATGATAAACTCGATGTAAAGATGCTAACTCTAAATTATTGCTACTGTACTACCAGCGATAATCGACCGGCAAAACAATACACGTAGATAAAAATTAATTTCAAATAATAAAGGCATACAATTAAATGGATAAAAGTAATAAATAACATTTAAATCTGCTGGGGAGCCCCTGTCGAGAGCGATACTGCTTGGTAAAATGATCCGATCAAGTTACATAAGTCGCCAATATTTAGCGATGCCCCCTTGCTATGATCACAAGACAAAGTTTGATGCTGTCTACAACTTGATTCCACGAAAAGGAAGGTTATATTTTCAAACAGAAACTATCGACGTAGACGAAACAGCTGAAAATTTCACAAACATTAGGTATGATTGACCATGTAACTTGCCCCATAGGTAGAATTACGGCTAATAGGAGAATTTTTGGCTTCCAAGTACGCAGCTAAACCAATCCGTCATCATGATATAAAAATAATCTTCCAACAGTGTCGCCTTCAAATCAAATTCACTAATTGTGAATGCAAAGAAATTCAAAATTAAAAACCATGCAAATGAAAGCGACGACTCGTCGCGTCTTAACCATTCAAAAATCAGGAAACTTTCAGGAATCTTTCAATTTGATGACCGAAAATACTTTATTGCTAACACTTGTTTTTACGTAAAAATGTTTCGCCTCGTGCCGCTGACTGTTCCATATGCATAAATCCTATCCTCTAGTGAATCCTCAACAAGTATAACGTTATTAAAGTAACTGTCAAAGAATAATGGAGCTCCTTATTTTTAAATCACTAGAGAGATTCTGTACCACTTGTTCACCTAGATCCGTTTCGTCAGCATCCATAGGTGTCCCAGTATAAATTTTCTCGCTGGTCGGTTAGCGTTCACACCTTATATCTCGGCTTGATCATTTTATTACGCATACCTATATTGCCTTAAAGGTAGCCTGCATTTAAATATAATTATACATTTATAAATCGCATTTTCTAACATCATAAGCACTCTTAGCATAAGCAGTGGAGGTGGCTCAGAGGTGCGAGCTAGGAAATCTGGGTTTAAAGTCCAGTTACTCCAACAGCCTTCACTACGATTCCCCAATCCGACTTTGGCAATCGCGGCATCTTAATTCCTAAAACCTCCTCCACGAGGAGAAAGGCTGATAACGAGACAACTTGAAAATCTTTCTGGTAATTTACTAAAAAAGGGTTTCAACTCATATAGTTATGTATAGTAATAAGCTATTATAATTATGTAATGTAATGCACTTGCAACTAACTGAGCCTTTTCATTAACATCAAGGACCTTATGTAAAATCCACGTAATAATTTAGCGATTGACTAATAGTCTATACAGATATGAGGCCCCTAAACAGAAAATTGGTGCATATAAAGATCTGCATTTTGACCATGTCTATAAATCTAAATGGATGCAACATCGTCTACCATTTTTTCACTGTCTATATAAATGACAATTTGGCAATTTTTTGCCAGCCATATCCATCATTCTCAATAGTAAATAGTTGCTCATTATTGGAATTCTCCTTCAAAATTGTTCGACCAAAATGCAAGTTTCTGAATCCTTCAAATCTAAAATATTTACATTTGCGAAAATATAATGCAGCGGGCTAACTGAGTCAAACATCAACAGCATAACCGCTCTAACATGCACATCAACTGCTGAAATTCACACCGACATCGACAGTTGGAAATACCGCTACAGTTCCTGTTAATTATTACGTTAAAAAACGCATTCCCTGTAGATTATTACGTGTAAAAAGCATATTTAGCATTCGAATTAGTTTTTTCGGTAATATTTGTCGAGTACACTTTACTTTATTTGTTGCGTCGTAATCGTGTAAATGTAACTTAATTGGCTGCTCGCAAATGCGCCGATATCTGTTATCTGCAATACCGGAAAATTTCGCTAAGTTGTTTTTAAGAAGCTCGCGCATTATAAATAATTTATTTTAACTTTTCGAAATACGAAACAACTTGTTGCGGCTGGAATAACGTTCTTCACAGTACGTGGCCGCGAGTTAGCAACAAGCATGTAGTAGGTACACCTTTTGCTTAACTAATGTTCTGACATATCGAGTACTGGCTTGTGTGGAAAGGTTTATGTACTACCTATATTTTATGTGACTTTTTTGGTAATTAAGTATGTTATCCTGCTAATGTTTTATGTGTCTGATTTCGTTACTGCTACCTTTTGTATTTCAGATAGGTGTTGTACTATTGCCTGCTCCGATTAGTTGAGTTTATAAGTTCTCGAACCTATAAGCATAATTGTTGTCAGTAAAGACTTGTTGGCGCACATCAAGTTCTGAGCTAAAAGCGGTAAACATTGGATGTAACAGTTTCCTACCAAAAATCAGTGCGTCAGGGTTAGTGATCTAGGTGGCAGTGGCACCTAACAATTTTATCCACCTTGCAGGAAAAACGTCGTTGACATGTTGCTGGACATATGCGCCATCCACCTCTGGCCCCATTTGATTTAAAATAAAGTTAGGAAGGTGCCAAGTCAATAGTGAAATAACATTGCGTTAGAAGTGCAGAAAAGCGCAAATTTCTCAGGAGTATAAAAAATTGTCACACGAATGTGACATTAGTTTTTTTCACGTATAACACACTATAATTTTCGTTGGCGCTACTTTATAATTAAAAAGATTTTTGATTTAGTACTCTCGAATTCCAGAGCTGTCATCACTATCCATTGCAAGTATAAGTGATTGCTGCCAACTGATGCATAAACAGTACCTAAAATTGAGCTTCAGCTGCAGTAAATACAACACTTGGATGGGATAACTTATGATTCTGTTCAACAGTGAGGCTAGAGCATTGAATTCACGAAAATGTAACTTTGCAATTGATTAATTAAAAAAGTAACAGTTCACGCACTGTTCAAAACCATATATCTAATACTTACTATATTGCTAGCGGCTATGAGTGGGAAACTCACCAAGGAAGTGAGACAGACAACCAACTCTTCAATGTATAACAGTGAGCGGTGCGCAAGGGCGGCGGCGTCGTCCGGCCAATGGGGAAGTGGTCAAGATTAAAATTTGCTTCTAAAGGCGGAGTTCGAAGTCCCACGCATGCGCACGAGACGCGTTATACTCTAAGTGAGACTATGTCGGCGCCGTAATGTTTTCTAGCGTCCCGAGGCCCTACTAGCAATATATGTGTATTATATAAATGTTCAAAACATGTGCGCAAACGCAAAAAACGCACATGCGCAGTGTGACAAATTATAGCTGATGGCTATGAGAATTGTCAGTTTTGTTGTCTGGTGGTCTATGCAAAATAAGGTGGTCATAGAAAAAGTCGTTTATTAGAAGGTACTTCTGTTAAGTATGGACTGACGATATACAAAATTGTGCACTACTGCAATCCTAGCACTGGCAGTTCCCTTGCTTTGATAATTAATGCACAGTATGGGAAATTTCGGTATCGCAGTAATGATAATTATGTCTACTTACAAAACTGTTCCCGCGGAATGTACTTTTATCAGTAAATAGTACAAATTTTTGATACCCACCGGCAAAAAATCATGTCATTTTACGCACGCACAAGTTTAGTGATTTGTGCATTTACTTACAAAAAATGCCACTTGTTTGGACACCATTAATTTTTCGTCCGCAAACACTTTTTGTCCATAAACGTTTTTCATAGTCAACAGCTCATGTAATGCAAGTATAGTCCATAAAAGGCCAATTTTTTAGCCTAGATACATAAATAACTATTTTATTCTACCACATTGAAAAGCTATAAATTTCTGCAGTTTTGCGGCCGAAGACACCCATTTTTTCGTACTAGTATCTTTTGAGGAGCAGACTTACAAATTGCATTTTGTCCATTTTTACAAATTTTCAGGGAAAGCGAAAAACGATTACATAAAAACTAATCGCGCTAAAAAAAAGTACTTGGTATAATAAAAAGGCACAAGGTGAAAGAATCTATCTTACGAGTTTTTATACAAGGATGCAAAAAAATTACTGAAAAAAATTAAAAAAACAGTTGGACATAACGCACTTTGTTTGTCTAGGGTGGACAAAATGCTATTTGATTGTCAAATTGTCAAATAAATAAAACAAACCATGGTATTTTGTAATATTTTAATAGTGAAATAAAAAAATACTGAAACAAAAGTGGTATATTACTACCAGTATTAAGAACATCTTTAATATATTGTTACACAAAAATTAACTGTTTCAAATTTAAACGAATTCGTTAGCCTCATTATCCGCGCATTCACAGGCTTCTTCATCCCTTTCTTGTTCTTCATCTTGATTATCAATATTTGCCGCAACTTCGCCAACAAGGATTTCAGTCATCCATTTTAATTCCGGATCTGTGTCGAACCATGCGTCTCCAGATAACGAAATAAGCAATTTTTTTAAGCTATCAATTTTTTTTTGTTTTATTTTATGTCCAAACGGTTGCTCAAGAAGCTTAATTCGATTGAGAAGTTTGCGAGGTTTAAGCAGAGTTTGAAATTTTTTTGCAGGATCATTGAATCGAAATAGAACTTCAGTTTTCACCACAACTCTCGAGGCTTTCCCTCTTTTAATGATTATCCTTTTACTTGCGCTAATTCCTTCGACTTTTTTAAGCAACTTGAAGCATGTTTAATATTAACTAGAGTCCAGTCAGTTCCGAGCTTTCTGATTTCTCCCACTTTTGAGTAAAGCTCATAATATTTTTCAGGAGTTTTTATAATCGAATGACGTCTTAAAATCTTTTCCACCCTGCCAAAAACTCTATCGGCAGGAAGATATGAATGTCCATGAACCGGAAAAGTTACCTCTATTTTCTTAATCGTTTTTGGAGCAAAGTTATGTAGCCACAACATCAACATGTCCACGATGAAATTATTTTTATTTTGCCCCCCGCATCCGTCAGAAAAGAGACGAAGAGTATCTATATTTGGAAGAAATTTGGTCTTTTTAAGAAAATCTATTAGTGCTGAAGATATTTCTGTAGCTTGATGCTCCATCCATGAATAAAAAGTTGGGTTTTTACAGTTTGTAGCTGTAATACAAAAAAAATAAAACGACAGCTGCTGGGCATAAAAGGCATCTTGTATAGGTACTTAGGGAAGAACCTGAACCTGTTGCAGGTCAAAGCACAGAGATATTGAGTTGGGAACTTCTTCTTTCATTAGTTTATAAAACTGAGATGCTCTGCATTTGTGTACTTTTAGCTGGGTCTGTAGTTGGTTTTTCTCAGTATCTTTCTTGGCACTACTGTTTTGTGTAGCTGTTCTAACACAAAAATTACATACATCAGTAGCTGGGTTACCGAAACCTATGTTAAAGTTATTATTAAAGACCCTGCTAAAATACTTATAATTTACTTTTAAATGGTCATTAGGAACTTTTTCATTATACAAAGTCCAAAGTTTGGCAATACTGTATTCGGCGGATAAGTAAATTCTTCTCGATTTGCTACGACCATAATGACTTTCTTTACGTTTTAGATTGCTAATAAAATTTTTCACCTCTGTAAATTTCTCAATATTTTTATGAGACTTTTTATCCCCACCTCTTTTTTCAACAAGTCGAGATCCCATTTTTATTTTTTGACATATTGTATTTATTCGCCTTTGAGAAACGTTAAACAGAGCTCTAAAAAGTTTCTGACAAACCTGTTGTTTAGTGTCATTAATAAATATCTGTAAAGAAAGAAAATCAAGAGTAAAACAATAAATTAAAAGTACAACGATATGTTTGACATTGACACACTTTAAATGCTACTTACAAAATAATTTACAGAAAAATTATGAGGTTTTCCATCCTGTTTGCGACTTCGTTTGAGCTTTGGTTCATTAATTTCCATATAGCTTGCAAGTAGGTTGTCTTGTGTTATTTTATTGGGATCTTCAAAAAAATTTTGACGAATTGCTAGCATATCTTCTTTTAATATTGTTTGGCATTCCAAGTTAATATTTTTATGTTTGCAAACTACGTTAAAATTGTCCAGATTAATGTCGAAATTCGAATATCTTAAAAATTAAAAACACAACATTAATAAGCTTTTTGTGAATTTTCTAACCTAACTTACCTTAACTGTTTTTTTCTTTCATGCGATGTCGTATTCCTTTTTCTTTTTCTACTACCTCTGTCTACGCTATCACCAACAATATGTTCACCTTCTAGTCCTTCCATTTTAAACAAAATCTACTTCTATTCTTAATTTAATATGCCCGTAACACACTAAAAAGTCCCTAGGCAACACCACTCTAGAATAAAACTAACCGAAACCAATCAAATTGCATTTAGTCCAATGTTTTTGAACATAATTCATTTTGATAGTACAGTGAGACTGGACTAAATTCATTTCGTTTGTCTAAGCGTTTTTCCCCATTTAATAGCACAAGGACTTAATGCATATCGACTGTCCAAGTGTTAAGAAAAAAGATAGTATTTGACCTTAAGAATGCAGCGCCACCTTTATCTCAAATATGGAAAATATGGAAAAATGCAGTTTGTAAGTCTGCTCCTCTTTTACTTTTCAGCATAGCAACAAAAACTGACGCTGTGTTTCCATTGGTCGTAATCAAAATACGCATTGCTATTTTTCAGTATGATCATGATCTCTTCGACTTTTTCCTATCTCCTCGATTAAACTCTCATTTTATAATGAGAAAAAACGCTTCTAAAGCAGTAGAACAAAACATTATCTATGTCATTCGCACGAAGACGCACTTTTAGGCTCGCTTTCTTTATGTGTCGCCCTCGCTGCGGTTCGTCCAAAAAATTCCTTAATTTCGTACTTGTAACATAAATAACTATTTTCTACCACCACTACTAAAAGTAGGCCTTTTAGCGCTAGCTTTTTTCACCAACATCCAATCTTATAAAGGCCACTAATCTGATGTTAACTTTAATTCGCTGGCAAAATAAGCAAAAGCGCATCAAAATTTGTTTACTAATGAATAAAATGTCATAAGCACTAACGTTTTGATGCGCTTTTGTTTATTTTAATAACGAATTAAAGTTAACGTCAGATTAGTGGCCTTTATAAGACCGGCAGTAAAAGTTTTATAATTTACCGTGTTTAAAATGAGATCAGCTGTTTACTTTTAGCCCATGTGCTAAAAGTAAACAGCTGGTGCGGAATTTACAATTTCGAACTGGAAGTAAGGTTGTAAAGTTATTCTAGTTACTTCTTGCGTTAGAGGTAAAGTGTTTTTTAAATAATTAAAGCGTTATCTAATGAGTAAAGTAAACTGTGCACATTTATAATCACTTTTGATAACTGACTTTGACAGCTACTGGCTCCAGAAACATTCACCTACACCCACATTATGACATAAATTATAATTTCCATAAATGCAAACCTTTGTTAAATCGACATTTATGGATTAATAACAGTAAATTTAAGGTCGTAGAAAAAATATTGTGTGCAAACTCGTGCTAAAAGTGTTATTGCACTTTTCATGTCTCGTGCATAAACGGCCACCTTGTAATGGGTACGGTTCATATCGCTACAATATTTTTGTATATTTGTATTATTAATTATAGTTTAAATTTAAGTCGTATGTGCGTGCGCATAACGCGGTGAGTTTGAATTCTACGCTGGTCAAGCTTCGGGGGAGAGAGGACAAGGGTGATAGCGGCAGATGCAAGAGGTCAGAGGGGAGAAGCTGGCATCCCGTGTGGGGTGTGTACGTTAATTGTGTCACCCGACGTGATCCTTTGCTTCGACGCGAAGGCAAACGAAACCAGTGTGAGAAGGTGAACAAATTCGAGCAGTGACGATAGCCCATTTTGGTCCAAGGAATTAATTGGCAGCAAAATCAAAGGGCAACCTGCAAAGACGCCAAGGGTGGACGCCACCGCGACCACAGCCACATATGTTCCCGTTCCCGCCATCATCTGCCTAGCCCAGCCTTTGAAATCTTAACAACGGCACCGTAAGCGAGCTAAGTGGACAATACCGTGGTTAGTGCCTATATTTAAGTACTAATATAGCGTAAAAGTAGATCACTAATCCTTGCTTAAGTAGATTAGTATGATATTAGCTAACTATTAGGGAATTAGGGCCCATTTACTTATATGCATGTGTATGCCATAATTGGTACATTTTATAAATTGTTAAGCGTAAAGGCTTTGTATTTATTGCTGTCTCCCATCGCCCCATTGCAGTAACCTGAATCGCCCTGAGTGTGGTCTCAGATGCCGAAAGTGAGCTAGCAGCCGAGGTAATTAATTATAAACAAATTGAAAGTAAATTAAATTAAATAATAAAAGCAGGTAGCTATCAAAAAGCACCGCTACAAGTTGTCGCGTCAACGTGGGGTTTCGAAATATTTTAATTGTATAATTAAAAATTGTAAATGTGGAATTATACCAGCTTTGGGGGAATAAATTAGTTCAGATAAAATAAGCTAGCTGTAGAGGTTACACAGTTGTTTATGTTGTTGAGATCAGGCTTTTGCAAACAAGCACAAATGGCAGACGGCGAGCAGGGAAATAATTTGGCGGGAGCCGCACATCCTGATAATGTGGGCATCCAACAGCTGTTTCACTTATTAACTAACCTGCAAGTGGACATAAAGGCAACAAATAATAAAATTGATAATTATAACGCGCAGTTGGAACAAAAAACTAAACAGTTAGAGGAAAATGCTAAAAAGTGTTTAGACGATAGGGTAGCACCTATTGAAACCAGATTAGATGCTGTAGATAGGGTTGCCAACCGTCCTGCATTTCGGAGGACGTCCTGCATTTGAGGGGTTTTGTCCTGCGTCCTGTCAAGACCCCTTGCAGGACGTCGTTTGTCCTGCATTATAAAAATAAAACAGAAACATTTTTTTTAAATACTGTATTAAACACAGCCTGTTTTGTTATACAATATAAATTCGCATGTGTTATCTGTCATGTTTCTCTTTATTCAGATATTTTTTTAAAGTCCGGCAACGTCGTACGGCCAGCCGGCCAGCGGTGTTCGCCCGCGACCCGCAAGCCCTACCCCTACCCCTAGTCCCACGATCGCGACAGAAGATAGGCTGCAAGATGCAACAGGCGCTTGTTAGTTGTGTCGAATTTTTGCGCGTTTTCCGCAATTGTTTAGTTGTTTTATAGTTGTAGGAAGTATTTAAAGGAAACAATTATTCGTAAGTTAGAGATAAAGATAATGTTATTCGACAATTTTTGCTTCTTTTCGCTTTTATCGTAGCTAGTTATTTGAAAGTTTGAAGAACATTATGGCTTCAACGTCAAGTATGGCAGCAGCAACCGAGTCCGAAACCACTGAAACCCCTCCGAAAAAAATTAAACGTCTATGCAGTTATCGAAAAATATGGGAAACTGAATTTTCTTGGTTAAAAGAAGAACCGTCTAGCGGGTTAGCAAAAGCATTTTGCAAAATTTGTAGTAAATCTTTTTATGTTGCTTACGGGGGGAAAAGCGATTTACGAAAACACGAGTTGGGTGCAGAACATAAAAAAAGTAGTTTAGTCGCAAAGCAAAATCAAACTTTAAAAGCTTTTTTTAAATCGAATACCGATACTTTGGATTTAGCGCAGGAGAAAGTAATTGTTGCTGAAATATGTTCCGTATTTCACACAGTAAGACATTCACACTCTTATAATTCTTTAAACTGTACAACCCAGCTATCACCCATCGTCTTTGACGATTCACGAGTTGCACGGGACATGAAGCTAGGGCGAACAAAGGCTAGCTCCATTGCGTTTAATGTTTTGGGTCCAGCCTCTTTGGAACAACCACTAGAAGAACTGAGAAAAGGAATTTATTTTAGTGTATCCACCGATGCATCTAACCATGGTACTGTTAAAATGTTCCCAATTCTTTTAAGGTATTATACACCATCGCACGGTGTACGACTATGTCTTTTAGATTTTTTTGAAGACGCAGATGAAACAGCAATGGCGATTTTTACAAACTTAAAAACCAAACTTGAAAATTTTGATCTTAATCTAAATAATATTTCCAGCTTCTCTGCAGATAACGCGAATGTAAATTTCGGGAGACATAATTCAGTTTATCAATTATTGCGCAATGAAAATCCAAAAATTTTATCGAGTGGATGTCCTGCACATATGCTCAACAATGCTGTAAAATATGGTTTAGAAAAATGTGATTTTGACTTAGAAAATTTAGTTTTTAAAACTTATAGTCATTTTTCTTCACATGCTAAGCGCGTTAAAGAATTAAAAGAATTTTTTGACTTTGTAGATTTACAATATAAACCAATTTTGCGCCATGTGCCGACAAGGTGGCTATCTCTCTTTCCAGCTGTAGAGAGACTGGCAAAGGTATTGCCAGCACTAAAAAGTTATTTTATATCGTTGGGAAATGATTGTCCCATTAAAATTAAGTCATATTTTTCAGTGGAATCTGACGGGTTTGAAAACACGATTACCGAGTGTTATATAAATTTTTTTCACAACATACTTAAATTGTTTTATGACACCGAAAAAGAATTAGAAAAAACAAATCTTACTTGTTTTGAAGTATATGAAATTTTAGAAAAATTACGTCGAAAACTTCTACAAAGAATCGAGGACAAATTTGTGGGGTTTCTTTGCGCAAATATAATTAAAACTCTCCCAAATAATGTCCAACAAAATATAATAACATCATGTATCAAATTTTATCAGGATGTACTGTCATACATGGTGTCTAAATTTGATTTTTCTGATAATAACATACTAAAAAAATTATGTATCTTTTCACTGTCTAAACCTATAGATTTTAATGAATTGTGCCAGGTTATTACTGATTTAAAACTGGTAGATAGTGTAGACATGGATACCATATACGAAGAGTATAATGAAATTAAACCAGTTTTAGATTTAGTTAGCTCTTTGGAGATTTCAGTAATGGAAAAATGGAATAAAATTTTTGCTAAAAACCCGAACTTCCAAATTTTAGAAAAATTTTACAGTTCGTTTTTTCTATTTATGCATCAAATGCTGATGCAGAAAGAAGTTTCTCTTTATGTACTTCATTATGGACTAATGAAAGAAAGACTGACAATAGAACATGTAAAATCAGAGCTCCACATAAAAGTGAATTTTTCACATTTTGATTGCAAAGATTTTGTTGCATGGGTTCAGAGCAATAAAAAATTATTACTGGCTGTAAAATCTCAGAAAAAATATGATTTTAAAAAGTAAAATTTTCTATATAATTTTTTTATGTTGTGGAATGTTCCTTTAGTTTAAATTTAAACAATATTTTTTGTTGTTGTATTAATAAACATTATGTTTTTTCATTGTCCTGCATTTTTATTGGGTGTCCTGCATATTTGCATTCCTTGTCCTGAAATTGGAGATAATACAATTGGCAACCCTAGCTGTAGAATCAAGTTTAGAAAAAGAAACGCAAGTTTGTTTAGGGAGAATGCAGGCTGTAGAACGGCAAATTAGTTCCGAACGCTTGTTTACTATAGAAAAATGTGGGGAAATAAATCAAAAGGTAAATGCGGAAGTGGCAAAATTAGATGGGGACATATTGCAGTTAAATGAGAAATTTGATGATTTTTCGCGAAATTAGGGTTATCATGCGGGACGATCTGTAGCGGGAATACATTTAGCCGTTGAAAAACCGAAATTTGATTGTGGTCGCCAATCCCAAAATCCCGTAAAATTTTTGCGCGAGTTAGAATCCTATTTCGATATGACTTGGATTTTTGCCGAGAAAGATAAATTAACTGTGGCCTTGCAGTGTTTAGAGGGAAACAGTCGCATTTGGCCTGAAATTTATAGTGAAAATTGGTATAACTTTGTAGACTTTAAGAAAAAATTCCTTGGTCAATTTTGGTCTCAGGAAATTCAAGACAAAGTAAGAGCCTCAATATATGAACCACGCAAGTACAACCCTAAATTCGGGGACTACGTAAGTCACGTTTATTACTGGTTGAGCCGAGTGCAACACCTTGATATGAAAATTTCTGAGAAAACTTTTGTGGCGGCTATTCGGAAACATTTTTCATACGAAATCGAAAGCATGTTGATATCAGCACAGATCGAAACAATCGAGCAACTGTTAAATTTGTTATCAAATTTACAAAGCCGGGAAAAAAGAAATAAGGGGGAACGTCCAGCTCATTTAAATGAGCCGGCACCTAGGGGTAATTATGCCAGAAATGCTCCATATAACCATCCAAATAGAGTCAGTGCAGCGTATGTGCCAAATCAAGTACCCTTTAGTAACAATAGATACGCACAACCGCGAGGCAGCGATCAAGGCGTACCAAGAGGCACTGAACGCGTGTCGTATGCCTTAGAAATTGGTGCAATAAACCACCAAGCAAATAATGCAAGTACGAGTTCGGAAAACTAAAAACCTCGGAACTGAAGGCTCCGATCGTTCCAAACCGAGGCTATGAGGAGCAAACTAAACATGTCAGTTTTGTTCAGGACTTCATGAATAGAATTAGGCAAATAAATGTTCAAACAAAATTAAACCTAAACAAAGAGATTAGAAAAACTAATTTAAATGTAGAAAAAAATACCGAACTTTACGAGTATGATGCTGGAAATTGCACCGCAGAGCCAGCATACGTACCGACTGTATTAATAGGAATTGGAAATATAAAACAACCAGCTTTAATAGATACTGGTAGCACCATAAGTATAATGTCCGAGGAACTATTTGAAACAATTGAAGCCACAAATAATTCTTTTTCGGTACTACCAGTAATAGGCTTAACGGTTCAGGGAGTAACAGGGCGGATTGTTAAAGTAAAAAAACAAGTTTTGCTTAGTGTAGAATTAGGAGGAGTTTTGCAGCAAATCGTGTTTTTAATTGTTAAGACACTGAACATACCTATTATTTTGGGTATGGACTTTCTGGTTAAAAAGAAAGCCGAAATTGACCTTAAGAAAGGAATACTAAAATTTATAGAAAATGATAGAATATTTATTGAAAGGTTTCTAGATAACTCGTTACCGCATGAACCAGCGTCACCCGCTGTACAATTAAACTCCCAATTAGATTTTAAATTGCAAAATGTAGAATTATTCGCCCAAAAAGAACAGGGAATGGGTAAACATGTAGCTTCTAAGTTTGAACAAGAAAATGAACAGATAGACGATCTTAGTAAAGAATTAGAGGTGGTACTAAACGAACTGAAAGCAGGTCGCGACGAAGAAATTACTGCAAGCAATTTTCAAACACAACAAAATTACACTTGTCAATACTGTCCGGCAGTACTACCGTTTAAAAATGTGTATGAAAATCATGTGCAGAAACACAAGTTAGTGCATCCGTGTAGGGCAATTATCAGCGAAAGTCAAAAAGACAAATTAGTAGACGAAGTTAAACACAAATATGCAGATATTTTTTCAGATAGGCCGGGGCGGTGCCAGGTTTTTACCTGTAAACTGCGCGTATCAGAAGATACGCCGTTTATACAAAAATCGTATCCGATTCCGCATTCGCGACAGGAAGCGTTACAGAAGGAATTAGAGCGTATGCTAGCGTGGGGGGTCATAGAGAAATCAGATTCCCCATTTTCAAATCCTATAGTGGTTGTTACTAAGAAAGATGGATCTGTCCGGATATGTTTGGATGCTAGACGCTGAAACAAAATTTTAGTTCCCGATCGGGAGTCGCCACCAAATTTAGAGGAAATATTCCAAAAATTTAATGGGGCAAAATATTTTACATCATTAGATCTAACATGCGGGTACTGGCAAGTTCCGTTGGACGAAGTGTCAAGAAAATTCACAGCATTTCTCGTCAATGGAAGAAGTTACCAATTTACTGTTCTGCCGTTTGGTTTAAATGTTTCAGTCGCTGTCTTCAGTAAGTGTTTAGACAGAGTATTAGGGCCCGAAGTACTGAGTTTTACTACGGTGTTTGTCGACGATATTTTGATTGCGTCTCAGACCTTCGAGGAGCACGAGCGTCAATTAAATTTAGTTCTAACTCAACTAGCCAAGGCCGGGATGACGGTCAAATTGACCAAATCTGAATTTCTAAAAGATAGTGTTAAGTTCTTAGGTCACATAATTAGCGCAGAGGGAATGCATGTAGATCCCGGAAAGATAGATACGATAAAAAAATTTCCTGCTCCACAAAATAAAAAAGATTTGCAGTCATTTTTAGGGTTCTGTAATTTCTACAGGCGCTTTGTGAGCAACCACTCGGATCTTATAGGAAAATTAACTCCATTATTAAAAACTAAGAGTCGTTGGCAGTGGGGACAGAACGAAGAACAGGTCTTCGAAGAAATAAAAAAGAAGTTTATGGGAAATATGATGTTAGCTCATCCGAATTTTAAAAAACCATTTTTTATTTCCACTGACGCTTCAACACGGGCTCTAGGCGCGCATCTGTTTCAGTTAGACGACGAGGGGGAAGTACAAAATATCTCCTTTGCAAGCCGGACATTATTGAATGCAGAAAGACATTATATGATCGCGGAATTAGAGTTGCTAGCCATTGTTTTTGCATGCAAAAACCTTAGGACCTATGTGCTCGGTTATCCTACCGTAGTTTTGACGGATCATAGAGCTTTGGAGTTTCTTTTTAGCTGTAAAGCGCTAAGTGCACGGTTGATGCGTTGGTGTATATACTTACAAGAGTACCAATTGCAAATTAGTTATTGTAAGGGTAAAAATAACGTTATCGCTGACTTTCTGTCAAGATATGGTCACGGAGGGGATAAAAGAAATGTACCTTTAACTATCGCTAAAGTTACTAAGCAAAAAAGGGGACAATGCGAATTAGCAAAAATATTAAGTAATTTAGAGGAGCAACAAATAAAAGACAAAGATCTTTTGTGGGTAAGGGAAGAATTAACGGAGAATAAATTTGGTAAATTAGGGGAGCTATCAAAAAATTACGTTATACAGGAAGGAATATTGTTTCGTCGGGGAAAACGTGGAGAAGAGTGGTGGTTGGTATGTATTCCGGCTACACTTGTAGCGTCAATAGTGTGGGAATACCATAAGCTCTATGGGCATTTTGGAGTAAAAAAATGCACGAGGTTAATAAGTGAAACATGCTACATACCAAATTTGGAGAAAAAGGTGCGTAGGATTCTAGCCACTTGTGATGTATGCCAGAAAGCAAAATTTGCAAATAAACCACAGGAAGGACTTATGTGTAACGTGAAAGCCAATCGACCATTAGAAATTATATCTGTAGATTTGTTTGGGCCGCTACCGCAAGGGCGAGGAGGCTTGACAACATTTTTTGTGGTGCGTGATCATTTCACCAAGTATGTCAAGCTTTACCCTATCAAACGGGCGACCAGTAAGGTTTTGCTTAACAAAATACTTAATCATTATACAGGGTGTTTGGTTCACCGACGTATATCCGAAAGGAGGTGGTAGGTGAGTCGGTTTGGAACTTATTTAACCAAAAATACCTTTATACAAAGTGTTACGGTTTCTGAGATAAAGCCAACTTTGTGATTTTATTAAATTACTGCAGTTTTAGTATGATTAATTTTAATTAGACACAACTGCAAAGTTTTAATTTCTTGTAACTTTTATTTTAGTAGTCTTTGATATCTGTTCTATCAAATAAAATCACTTGATACACTCTACATGTGATAAAACAAAATATGGAGTCGACTAAAGTTCAAAAATGTATTCTCTAGATATCAAACTTTGATCTAGTAAGCCACGTATAAAAAGTAACACTTTGTATAAAGGTATTTTTGGTTAAATAAGTTCCAAACCGACTCACCTACCACCTCCTTTCGGATATACGTCGGTGAACCAAACACCCTGTATACCTAGCGTGGGCAAGCCAAATATAGTTCTGTCTGATCATGGGTCACAATTTGCAAGTAACAGTTGGGTTCGCGACCTAGAAAAAATAGGGATATCGGTTAGATATTCGGCTGTTTATCATCCCCAAAGTAATCCTGTAGAAAGGGTGATGAGGAATCTCAGTCGGCTGTTTCGATCGTACTGTAGTGAAAACTACACAGGCTGGGTAAGTCACGTAGAAAAAATTGAAACGTGGTTAAACTGCGTGCATAATGAGTCTACGGGCTTCACACCTATAGAACTAATGAAAGGGGAAAGAGCTAATCAAAAAATTGAAATGCTACTCGCTTTTCCTGAGCGGAAAGATTTAGATGTGGATACCAAAATTCTATTAGCTAGGGAAAATTTCGCGAGCATGGCTGAAAAACGTAAATTTAGGCATGATAGAAACATCAAACCAATTAAATACCAGGTTGGTGATTTGGTCCTTGTAAAGACCCATTATCAGTCATCAGCCATAGACAAGACCATAAAAAAATTCTTTATGCTTTACGAAGGTCCGTATAAAGTATCACGGCAAATAGGCGACAATGCGTACATCTTAAATCATCCAGAAACGGACAACTATAAAAGTACGCAAAATGTAGTGAATTTAAAACCCTACTTCAAAGTCGACGAACAAGATCTCGGCTAATCTGAATCTCCATTCAAATTAATTTTTTGTTCGCATTGTGAACCACAATTCCGCGATCAAAAAATTAAGGGGGAATACTGTAATGGGTACGGTTCATATCGCTACAATATTTTTGTATATTTGTATTATTAATTATAGTTTAAATTTAAGTCGTATGTGCGTGCGCATAACGCGGTGAGTTTGAATTCTACGCTGGTCAAGCTTCGGGGGAGAGAGGACAAGGGTGATAGCGGCAGATGCAAGAGGTCAGAGGGGAGAAGCTGGCATCCCGTGTGGGGTGTGTACGTTAATTGTGTCACCCGACGTGATCCTTTGCTTCGACGCGAAGGCAAACGAAACCAGTGTGAGAAGGTGAACAAATTCGAGCAGTGACGATAGCCCATTTTGGTCCAAGGAATTAATTGGCAGCAAAATCAAAGGGCAACCTGCAAAGACGCCAAGGGTGGACGCCACCGCGACCACAGCCACATATGTTCCCGTTCCCGCCATCATCTGCCTAGCCCAGCCTTTGAAATCTTAACAACGGCACCGTAAGCGAGCTAAGTGGACAATACCGTGGTTAGTGCCTATATTTAAGTACTAATATAGCGTAAAAGTAGATCACTAATCCTTACTTAAGTAGATTAGTATGATATTAGCTAACTATTAGGGAATTAGGGCCCATTTACTTATATGTATGTGTATGCCATAATTGGTACATTTTATAAATTGTTAAGCGTAAAGGCTTTGTATTTATTGCTGTCTCCCATCGCCCCATTGCAGTAACCTGAATCGCCCTGAGTGTGGTCTCAGATGCCGAAAGTGAGCTAGCAGCCGAGGTAATTAATTATAAACAAATTGAAAGTAAATTAAATTAAATAATAAAAGCAGGTAGCTATCAAAAAGCACCGCTACAACCTTTAGCACTTGTTGCACAAATAGCTATTTTGGACAGTTCTTGGTGTAGACAATATGATCAATACCGTCTAAAATAAAAAGGTCTTAACTACCTAGCACCTACCTATGCTTTTACAACTTTAAGAATAAGAGCTTCTTGTGGAAACGGGGTTACCATTCGTGAACTGAACCCTTAAACATACCTCTTTCGCGCCTTTTGTAATGAAACACGAAATTTCAAAGCAAACAAACGCATTTTTAATAAAAGTATTATTAAATTATTAAAAATTGAACTTCAAGGCCCTATAAATTCTTACTGGAGGGACTTTGTACTAAGGTATATTAGGTTTAATCGATTTACTATGACTTAAGAAAATTATGACTAATCGACGACCCATTCTTTTAGGTACACCCTGTATGTACCTTATCTTCCAGAAAATGTTTTACAACGCTAACAACATTTGTAACGGTTTTGCGTGTTTATTCGTACAAAACTGATGGTAAATCACACGCGTCATATAAGTACTACCAAAGAAAAGCTAATGAAAGTACTAAATTACTTGTATACGATATTAAAAAAAGACCCAATTATAATCTATAGTTTCAGTCAACGTGTAGGTATGTCTCCAGGAGGCGGCCATTACCTAACCAACCTATTTCAGACGACGCGACGTCACGAGCCCGTGACGTCAGAGATATCTGGCCTTGTTATGTTAGAAGGTATTGACATGACCTGTATGGAATTTATTTGGTTTAATACATTTTGATATTAAGGATTTTTTATTTCTAAATCTCTCATATCTTGAGCCGCGCCCGTCTGTTGATTTTCCATTGCTACGGGAATTGCCAACCCATTTTATTCGTTTAACGTCGTTTTTTTCTAGTTATCATTTGATGCTTCCAATACGTTGAAATCGTTCTTTTAGGTTTTAAAACACCATGTCGGTAAAATCTTTGAGCGTATATTTCTGACGCAAAAAACAGTTAATCTCACATTTACCAATTACAGGAATTGTTTTTATTACGTCTTGTTGATAATAATTTATTTTTAATGAAATATCAGCATAAAAACTAAAAACTAAATTTTTCGTTCTGATTTAAACCGAAATAACATTCATTAGTAGGCAATTCTGTTGCAGGAAGTTCACCTAAGGGAGCTAAAGAGCATTTTAAACGGCAACCTAAACACGCTTAAAATGGTTGTGTTTGAAAGGCAATATTTTAAAAACTGCGGAAGATGAATAAAGGAAAATATAGACTCTGTCTACACCTATCATCAAATACAGGGTGAAAAATGCAGAAAATGGATTTGAAGATGTCAATTTAAAACAATATATTTTGGACACCCTAGAAAGAACTTAGTTCTTACACCAGGTTAGGAGATTTGTTATCGAACGTTTTTTGTTTTATTTCATATACTACTTCCTTTTTACATTAAAAGTAAATTTTTACGATTTTTACGGTTTCGTAGTTGCAATTCACTCGCTAGCTGAGAAACTTTAGTACTGGCTTTTACACCTACGTTTATAACCGCTGGGTGTTTGTTGACTCACCGTTATCTATAATTTCAGATAAATAAATGGTTCTAAAATGTACGGGAAATTAACATTGCAGTGAAATCAGTTCATCAACCTGTGTTTAGTCATGCCTAATTATTATGTGGCTATGTACTGACCGACCACTTACCACATTTAAAAGTTCAAATAGCCCCGAAAGGCTATAGAACGATAAACATACAAGTTTTAGTTATCAAAACCTTTAATTAGTATAGTGTTGTTTCTTATTACTTTCATCAGTTAGGAGATATTCGCAATGAGTCATGCTAGTAAAAATAAATATAAGCTGGAGATATCCGAGATACGATTGTAAATATTTGACAGCCGAGCAGGCTCTGAATAATCCTGTTTGATAAACAATCTTTGAAATTAACTGTATAAAATCCTCGGCTTGAAACTTCTTTATATAAACTCTATACAGGAGAGATTAGTTTTATAAATAAGGTGATAAATATAACACATATTTTATATTATTAAACTTTTCCGCAGTGTCAAAACACGTTTATTGCTTATTAATAATATTAATATACATGCCAGTTAAAGCAATCATTGGTATCAAACAAATTTTCTTTTCTGCATAAATTGGTTGCAGTACAACCTTGATGATTCGGACCATCTAGGATCGTAGGTACTTTGCACGGATTACTGTAATTACAGAAAATTCATCCAGCTTAATCTTCGATCTGCCTGCCTGTTCCCGGATTTCGTTTAGTATGTCATCTTCAATCACAACTGCTAACTCCTTTCACCATGATCACATTATGTCTATTCTTCTACATCTGCTTCTCATATGGTTGGATATGTTGAAACAAACGACTGCGTCGACTGAACGTCAACCTAGTTTTGCACAAAATATCTTCACTCAGTCATTGTCTTCAAGTCTCACTCCTGCTAGTGCTTCTTTCAATGGTCCAAAAATGTGGTAATCGCATGGAAAAAAGTCCGGATTCTACAGAGGGCGTGACAGTGTTTTCCATTTTATTCTGGTATCACCTCGCGATATGACGCATACAGTGTAGCCAGATTGTGAAAATGGGTTTACCAGAATATAAGTATAAAATGGAGAGTGCGCTCTACCACCGATGCGTATTGCCACCGATGTGGATTTGGAACCGACATTAATTGACCACCGACCTGAACTACTACCGATTTGCTTTACCACCAACTTGAATTACAACCGATGTGGATTTAGATCCGACAAGAACTACCACCGACTTGGTTTACTACCGACTTTTAAAATTTGTAACAAAATATGGTATGTCACCAAACTGAAATACCACCGACTTGGTGTACAAACCGACTTGGATTACCACCGATGTGGATTTACATCCGACAGGAACTACTACCGATATGAACTATCGCCGATGTGGTAGTTGCTGCAACACATCTTACGCGAGCGACCGCGAACTTGCAATCGTTCGTATTAATAATTTGGTAGCAACTACAGTATCTTTATGAAGTAATTTTTATCAGTAGCTGCTGAAAGACTTCATATTTCGTCAGTAAATTGTTTATATTGTAATAAAATGTCAGTATTATATTTTAATTCGTACATAGATTTAAATTCTTTCAAAATAAATGCGATCTTGTTTGATTAGCGTATGGCGTATTTTGGCCAGTAAGGAAATTTTACTAAAATTCTGTAAGTATTAAAACGTTATATATTATATAAATAGGCGGCTGCGTTAAATTTCGTACTACCCACAAAATAACTGGAGATATTGTGGTTTTGTTTGTGAATTTGTTTGATTTGCAGCGTGTTTAACGTCTCACCTTCACACTCCTGCATCTTTCTCATTTATTATCTGATCTATTTAAAATTTTGGTCGATTTACCTAACCTTAAAGCAATTATTTTCATAGTTTTTAAATAAAGTTATTGCAAAACAGTGGCCTACTGCGACAAAAAAATTACTGCAAAAATTTTAAAATTATAGTAGGCCTAGTTTTATCAAAAAAAGTTAGTTACAAAAGTTGTTCAAAATTAGGAAAATAGTAAAAATGTAAATTTTAATCCAAATAAGTGTATTTATTGTCGACCGAGTAAACACACCCTTTCTACTTTATCAGTAGTGGTTAGGCGTATTCTAGGTATTATTTACATTTGCAGAATGGTAAATTAACAGTTCATAAACTTAATTGACAGTTCGTAAAAGTAACTGCGTTCATAAACCTTTTGTTTTCCAGGGTACCACTTATTAAGACAATAATCAATTGTTAATTGTCAGTAATAATAGGACGAGAGGTCAAAATATTGCCGACAATAATTTTTGCGATTCAGATACGAGTTTCTGCAGTGACGAAAATAACGACGAGTGCTTGCAACAGAAACGAGACAATCTGAAGAGCAAAAATTGTCTGCAATATTTCGACCTAGAGTCCTATTCGTCTTGACAATTTAACTTTTCATTAAAAAATAGTTACAGAAGAAATTGTCGCTCAAATAAAGCTCCTCGAAATATTATCACTACAATAATAGTTACAGAAAAAATTGTCTCTGAAATAAAGCTCTTCGAATTATTGTCGGTGAAATAAAGCTCCTCGATTATTTTCACTAAAATAATCGTTCGGTTGGTAGTTGATTTTTAAATTGAAGAATGCCATTGGTTGACAATGACACCATTTAAATTGTCAATGTAATACAAATAGACATCTGGCATTTTGTAAGTACCTATAGCAACGAGAAAACTACGAGGAAGTGTCGACAAATCACGAGGCTATAATAATAATAATGGTTTATCGAGCATCCAGTTACTATACATACATACATGACAGTAAATATATGTGTTATAGTAGTCGCATAATGGTCTGTGAGATCAATAAAACATCGAATTTCAATAAACGTGAAAATGCTGTTCCCTGAAGCAAATTACTTGTGTGGGAAAGTATTGTACATCTACTTACATTCTACCTATTGACTAACTAAATGATATTTATAATATTTAAATTATTATTAAGTAATAGTCAGTCTGTAATTTATTTATTATCCTATAATTATATTTAATTTACAGGTATTTATTATCAACTACTTTATAATAATTCAATTGCACCTTATATTTCACGATCAGATCCAGACCTTCCATAAAGATGTGTGAACAAGATGTAACATTGTTTATAATTATTAATATAACACTGCGATTTCCTTGAAGTAATCAGTTTTTTAATTTACACTTAATACATACTGGAAGTTTGGCGACTTTTGAAAATTGTCTTGGTAATGTGTTAAGCAATTTAGGACCTAGACATTGTATTGATCTTTGTCCCACTTTTTTCTTCATTCTGTTATTTTTTAAATAGTTTTTGGTTTTGTTTCTCGTGTAGTATATATGGTTAGTGTTCTCTAGTTTATGTTTATTTTTATACTGGTGTATTATAATAGGTTTTGCAAAGAGAAGTCTGATATCCAAGATAGTTGTTTCTGTATAGAGTGGCTTAGATGGATATGTATATTCCTTGTTGTACATTTTTTTAAGAAGTCCTTTTTGTATGACCTCCGGTGGTTTAACAGAAGTATTAGGTGCAGCGCCACATGTAGCAGAGAGTCCACCAGTGCATTGTATACCGTTCTCATATGTTTTTGCATTAATATTGTTTTAGTTTTTTAAACCTGTACAACATACTTCTTAGTTTTTTAATAAAGTTGTTAATATGTACATTTCATCTTAGGTGACAGTCTATATTTATACCAAGTTATTTTATACTGTCTCTTTGTTGAATATGAACCGTAACATATTCAACATCTGATAAAGTTAACTGCGTGTGTGATGGTAATGTAACTTTATAATTTATAAACGGTATGTATTTAGCTTTTTTTTAAGTTTAATGTTAATTGTTTTCTATTGAACCACTGTTTTATTTTTTCCATATCTCTGTTTTTCGCTTGAGGTTGGTCTAGTTGTGGTCCTTGTAGATGATAACCATATCATCAGTATAAGAGAGAATTTTACCTTCAGTTTATAGTCGTAGTAAATCATTTTACATATATTGTAAAAAGCACGGGTCCCAGGACGTACCTTGTGGGACTCCATATTCTACTGTGGATTCTTCACTTATGACACCATCGGTATTTACAATTTGAAATCTATCTTTCAGATATGATTGGAAATAGTAATTTTTGTATTAAGTGCGCGAAATGAGTGTTTTTTATGGCGCGTGAGAATATCAATTTTCGCCGAGACCGTTAGGTCGATGCAGACAAGTCATTCAAACGCGCCACAAAAACACGAATTTTGCCACGAAATACAAACAACGTTTTTTCTACAGCCGTCAAAAAAAGAATAAAAGATTCTCTGCAACAAAAGCATAGGTATATAGCATATAAGTAGAGTAATATTATTATGTACGTAACGTTTTATGGATACGGAAAGTTCGTTCCCCACATTTCGTTCCCCACATTTCGTACCCCACATTTCGTTCCCGGGATATTTCGTCTCCTCACATCTCGTACCCGGAAACTTCGTTCCCGAGCAAGCTCAATTTGTCTCCTAGATTACAGGGTGTTGAAAAACGAGTGCAGCGATGGGAATACAATTAAAAAATGAAAGATATTTTAATTGATTTATTTATTATAATAAACTTTTAAGAACAAAATAAATTGTATTTATTAATAATGACGGTTTAATCTAAGGATCTTCTTGATATTTTGTACAGGACCATAATTTCTCATTCTGGACTACTTTTCCTTAGTAATATTTTGCTGTATCATGAAAAAAATGGTAGTTACCTGAAAAGAAAATAGTTTTTGTTAAGGCCGACTTGATTTTGAAAAACTTAAAATTCTCTACAACCAAGCAGGTATTATAATTCTTATAACATTTTTACCGTAAAACTAAAAATTAAATGTAATTCCCATTTGTAAACTCAAGCCGGGGACATACTGTATATAGTTCTTGTAAGTTTATTATAATAAATAAATTCATTAAAATATCTTTAATTTTCTAACTGTATTCCGATAGCTGCACTCGTTTTCAACACCCTGTAATCTTGGAGACAAATTGAGCTCGGTCGGGAACGAAGTTTCCGGGTACGAGATGTGAGGAGACGAAATATCCCGGGAACGAAATGTGGGGGTACCAAATGTGGGGAAAGAACTTTCCGTAAACCACGTTTTATATGTGTTGTAACTAAGGAAATGGTGTTCCAAAACCGTTTTTTCACTGCTAGCCGTGAAGAAATATTATTTTTTCACGTGTTTAAAAAAAGTTAAACTTCGCGTATCTATAGCGATGCATAAATGTCACGTTTTTTTGACGGCTGTAGAAAAAGCTTATTTGCTATGCCTCTTATACTATATCGTCCAGCGTTTCTAATAATTTGACATGATTGACTGTGTCAAATGCTTTGGCTAGATCGACGAAGATGCAGAGGCATGATATATTTTCATCAAGAGCCATTTGAACATTTCCATTAGTTCTGCTATGGCGTCTTGTGTTCATACCCTTTTTGAAACTCACACTGTTGAGATGATAGCAAGTTATATTTATTGATAAAGCTCTCTATCCGCTCTATAATGACTTTTTCGAAAATTTTTGCCACATTAGAAATTAGGGAGATGGGCCTATAATCCTCAGATAGTTCCTTATCACCGCCTTTAAACAGTGGTTTAGTTATTGCTAATTTAAACCTCTGTCTTTATCAGAGTCATTAGATTAAAGCCCAATTTTAATATACTTGTGTTTAGGTGCCAGTTCCGTATTTACGGATAGAGTAAAGCAAGGCAATTGTTTAAAAATTTTCAACAAATATTAAAACGTTATCCCCTGATGACTATTTATTAGGTTAAAGAGTGTACGATTACTACAATACATTTGTGGTTTGCGGAAAGTTGGTTCCCCACATTTCGTTCCCCACATTTCGTACCCCACATTTCGTTCCCGGGATATTTCGTCTCCCCCACATCTCGTACCCGGAAACTTCGTTCCCGAGCGAGCTCAATTTGTCTCCTAGATTACAGGGTGTTTAAAACAAATGCAGCGATCGGAATACAGTTAAAAAATGAAGATTTTTAATTAATTTATTTATTATAATAAACATATAAGAACTATATACAGTATGACCCCAGCTTGAGTTTACAAGAGTTATAGGAATTATAATTCCTGTTCGGTTTGTAGAGAATTTAAGAAAATTTTTAGTTTTTGTAAGTCGTCCTTGACAATTAAGCAAAAAATATTTTCTTTTTAGGTAAACTACCCTTTTTGTTCATGATACAGCAAAATATTACTAAGAAAAGTTGTCCAGAATGAGAAATTATGGCCCTATACAAAATATCAGGAAGATACTTAGATTAAAACGCCATTTTTAATAAATACAATTAATTTTGTTCTTATAAGTTTATTATAATAAATAAATTAATTAAAATATCTTATATTTTTTAACTGCATTCCGATCGCTGCACTTGTTTTTCAACACCCTGTAATCTAGGAGACAAACTGACCTCGCTCGGGAACGAAGTTTCTGGGTACGAGATGTGGGGAGACGAAATATCCCGGGAACAAAATGTGGGGTACGAAATGTGGGGAACGAAATGTGGGGAACGAACTTTCCGTATGCCACATTTTGTATACGGTTTCTCTTTCTGCATTTTAAAATTTTATAAACCTCACTGTATGCGGAGATCGAACTCGCGATCTTTGGATTAGTAGCCAGAATGCTTAATAACTTGGCCACAGATCCCGCTATTTACACTGTTATCGTATATTATAGAAATGAAAAAATACATAGTGCTATGGTTTTTGCTATTTTTCATCTATCAATTGAAAATCCCCGCGAGTCAGATACTTTACGCATGTGTATCATACAATATTTTATCTAAAATAGAATCTAAAAAACACGATAAATAAATAAAAAGATTTAAATATAAATTAAGATGAGTAGCAACCGGTCGTCATTTTGCGTGGTTACAATTTTTAAAACACGTTGCTGCTGACGACGTAAACTAATTAAAACATGTTTTTAAACAGTCATTTTACAAACTTTAAACTGCCAACTAAAAGTCAATTTACACATTGTCGTAGATAAAAGAGTTTTTCCATTTTTGGTTCAAATTTTATGAAAACTCCCTCGTAACATTTATGCACCTGTATTAAAAGTAAGTTTTACAAACCCGTCCCGTCCCATGCCGTCCCCTCCCCTTCCATCCCTTCCCTTCCCTTTCCGTCCCGTCCCGTTCTGTCCAGCCCCGTCCCTTCTCTTCCCGTCCCGTCCAGTCCCATATCGTCCCGTCCAGTCCCGTTCCATCCCGTCCCCTCCCCTTCCATCCCATTCCTTCCTTTCCCTTTCGGTCCCGTCCCGTTCCGTCCCGTCCCGCCTCGTCCCGTCCCGGCCCGTCCCTTCCCTTCCCGTCCAGTCCCGTCCCGTCTCTTCCCTTATGTCATGTCCACCGTCTTGGACTTAAAAATAAATGTCATTTTCGCAATCAACGTCCAAAAAAACTACAATAACGACACTCATATCGTATTTTAGGCTTATTTACCCCATTTCACCCCTAAAGGGTTGATTTTCGGAAAATCACGAAATACGTATTTACTTATTTGTTTTTAGGAGTACTTCTACGACGTTTCAAGTCGAAATGTCTATTTAATATTATTTCTCCATACAAAATTGGAACCTCCATTTCACCCCTTTAGGGGTTGAATTTTGAAATATCCTTCCTTATTCCTTGTATACATCATAAAGGGAACCTCTGTGCAAAATTTTAGCTTTCTAGGTCCAATGGTTTGGGCTGGGCGTTGATGAGTGAGTGAGTGAGTGAGTGAGGCAGGACTTTCAGTTTTATAAATATAGATAAATACAATGCAAAAACTTCCCCATGGTGGAAAAACTTAAAAAATGAAGTTCCAATTGGAATTATTAATCATTCTATACAGAGCAATAAAAGCGCCATTAAGTAAAATGTTTCTCTTTTTTACCATGAAGAAGTAGTCATTGCTATTTGATGTTCATGAACACGTCGAACGACGTTTTAGTTTCTTTAGAAAAACTTGATAACAGTAAATTAAATTGAATATATATGACACCAAAGTTCCAAATATATATCAAAATTAGGCAACACACTTTACTATTCAAGAGTAGAAAGAGAAAGCTGATGCTCATAAACCAATTCGGGATGGGCTTATTCGAATGAAAAAGAACCGGTTATCCGGTTATTGAAATTACCTATGTAACTCGGTTTTCGTTTCAAGTATTCGAATAAAAATAACCTCATGCTGATACGTACTACGCTTTGAATATAAAACCTCTATTCAAAGGTACTACGGGCCATGTCTCAGCGACCTACGCAGTGCTCAAAATTCTGTAAATATAAATACGTCATAACTCATAAACAAATCAGGTTGTACTGAAAAACACCATTTGGTTATCGCGTACCTACCTCATATCATAAAAAATATCAAATTATTAAATTCTGAGGACCTGAAACCTGAACGCCTAAAAACTGCAAACGCATCAAGCTATAAAACAATTTTTTATTTGCTTACATCTCCAAAGGTTCAAAACAAGAGGCGGCGCCTTTAACCCGCCCGATCGATAAAGATAAACGTTTTACAACTGTTTTTATTGCGATTAGCAAGCAGTCCCGCATATTTCTTTCTTTCTACACTTCTAATAAATACCTCTTAATTTCCAATACATAACACATAATGTACGGTCGTCGCCTTAGAAATCGGGCACTACACACTATTATGATATATCTTGCATGTATTTTTTAAGTGTATAAACTGGGTTTTACAGTTATTATGGTTTTAATTTTTACCTCAGATTGTTTATTGTTTGTCAATTATGAAATGCCATCTCACATTAATGAAGTAACCGGAGCAAGAATACTCCAAAGGCTAGAAGAACATATTACGTGTCCCGATTTCTAAGGCGCCGACCGTACATATTATGTTTTGGTTTCTCCGCTATCGGCAAGTTACGATGTCGATGCAGATGACGGTGAACCGATGTCGATGCAGATGACGGTGAACCGCCAACCGGCAAACCGTCTGACTTAATCGAAACGAATCGAGAGCAAAAATGTATTCGAATGATTATCAAATAATCATTCGGTTATTAATATCATTCGAATGCAAATACTTCAATTATGAAAATTGCCCGGTTATGCCCATCACTAAAACTAATCTTAAACTTGAGCTTGGGCTAGCTAATTATCGTATTCCAGATAACAGATCTTTACCTGGAAAGGTTTACATATATTATATTTTTGCTTTCCTAGGTTCGTAATTTGCTGCAAGTATCAGCTTTACATAGTTGTGGTGAATTCAAGGAAGAACATTGTATTTATTTCACCGTTCATTTCAGGGCTATGGTATGTATTAATAATCATCTAATTAAAGAGTGCACTATTTTTATACTGTCTGTAGTTTGTCATAAATATGAAGTCAAGTAGGTATCTATAATATAATTTTCCTTAATGTGTGTCTGTGTGTCTGTGGCACAAAATAAAATCTCACGTTCCGGCTTTCACAGATGTTTATATTTGTTTAGTTTTGTTTTTCTTATCTTAGCGCTCGGCTCGGAGCTTGACCTTTCGCGTATCCTATTCACGTGCGCGTAAGCGCGCAATTTGCTTGTATTTTATAAAAGTGTCTCCTGATGTTGGTTTTATTCATTTTAATTTCAAAAAAGGTAAAAGAAGAAAATAACACAATAACGACCGCGTATAAATATAAAATCCAATTATCAATATTTATACTTATTATGTTAAAACTATTAGTTAAAAATTTAAAATTATACTATTATAATGTTTCACTACTACTTTAGGAGATTATTAAGTCAAAATGTTATTAATTAATCATAATTTTTGATTAAATAAAAATCATTTTGTCGTAACATACTTTAATATTAAATTGAAATATTTTAATTATACGTTTCGCTAGTTATGATAGCTTCTTCAGTAATTTACGAAAACATTATTAAAAAGTAATTTTTACAAATCTGAAAGAGAAAAATTAGATTAGTGAGCAATATGGTTTTCCTTTAACTACCATACTTACGATAATGAGTAGTTTAAATATGGATTACGTTAAAGACATTTTTTAAATTTAATATTAACAATTAATGAAGCAAACGGGATTATTCGTGATAATCCATATCAATACAATTAAAGCAGAACGCTTTAGCAATTTTGAAACCAGAAATGTAAAATGAAATTGATAAGAGCATGCAAAGCTGTTCACAATATTTTTATTATCAACTATACCCAAAACTGCAGAAAATTTGGAACTTGCATATGACATAGCCAGGGTCGTATTAAGTTAAATTTGTTTTTAATTAAAATGTTTTGTTGAAGCATCATATTTAATATTTACTTGAGAATAATCCTAGAAATTGTTCGTGGCATTTGGAGCTGCAGCCAGGTTAATTTAAGTCTTGCTCATCTCCCGCTGTCCAGCAATCTATCATACTTAAGATCCTAATCTTGGATTTACATGTCATTTGTAAATACCATCTGCAATTTAAAACGGATGTCATTAGTTTATTGTTAGAGCTTTCGGCGAAATGCAGCTCTCTCTTGCGATGGTCGACCATTTCTTCCCCCTACTCCTAAAGGGTGGTTTAACGAGTGTCAGAGACAGACACGACCAGAGTCACGTTAAGGACACCGAGAGATATACATCTCCTCTATAATCAGTACCGGCAAGTTTAATTTGTAATTATACAGTCCGCTTTTAGTGTTACATTGGTGTATATATTGTAAATAAAGTGTTATTACAATTATATTCGTTGTGTTCAATCATTCACGACCGCGACGACTTGCGTGATTCTCCGCCGGTATTTCGTTGTGCCCGTAAGGTTCGGGTCGCAACATGTTTGTTTGAATTATAATAGCATAAAAACACAACTAAAGTATTTGGTTCATGTAAAAAAGTTTATTTAAATAAATTATGATAAATAGAACTGAGGTTATATCATATCAGTTCTATAATTAATTGCATTAGAGCTTTTTTGTATTTCAATCATCTCCAGGCATATACGTTTTTTAAGTTATTTTCTGTATGTAACATGTTGGGTGCGTAGAAATTAAACTTTTTACGTAGAGATTCATTAGCATGGTCAGTTAACGCTGTTTTTTATTAGGTGATATATTATTTGTTTTAATTGAGTGTTTGTGCCGATTAATTCTATTCTTTAATAATTGTTTTGTTTGTCCATGTAATTGAATTTGCAATTATTACAATTAAATTAAATTAATTTAGTTAATTAATAACATTTAATTAATTAATAACATTTTGACTTAATAATCTCCTAAAATACTCGTTAAAATTGTTGATACACTTTACATTAAATTATACTATTAAAATCCGTAGACACTGTTTGTACACTTACGGCCAAAAAAGTGGGATATAAAAATACAAATTATAACCCCTAAATTTACTGTGTCGTTCTATTTCTAAGTGCAACCCGTGTAGCATGCAATCCTTTCTTTTTTGCACTTTTTCTTCGAACAGACAAAGTTTTTTCAACTTTAAATCTTTATACATGGACCGTCAAAAAGGACTGACTATTTTATTTTCTAGATAAAAATGTATTGTTATAAGTTACAAATTTAAACAAAACGGTTTGTGTAAGTGTAAGAACAGGAGATTTATTTATCAAATATATGCCAGAAGTGTCCTCTGTCGTTTTCAATACATTCTTCTAAGCGGCGAACGAAATTAAACATGACTCTAATAAGTAATTCCTACGGAATATATGGAATTTCTGCTTTAATGCTTGTTTTAAGTTCGTCAATTGTTCTTGGTTTTCCAATATGAACTTTACTTTTTAGGTAGCTCCAAACAAAATAATCTGCCGCATTGCACTTAAATAATTGAATTAACTTTGATAAATTGTTCAACACAAAAAACACGTTGTGGCACTGGCCATGTGTCCATTTTGCTAAGTGTCAAAAAATTCTGCAATTGTTTTATACACCTCTCCAAAGCATACTCTTTAAAATAATATAAGAGACATAGCGATTGCTGTGACATTTAATTTTTTATTAGAAAATTAAATAATCAGTCTTTTTTGACGGTCCCTGTATGACACTCACACTTCACTTACTTTCACTAGGTATAAATATAAGGAAAGCTCAGCGCGAATAACAACTGATATAACTCCGTCAACATTTTATAAACCACCAATCTGCAGTCTTTTAGTCACTTCAGAAAGTCATTATAAAACAATTTAAATAGAGCTTTGGAATTTTGGGCTTCCCGATAAGCGCCCAACGAACCACCTATATCATGATCCTTTAGCTCCATTCATATTTTGCTTCCTCTACATAGTACCAATAACATAGCAAGGTTATGACGTGTAAACGAAATCATTTAAAAATTACTTAGTATGGATTGTTGTCTACCTTTAGGGGGTTTTAAAAATTCTGGGCCAGTTAGAAACGAAATCTGAAGTTACTAAACAGTCACCTTAATATGAAGGATTGCAACTTCACGGTCGCTCGAGTAAGATGTGTTGCAGCAACTACTGTCGGTATCGGTTGGAAGTAAACGCGCGGTGGTAGTCCACACCGGCGATAGTTCCTGTCGGATGTAAATCCACATCGGTGGTAATCCAAGTCGGTTTGTAGACCAAGTCGGTGGTATTTTAGTTCGGTGACATTCATATATTTCTTACAAACTTTAAAAGTCGGTAGTAACCCAAGTCGGCGGTAGTTCCTGTCGGTAGTGTTCAATACAGTTGTCAGAAGTCGGAGAAAATCCATATCGGTGGCGATCAACATCGGTGGTTTTGTATACAACCCTGCTTGCACGAGTCGTTATTTTCTAAAGCAACAGAGACGAGACAATCTGAAGAGAAAAAATTGTCTGCAATATTTCGACCTAGAGTCCTATTCGTCTTGACAATTTAACTTTTCATTAAAAAATTGTTACAGAAAAAATTGTCGCTGAAATAAAGCTCCTCGAAATATTGTCACTACAATAATTGTTACAGAAAAAATTGTCGCTCAAATAAAGCTCCTCGAATTATTGTCGCTGAAATAAAGCTCCTCGAATTATTGTCACTAAAATAATGGTTCGATTGGTAGTTTATTTTTAAATTGAAGACAGCCATTGGTTGACAATGACATCAGTTAAATTGTCATATGAACTTTTCGCCTTGAAATAGTTTTTCTGTCTACTATTAAAGTTCTGCTACAAAAAAGTGGACCACCCTGTATATTTATGTACAGGGTGATTTTTAAGTTGATTCTTTCCGTTTACCAGGAAATAAAGCTAAAAAATAAGTATTTTTTTTATTTACCACTTTTCCGAAATATCAAAACTAACGGAGGTACAGGGTGTTAAAGTTTCAAATTAAAAACTAAACTTTGGCGCAATGCGGCTGGACAATTTTATTTTTGTTTATCTCTGTTGTCAAGCAATGATCTGTCAACTAGTTTTTCATGGTAATTTTTTTAATGTTATTGCTGCAATAATGGCTCATGTTTATGACAATAATGAATGAGTGAATATGCTTATTATTTACTGGGAGTGTCGTCAAAATGCCGCTGCCGCATCGCTCTTACACGCGGAATGTGTGTGTAGAAGCGAATGCTGATAATTTTGATCATTTAAGTTAGATTAAGTTTAGTTTAATTTTCGTTAAGTAATTTTAGTTCATACTTTGTAACTTTAACACCTTGTACCTCCGTTAGTTTTGATATTTCGCAAAGGTGGTAAATGGCTTACCTTTTTTAGCTTTATATCCTGGCAAAAGGAAAGAATCAACTTAAAAATCACCCTGTATATACAGTGTGTCCCCGGATAGGTGAAACGACTCTTGTAAAAGGTAAAAAATTCTCGATTTAAATGTTTATTTTTTGGGGTTCAGCCCTGATTGGTTAAATGCGAATTTATAACAGCATTTCAGTTTTGAAAAATCAAGTATGCCTTGAAAATTTTCAAAAAAACTATTTTTTGTACTCATAACTTCAAAATTCATATTTCCCGGTCATTCCCGATACGCCGAAAGTTACTTTTCCAGCACTGCGGTGTTTTTTACTTTTCAACAAAAACTAGGGGAATTGTGTTTTTTGTAAATTTTTATAATAAATGGGGCTGCGCGGTCTATTCCATTCAATTTACCACCATTTTTAGGCCTATTACGTTGGCCCATCTCCAAGAGGGCCCTTGGGGTTCCGCCCATCTCCAAAGGGGCCTCTGGGGCTCCGCCCCTCTCCAAGGGGGCCCTCGGGGCTCCGCTTATTTCCAAGCGGGCCCTCGGGGCTCCGCCCCTCCCCAAGGGGTCTTTCACGGCTCCGCTCTTCTCCAAGGGAGCCCTCGGAGATCCGCCCTTCTTCAAGGGGGCCCTAGGGACTTCGCCCCTCTCCATAGCGGCCTTCGGGGCTCCGCCCATCTCTAAGGGGACCTTCGGGGATCCGCCCCTCTCCAAGGGGTCCTTCAGGGCCCCGCTCTTCTCCAAGGGGGCCCTCGGGGCTCCGCCCTCTCCAAGGGGGCCCTAGGGACTTCGCCCTTCTCCAAGGCGGCTGTCGGGGCTTCGCCCATCTCTAAGGAGGCCGTCAGGGTTCTGCCCCTCTTCAAGGAGGCCCTCGGGACACACACGTCTGGATCGTTCTCCTTTATTATATAGAGGATTGTCCCTCGTTGGTTAATTGCGCCTGCAAACACCAGAGGCGCTGTAAACGTCGACAAAAACTAACAGGTGCGTAGGATAGGTAAATAACTATTACCTAACAAGTTCGTAATTTTCCCGAATGAACACTTTGTTTGCAGCACGACCTAAGGGAGTGCTGCATGTAGTGCGTATTCGGGAAAATTCTTCCCGAAGGAGTTAGGTACAATGTTTTTTGTAACGAATAACTGAAAATATTTAAAAAAATTTAAAAAAAATATTTAGTGTTTTACTAATTTACTGAGTTGACAGCACAAATCACTAAACTTTTATACCTATCCTACACACCTGTTAGTTTTTGTCGACGTTTACAGCGCCTCTGGTGTTTGCAGGCGCAATTAACCAACGAGGGACAATCCTCTATACATATAATAAAGGAGAACGATCCAGACGTGTGAGTCCCGAGGGCCTCCTTGGAGAGGGGCAGAACCCCGACGGCCTCCTTAGAGATGGGCGAAGCCCCGACAGCCGCCTTGGAGAAGGGCGAAGCCCCTAGGGCCCCCTTGGAGAGGGGAGGAGCCCCGAGGGCCCCCTTGGAGAGGAGCTGGGCCCTGAAGGACCCCTTGGAGAGAAGCGGATCCCTGAAGGTCCCCTTAGAGATGGGCGGAGCCTCGAAGGCCGCTATGGAGAAGGGCGAAGCCCCTAGGGCCCCCTTGAAGAGGGGCGGATTCCCGAGGGCTCCCTTGGAGAAGAGCGGAGCCGTGAAAGATCCCTTGGGGAGGGGCGGAGCTCCGAGGGCTCGCTTGAAAATGAGCGGAGCCCCGAGGGCCCCCTTGGAGAGGGGCGGAGCCCCAGAGGCCCCTTTGGAGGTGGGCGGAACCCCAAGGGCCCTCTTGGAGATGGGCCAACGTAATAGGCCTAAAAATGGTGGTAAATTGAATAGAATAGACCGCGCAATAGCGCGCGCAGCCCCATTTATTATAAAAATTTACAAAAAACACAATTCCCCTAGTTTTTGTTGAAAAGTAAAAAACACCGCAGTGCGGGAAATAACTATTACTGTAGAGTAGCGTGTCTTTTATGTAGCAAATACGACAAAATGTTATTAAGAGAAGTTGTTTAGAATCAACATCTAGGTTCCTATACCAAATTTCAAAATTCTCTGCTAACTTTGATCTCTCACATTATCTTTTATGTTTAGGTCCCATATCAAAGAATTTTACTTTTAACAAAGACGGCTATGAAAAAACAAACATTTTTCAAAAAGTTTTTTATTTCATAATAAAAGAAAATTGTTAAAAATAAAATTCTTTGATTTCCAAAATAAACATTAAGGAAATATTTGTCACATAAAAGGCACCTTATTTAGTTAGAAAATGGCGTTTTTCGAAATTGTGTAAATCCAAAAAGTGCTATTTTTTTGGAATTTAAGCAAGATTTCAATGAGATTTTTTATTGTGTGGTAGTTTTAGCTGACCGAACAAGGCCAGAAAACTTTTTTTCGTAAAATGTGTCTCTATCTTGACTAGTAAATGCATGCTTCGTAATTATTTTAAAAAAAAACGTAAAATTTTACTGATAACGGAAGTCATTGACAACTTTTGTTTGGCCCATTTGTAATCACTTTGCAACCACCTCTCGTCGTCAGTGTTTGATTTTCCAAGAAATTATCAATAATTTTTTTTTCATTTGATGACAGCTTTTTGGCGATCACTTTATTTATAATTTTTTTATAATAAATTTTCTTGCACAATGTAGTTTGCAAATTTGAATTCGGCGCCGAGATGGCCGCGCGCCGAGTTGGCTGGCGCCGAGATGGCTCCGCGCCGAGTTGTTCCGGCGCCGAGCTGGCCCCGCGCCGAGATGGCGGCGCCGAAGTGGCGGCGCCAAGATGGCGGCGCCGAGTTGTCCGGCTTCGCTTCCGGAAGATTATCCGCGACGGATGGTGTTTTGCAGATGGTTATTACGGCAACACGCAGTCAACCCGGCTTTCATTGAATACATTTTATGGACGGATGAAGCAACATTTACCTGTAACGGAATGTTTAATATGCACAATATGCACCACTGCGCCGATGAAAACCCTCATGTCTTCCATCAAACTAATCACCAGTTTAGATTCAGCGTCAATGTATGGGCTGGAATTATCGGAAATCGACTAATAGAGCCACACATTTTGCCTCGTCGATTAAATGCCGAAAATGTTCAACAATTTTTTGAACAACGATTTACCGGGATTATTGAGAAAGTACTTGCCAGGAGAAATATGGGGGCTCAGTTAGATAAAGCTCCAGCCCACTGGGGGCTTGAAACTAGGGATTGGTTAAATCAAAACTTTCCAGAGCGGTGGATCTGGCGTGATGCTCCGATACCATGGCCCGCAAGAAGTACCGACCTAAATGTCCTAGACTTTCTCTTTTGGGGCTTTTTAAAAGCTCATGTTTATCAAGTAGAAATTGAAACCGAAGAACAACTTATTGAACGGATAAATAATGCAGTTAGAGAAATAAGCAATCATAACATGCTGCAAAATCTAATACCAAACATTCTTACTCGGTGTACCAAATGTGTAGAAGTTGGAGGTGATCATTTTGAAGCTATTGGAGCCAAAAAAGAGTATTAATTTAAATAAAATGCATTCAATCTTGAGTTGTCAATTATTTCAATAATTTTAGAGGATATCCATGAAAAACATGAACACGTACTTCATTTAATTACAGAATCACAAACATATACGATCAAGGGTAACTAAATGCATGTCTCTTAGCTTTAAATTGTACAGCGTTGCCAAATTAAAAAACCTTTAATTGCTTATAATTTAAAGACTTCGTCTAAGACGAAATTGGTGTTAAAGTTTTTTGCTTGTTTTTCAACGTAGAATTGCGTGAGGTAACTATTAGCTGCACGTTTTAATACACCCTGTATGCTTTCTAAGAAAGTAAATGTTTCATGAAACTACTAGACGCTCGACCAGTGTTGCCAACAGTTCAGAATCGGTTTCCACCAGAAGGTCAAATAAAATCTACCAGAATTCCACTAATAATAATATTTTTTGCCAGAATAATTTTTTATTCATAACTCCACAACAGCACAGATAAACAAAAGTAACAAATAAAAAAAAAGTAAAAAAAATTACATAAACATTTAAAATATTTATTTCCTATTTTTATTAAAAATAAACGTTACAACACAAACATACCGTTGCTGCTAAAGATGTAGATTCCCAAGTATGCTGCTTTAATTCACTTTTTAACACAAATATTGAATTTTTTTATTCGTTAAGTCTCATCAACAAAATGCAAAGCGCAAGTGACATAAGATTCGTGAGAGAACCCTTTTATAAGCTATTTTTACATGTTTTTCCCCCTAATTACGAACAGATAATTTAAAAAAATCCCCCATTATGTATTTGAACCAGATTTTTTTCTCGCAAAATGCTATTATACTTACTTGAATTATAGCCACCTTTATCAGTTTCCGCTACGCGTCAGCGGTTATAAATGAAATTAGCCATGCTTTAATAGTGTTGGCATTGCTTTTGACTACTAGTTTATAATATTAAAGAAAAATACCAGAAATTCACTAAAAAATTTGTGTAATCTACCAGATTTTCTACTATCTACCAGATTGAAAATTAGTCCACTAAATACGTGTTTCATTCTACCAGATTTAGTAGAAAATCTACTAAGTTGGCAACACTGCGCTCGACAATGATGACGAACACCCGGTATCAAATTCAAACACCTGTTAAAATAATAAACATTCGATAAACTTAATAGATTAGGTATCAATACAAACTAACGATGATGGGTACAAATTCAAATCCTTGGGCAAATAATAGACAAAACATACCTACAATAATTACAATTAGAGACCCTGTATAATATTTAGGAACTCTAATTTCAATCAATGCTCGGTATGAAATTTACTTGGTTTCTTTTGCTTGGCTTTTTTTATTTGCCTTTTATTAAAGACCGGAATGAACGTAACACACTAGATGTGCAGGGAAAAGCGTCCGTGTATGGGTATCTGCACGCGAGTTTCGTGTCGCAAAAGACCGAAACAATTTTTAAAAACTTCTTATTTAAACTGTAGAAGCTTATAATAAACTACAGGAGTTGCTTCAAGTAGGTTACAAGTCTGTGGCAAAAATGCATAAGGGTATAAGTCGACTTATATCATTTTTAATTTTATTGATGCCCGTGTCCAGAGCAATATCAGGCATCTAAATACAAGAGGATATAAGTCTACATACCATAACCGCATTGTTACAGCAAGTTTTCTAAATGCGATATGTAGACTTATTCTCTGAAAATTCACTAGAAATTGATAAAAAAACAAATTTAGTCAATGGCAAATAGATACATGTGTACTAATACCCCAAGTCAAAGCTTTTCGTAAAGTTAGCTGCAACGCCAGAACTGCATATGTTAACTTATACCCTTTTGCCATTTCATAACTTTCCGTTTTTGTTGGAAACAAATAACTTATGTACACTTATACTACGAGTGCATTTCCATGCAGATGAAATAGCGTGTTTTAGCGGTCCAGTTTTCCAGTTTTATTATTAGTTATTATAGTGTAGTTTAACGAATAAGTGCCAAAATGGACAGACGCTCTCGTGCGTACCAAGTTTTTCAGAAGTGTTGTAACACAAACTTAACCGGTAAGTTTACACATAACCCCACATTATTCGAACTCGAAACCACATATTCTTGTTTAGTTTATGTCTACATATGCTGTTTTGCCATAGTAATTATTTATCAGAAAATACATATTCCGGGAATTTGCAAAAAGCTATATGTCAACTTATACCCTTTTGCTATTTCATAAAATGAATAAAAGGGAATGCGATAAGGTATAAGTTCCGTATTTATTTATTTTCTAGTAGAAATAGTTTCAGAATCAATAGCAAAGCAAGCTGTGGTCAATAAATCGACTTGTTTCTTTTGATTACCAGCGAAAAGAATTAAATGTTGTTCTCATATCGCCAGCAAAATAGTTTTTTCATGTTCCTGTAAAATGATCATTTTTGACTTATACTCTTTTGCCTTTTCACCACAGAAGTAGAACTAAACTAATTACAATGCAATTTTAGGTGCGAAGTGGACATTTCTCACGCTGCAATTCTTAATCTAATCAGCAGGAAGCTGAGGCTGCATAGATAAGGCAGGCCGACACTGGATCCTGATATCATTCGCGCCGCGCCACACGCCGGTTTTGCTTAAAACATGTCTTAACACGGTTTTCCTTTGAAGGACTCATACACACACGCTTTTTAACGTTGCATTTTATTCGGGGTAAGATGGTGAGGTAATTCGATTCGGCAATATTAAGAAGCCCAAGAATGAATAAAGAGTACATAACCGAACTTATTAGTAGCTTCAGCGTACTTATGCGAACGTTTTGTCCGTCCGTCTGTCTGTCTGTCTGGATCGCCTGTAACATTTTAGAACGGCTACAGATATCGAAATTTTGAAAGGGGGCAAAGTTGTTGCTAAGGTCCCGAGCACCTTCATGCGCTATTTGGTTTTGGGAAAGGTGGCGATTTTCCACTTTGCAAAATTTCCAAGCATTGTAGCACAGTGGCGGCTTGTCCACTTGGCGCCATCTACAGAAGTTCGGTGGTCACGTTTTGAACTACACATTCTGGTTACACTATAATAGTTAATGTTTTCGTAGTGCTGAAGCTACTCTTTAGACCTGTACTTGAGCAGTTTATTGAAATATATAGGCAACATCCAGGGTTGTGGAAAGTTAAGTCGAAGGATTACGTAAACCGTAATTTGAAAAATGCTGGGTACGATTCTTTAATTGTTTAATTGTAGTCAAGACCACCTATAAAAATACCAACAAACTTTATACAATATGATTTATTAAGCTGTCTCTTAACTTACCTTTAGCACCAAATATGTTAGGTCATCAGCTCGTAGTAAAAAGTTATCAAAGTATTATTTCGTCAGTACTTTGGATTTTTAGGACGATATCCCTCTGCCTCTTGAAGAACGCAATTAAATTTGAAAAATGTTTGATGTTTACATTATGTTTTACTGTAATTACCGCTCCCAGCATTGAGTACATGCTCTGCATCTACAAAGTAGAAAATTACTGCTGCTTGGCCTTGTTCCAGTGTTGCCAACTCTATTACTATAGTAATAGATCTATTACTTTATGCCCCTGTCTATTACGCTATTACTCTCGCAGCAAAATCTATTACGTGTTGTAATTTCTATTACTTTTCTCTTACGTTCCTGTTAAGTGTCTTTTTTGTGATGTTAAAACAAAGTCTGTATGTCATAGTCTTAGTTAAAGATTAACTGGCTATGGGTCCTTTAAAAAAAACGATACTTTTATAGGGAAACTTTTTTACAAATAAAAATACTGTTTTTAAACAAAAATATTTTATAGTATGATATAATAACACATATCTAATACATATGAGCCCAAGGTTCTTAAATTAATTTGTGATTGTATCTGTTATTTAAAAAATGTAAAATGTGGATGAACGGAGTATACAACAATATTATCGGAGAATACAATTTTTTTATGTTAAGACTACACTTGCTTACTGATAACAATGATCAATTTATTTTCTTATACAACTAAATACAAAACCTAAAATACAAAGTAAAAACAAATGATAAACTAAATACAAAACTAAAGAAAAAGTTATTCAAGATTTGTAAATTGTAATACACTAACAGTATACATACAGTCCACCCTACTGGGACATTAAAGGGGACCCATTAAATTCAGTTACTAAATCTTTTTTGCAACATTTCCCTTTTCCTTTCAAATTCTTTTAACAGTTTTGACATTTCCCTTTACATTAATGGTCACTGCTTTAGTTACCCATTTGTCAAAAGTTGTTTCATCATTTACAAAATATTGTTTAAAAATGATTTCTCTTGATTTCTATTGCGGAATTTCCTTTCCAAGCAACTTTCTGACAATAACTGGCAGCATAATGAAGCAAGAATTTTATGTGCAGTTTTCTTCAATTATTATTTTTAAAATCTTAAATTTTTTTGTCACTAAACTGAAATTTTCATGAACAATACATAAACCAGAGTCTTTCTTCTTAATATTTGGGGTAACAACCCAAAATGGAAGTAACTTACAAAATAAAGTATACTACATTTTCAAATCAGGATGCGGTGCATTAAATTTTTTATAAAGCTGCAGTAAAGTATTACATAATAGTAGATTATGCAATGAGGGAGAGAAATGCATTATTTTGCTGAGGTACAATTTCTGACTAGCGCGCGAAGCCCGAGAGTCAGAAATTGCACTGAACCAAAATCTCTCCGAGTTGCATCAACTATTTTTTCCGTCGACCTCTCTATAATATGTGATTTTACGGACGCATTTACGTACCAAAAATGTCACTTTTTTGGACACCATTAATTTTTCGTCCGCAAACACTTTTTGTCCGCAAGTGCTTTTCGTCCGCAAACACTTTACGGCCGCACTTTACAACCGCAAACTCTTTCCGTCCGTAAACGCTTTTCGTTCGCAAACACTTTTCGTCCGCAAACGTTTTTCGACCTCAGCAACTCTTATAATTCGGACTTCACTTTAATTTTTTTTGAAATTATGACGGTCGACGGAAAAATTTAATATGCACTTCAGACGAAAACTACTTTTTGATCCTTGACGCATAAATAACTATTTTCACGTTGCAAGAAGATTTAAAAGGAAAAACCTGTTTTTTAACCTCTTTTATTGACATTTTAGTTAAAATTGTTTTAAAATTAGTATGGTAAGTTCTAAAGTTGGTGGCACTGTAAGTCATTATAACAAGAGCTCAGAATTATGTCAAATTCGAGGTTAGCAGGTTAGGTTTTGCGTCAGTTTGTGTCAAAAATTCATCGCGGGAACCGGAAGTGAAACCCTACCACATGCGCAGAATTTGAATTTCCCGCCAAAAACTTGCGCAGAATTTAAATTTGCCGCCAAAAACCTGCGCAGAATTAAATTTAATGTCAAAATAATACTCAGAATTTGAATTTCCCTCCAAAAACTTGCTTAAAACCCCGCGCAGACCTGCGCGGAAAACCTGCGCAATGACACTTTTTGCACCAGTAATGTGAAGGGTCTTACCAGGTATACATCATATTAAAAAAAATGGAATGTACCTGGTGGTTTAACAATTATGTGTAAAAAACTTGATTCCATTGGAGCTCTATGGGAGCCATATCTCCGAAGAGGAGGTCTATACGAAAAAAGTTTATATGAACTTGTAGTATGTTTTTCATGTATTTTTTTCATATCCGGGAGATTTCCAACATTTTCCCTGGCACCCCGTATAGTATAATCGTGAAAAAAAAATTCTTATATAAATAATCATCGCTATTATGTAACTTTCCCTAATTAGTCTACAAAGGATAAAGACCGAGTTCTAAAGTCAACTTTCACCTAAAAAACTAATGATTTTCACGTATTTGAGCAGAACTTAAATCATTATTAGACTATTACCCGAACTGCTAAATCTATTACAATTTTTATAAATTTCTGTTACGGAAAAAAGTCAACAGTTGGCAACACTGCTTTGTTCCCAAATTAGCTAGAAGAACATTTTGACTTTTTTCTCATCACACCATGGTTTGAAACGTTAATAAGCAGCTTCAAACACTTGCCTTGATTTTTCGGGTAACAAAGTTGCATTTGTATCGTTTTCAATATCTTAATTTTTAGAAGAACACATTTCTTTCGAACAAAATGCATTTTCAATTCGATAACTTTGAAAATGTTCATAAACAGTTTGTTTCATTATCACAAATTGCTATGGCAACGAATCTAGATTTCTAAATATTTAATAATAATTTGCAAATATCTTTTTTTAGTTTATTTTGCATCAAAATTCGATAAAATCGTGTATAAAACACGAGGTAAAAGTGTCTTTTTATCACGGCGTGTTGTTCACGCTTGGTGATAAAAAGTATCGCTTTTACCTCTCGGTGGTTGAGAGGTCTTGCTGTCTGCTTAGCAACCAGGTGGACATGGATTCAAATCTGGCCGTAGCAGAGAATTTTCTCGGAGCGGCAGTGGAAATGAATCCATTATTTTTATATTATTTTTAATTTTGTATTAACGAATCTCTCTTAAATTAGCGAACCGAAGCGTAGCTCTGGTGATTCACTGTAAAACTAATAAGTGCCCTTGACTTGTAAAACAAAAGTGATCTGAAATAAATACGAGTTATATAATATATACACTGCTCCAAGAAATTAAAGCACTACATATTATTTTCGATTTAAAATAGACCGTCGAAGCAAACCGTAAAATGTTTATTATTATTTTGAAATAACATCGTATATGGTGTTAAAAAAGTGTTGATGCGTTTTTGTTTGTGTTGTTATCTTTTTGCTATTTGATGTTTTATGTCAAATGTACAAATTCTTCGTAAGATAAGGTAGTGTTCAAGGCAGTTTTAGTTTGCTATTTGCAAGTTAAAGGTCAGCATCTTATTAATTGGGTTAAATTATCAAAATGCAACGGGGTACCAGAAATTTGACACGTGATGAATGTGCTCAAGCCGTCCTGTTAGTGGAAGAAGGTTGGAGTTACCGCAGAATAGTTGGCAGATTTGCTGTTTTCCATATATCGATTTCCAGAATGTTGCAACGGTATAGGGAGACTGGTGACCATACCAGAAGAGCTGGACAGGGGAGAAATCGTGCCACAACCCCTGCCCAAGATCGTTTTTTAAGGCTTTCCACCTTGCGGCAACGGTTTGTAACAACAAGAATGTTGCAGCCCCAGTTTGAAAACGTAGAAAGTGTTCGAATAAGTATTGAAACGATTCGACAATGACTCAGGGAAGCTAATTTACAAGCCCGTATTTCTGCTCGAGACCCAGCTTAACCCCAGAGCCGGAGTAAGGATATGTGAGGCCCAGGGCTAAATTTTTTTAGAGGCCCCATTCCCATTTATGCAACGGGTACAAAGGGATCTAAATTATTAGAAACCGCACTAGATTATAACCTTCGAATCTTTTCGAGGCCCCCGAAATTCGGTGGCCCGGGGCTGCAGCCCCCTTAGCCCCCCTCTTAATCCGGCTCTGCTTAACCCTGGATCATCGTAGAGCCCGGTTAAACTTTGCTAGAGAACATATCAATTGGATGGAAACCGATTGGGAACAAGTTCTCTGGACTGATGAGTCCAGATTTTGCCTATATACTTGCGATAGACGTGTTCGTGTTTTTCGACGGTCAAATGAGCGATATGCACCATGTAACATAATGAATACCACTTTATTCGGTGGAAGCTCTGTTATGGTGTGGGGAGTAATTTCTTTAACAGGGCGTACCGACTTAGTGGTGTTAAATAATGGCAACCTTAATGCTGATCGCTACATATTGGACATTCTTGAAGAACATATAGTAACATTTGCTTCTTATATTGGTCCAGATTTTCTGCTAATGGAGGATAACGCTCGACCTCACACCGCTCGGGTGGTTCAAAATTATCTTTTGGAAGTTAGGATTCGTACTAAGGCCTGGACAGCACGGAGTCCAGACCTCAATCCTATTGATCATGTCTGGAACATTCTTGGAAGACAATTAAAAAATCATCCGAACCGGCCTAATAACTTGGAAGAAGTTGGGCGTCTTCTTGTCAAAATATGGAATGGGCTGGATCAAAACGATATCCGAACGCTCATTTTAAGCATGAACCGTCGATGCGAGGATGTAATCTGAAGCAGAGGTGGAAATACCCGATATTAATTTAATCAAAAGTGAGGTAGAAGCTGTTTATTTCAATAAAACAAAATCGGAATTTTTACTATTTTTAGGTTTCTAATTTGTTTTTATTTGTTTATTGTTAATCTTATCGAAACAAATCGTTGTATTCTGCTATAAAGAATTAGTGTATGAAGTTTAAGTTTGCTATTTACAACGTAATAATAATATATTCACAATTATTTTAGTGGTGCGTTAATTTCTTGGAGCAGTGTATATCTACATTTAAAATATTCATAACACCCCGTATTTACATCACCACGTTGGATGACAACCGGGTTTCAAAAATTTGATATTAGTTGAGAAACTGATGATGCTAAACAAATCTTACTTGGTAATTATATTTAACTGGTCTTATTATTTGGCATACGAGTGGTAAAGTGAGAGCCATCTACTGTCTATTTATGGTAACGTGTACTACTACCATGGCCAGCTTCAAATTGATCAAGCTGGCATTGTTACTACTTGAAACGGCTACCAACAGTGTTAGTGTTGACACAAGTACCTGAAATATTGAAAGAAATAAAATTTAACTTGATATAAACATAATAACACTATAGGTTTTGTAATACATTGTAGAAAATTTTTATCACAGCACATACACCAATGTACTGTGCTTGGAGTTTTTGCGTTATCAACTACTGACTTCAAATGTCAAGCTATCACATACACAAATAAGTAAGTTTATTTCCAAACAATAAGTAAGCAGGTGTGCTAGTAAAACTGAATTTTATTAGTTTGTTTAGAGTGTTTAGCGACACGTACCCATATATTTAACAAATAACTACGTATAATTGCAAGTATTGCCCAACAACTGTTGTATTGAATATAGTCCTGAAGTAACTGTAGAGTTCTGAAAAAAATTCAAACTTGTATTAATGTTCCAAAAATACTGAATATCAACGAAATGTGCAGTTAAGACAATTAGAAAACCATTAAAGAATCTGGCAAGTACGATAGTAGCGAACAATGTTTTAATACTACAATTCCTTCTACTTTCTTTTGCGAAGTTACAGAAAGTACCTACCTATAGTAATCATTATTTTTTTAGAACTCGAGATTTTTGCAGAAATATCTATTTTCGTGTTTTCTGAGTCCGAAAAAATAGTTTTCGAAGTGATATATGTCAGTCTATCTCGTCTCTATCGCCCAGATAGTTTAATCCAGGAGTTCCTAACCTTGGGTCGTGACCAGGGTTGCCATTAGTGGTGAAATTTCACCAATTTTGGTGAAAATAGCTTACATAATTGACTCAGTGGTGAAGTGGTGATTTTACAGTAAAATATAGGGAAAAGTGGTGAATATTGATAATACCAGCATTTTTTAATTTTCGTAACGAAAATTTTCTACAATTTATTACAAAACCTATAGTGTTATTATGTTTATATCAAGTTAAATTTTATTTCTTTCAGTATTTCAGGTACTTGTGGCAACACTAACACTGTTGGTAGCCGTTTCAAGTAGTAACTATGCCAGCTTGATCAGTTTGAAGCTGGCCATGGTAGTAGTACACGTTACCATAAATAGACAGTAGATGGCTCTCACTTTACCACTCGTATGCCAAATAATAAGACCAGTTAAATATAATTACCAAGTAAGATTTGTTTAACATCATCAGTTTTTCAAATAATATCAAATTTTTGAAACCCGGTTGTCATCCAACGTGGTGATGTAAATACGGGGTGTTATGAATATTTTAAATGTAGATATATATAACTCGTACTTATTTCAGATCACTTTTGTTTTACATGTCAAGGGCACTTATTAGTTTTACAGTGAATCACCGAGCTACGCTTCGATTCGCTAATTTAAGAGAGATTCGTTAATACAAAATTAAAAATAATATAAAAATAATGGATTCAAATCCACTGCCGCTCCGAGAAAATTCTCTGCTACGGCCAGATTTGAATCCATGTCCACCTGGTTGCTAAGCAGACAACAAGACCGCTCAACCACCGAGGGGTAAAAGCGATACTTTTTATCACCAAGAGTGAACAACACGCCGTGATAAAAAGACACTTTTACCTCGTGTTTTATACACGATTTTATCGAATTTTGATGCAAAATAAACTAAAAGAAAATCCTTGCAAATTATTATTAAATATTTAGAAATCTAGATTCGTTGCTATAGCAATTTGTGATAATGAAACAAACTGTTTATGAACATTTTCAAAGTTATCGAATTGAAAGTGCATTTTGTTCGAAAGAAATGTGTTCTTCTGAAAATTAAGATATTGAAAACGATACAAATGCAACTTTGTTACCCGAAAAATCAAGGCAAGTGTTCGAAGGTGCTTATTAACGTTTCAAACCATGGTGTGATGAGAAAAATGTCAAAAAGTTCTTCTGGCTAATTTGGGAACAAAGCAGTGTTGCCAACTGTTGACTTTTTTCCGTAATAGAAATTTTTAAAAATTGTAATAGATTTAGCAGTTCGGGTAATAGTCTAATAATGATTTAAGTTCTGCTCAAATAATTGAAAATCATTAGTTTTTTAGGTGAAAGATGACTTTAGAACTCGGTCTTTATCCTTTGTAGACTAATTAGGGAAAGTTACATAATAGCGATGATTATTTATATAAGAAAATTTTTTTCACGATTATACTATACGGGGTGTCAGGGAAAATGTTGGAAATCTCCCGGATATGAAAAAAATACATGAAAAACATACTACAAGTTCATATAAACTTTTTTCGTATAGAGAGAGCTCCAATGGAATCAAGTTTTTTACACATCATTATTAAACCACCAGGTACATTCCATTTTTTTTAATATGATGTATACCAGGTAAGACCCTTCACATTATTATCAGTACTGTACTTAGGCGGTTTCTGGTGCAAAATGTGTCACTGCGCAGGTTTTCCGCGCAGGTGTCTGCGCAGGTCTGCAAGTGGTTTTGAGCAAGTTTTTGGAGGGAAATTCAAATTCTGAGCATTATTTTGACATTAAATTTAATTCTGCGAAGGTTTTTGGCGGCAAATTTAAATTCTGCGCAAGTTTTTGGCGGGAAATTCAAATTCTGCGCATGTGGTAGGGTTTCACTTCCGGTTCCCGCCATGAATTTTTGACACAAACTGACGCAAAACCTAACCTGCTAACCTCGAATTTGACATAATTCTGAGCTCTTGCTATAATGACTTACAGTGCCACCAACTTTAGAACTTACCATAGGCTACTAATTTTAAAACAATTTTAACTAAAATGTCAATAAAAGAGGTTAAAAAACAGGTTTTTCGTTTTAAATCTTCTTGCAACGTGAAAATAGTTATTTATGCGTCAAGGACCAAAAAGTAGTTTTCGTCTGAGGTGCATATTAAATTTTTCCGTCGTCCGTCATAATTTAAAAAAAAAATTAAAGTGAAGTCCGAATTATAAGAGTTGTTGAGGTCGAAAAACGTTTGCGGACAAAAAGCGTTTGCGGACGAAAAGTGTTTACGGGCGGAAAGCGTTTGCGGCTGTAAAGTGCGGCCGTGAAGTGTTTGCGGACGAAAAGCATTCGCGGACGAAAAGCATTTGCGGACAAAAAGGGTTTGCGGACGAAAAATTAATGGTGTCCAAAAAAGTGACATTTTTTGTACGTAAATGCGTCCGTAAAATCACATATTATAAAGATATCGACGGAAAAATAGTTGATGCAACTCGGAGAGAATGCTATTTTACTTCAGTGCAATTTCTGACTCTCGGGCCTCTCGCTCTAGTCAGAAATTGCACCTCAGCAAAATAATGCATTTCTCTCCCTTATTGCATAATCTACTATTAAGTAATACTTTACTGCAGCTTTATAAAAAATTTAATGCACCGCATCCTGATTTGAAAATGTAGTATTCTTTGTTTTGTAAGTTACTTCCATATTGGGTTGTTACCGCAAATATTAAGAAGAAAGACTCTGGTTTATGTATTGTTCATGAAAATTTCAGTTTAGTGACAAAAAAATTTAAGATTTTAAAAATAATAATTGAAAGTCAGAAAGTTGCTTGGAAAGGAAATGTCCGCAATAGAAATAAAGAGAAATCATTTTTAAACAATATTTTGAAATTGATGAAACAACTTTTGACAAATGGGTAACTAAAGCAGTGACCATTAATGTAAAGGGAAATGTGAAAACTGTTAAAAGGATTTGAAAGGAAAAGGGGAATGTTGCAAAAAAGATTTAGTAACTGAATTTAATGGGTCTCCTTTAATGTCCTAGTAGGGTGGACTGTATGTATACTGTTAGTGTATTACAATTTACAAATCTTGAATAACTTTTTCTTTAGTTTTGTATTTAGTTTATCATTTGTTTTTACTTTGTATTTTGGGTTTTGTATTTAATTGTATAAGAAAATAAATTGGTCATTTTTATCAGTAAGCAAGTGTAGTCTTAACATAAACGTAACGTAATAGAAAAGTAATATAAATTACAAAACGTAATAGATTTTGCTGCGAGAGTAATATCGTAATAGACCGGGGCATAAAGTAATAGATCTATTACTATAGTAATAGGGTTGGCAACGCTGGAACAAAGCCAAGCAGCAGAAATCTTCTACTTTGTAGATGCAGAGCATGTACTCAATACTAGGAGCGGTAATTACAGTAAAACATAATGTACACATCAAACACTTTTCAAATTTAATTGCGTTCTTCAAGAGGCAGAGGGATATCGTCTTAAAAATCCAAAGTACTGACGAAATAATACTTTGATAACTTTTTACTACGAGCTGATGACCTAACATATTTGGTGCTAAAGGTAAGTTAAGAGAAAGCTTAATAAATCATATTGCATAAAGTTTGTTGGTATTTTTATAGGTGGTCTTGACTACAATTAAACAATTAAAGAATCGTACCCAGCATTTTTCTAATTACGGTTTACGTAATCCTTCGACTTAACTTTCCACAACGCTGGATGTTGCCTATATATTTCAATAAGTTCGGTTAGGTACGCTTTATTCATTCTTGGGCTTCTTAATATTGCCGAATCGAATTAACTCACCACCTAACGCCGAATAAAATGCAACGTTAAAAAGCGTGTGTGTATGAGTCCTGCAAAGGAAAACCGTGTTCAGACATGTTTTAAGCAAAACCGGCGTGTGGCGCGGCGCGAATGATATCAGGATCCAGTGTCGGCCTGCCTTATCTATGCAGCCTCAGTTTCCTGCTGATTAGATTAAGAATTGCAGCGTGAGAAATGTCCACTTCGCACCTAAAATTGCATTGTAATTAGTTTAGTTCTACTTCTGTGGTCAAAGGCAAAAGGGTATAAGTCAAAAATGATCATTTTACATGAACATCAAAAAACTATTTTGCTGGCGATATGAGAACAACATTTAATTCTTTTCGCTGGTAATCAACAGAAACAAGTCGATTTATTGACCACAGCTTGCTTTGCTATTGATTCTAAAACTATTTCTACTAGAAAATAAATAAATACGGAACTTATACCTTATTGCATTTCTTTTTATTCATTTTATGCAATAGCAAAAAGGTATAAGTTGACATATAGCTTTTTGCAATTTCCCGGAATACGTATTTTCTGATAAATAATTACTATGGCAAAACAGCATATGTAGACATAAACTAAACAAGAATATGTGGTTTCGAGTTCGAATAATGTGAGGTTATGTGTAAACTTACCGGTTAAGTTCTTGTAACAGCACTTCTGCAAAACTTTGTACGCACGAGAGCGTGTGTTCATTTTGGCACTTATTCGTTAAACTACACTATAATGACTAATAATAACACTGGAAAACTGGACCGCTAAAACATTCTATTTCATCTGCATGGAAATGCACTCGTAGTATAAGTGTACATAAGTTATTTGTTTCCAACAAAAACGGAAAGTTATGAAATGGCAAAAGGGTATAAGTTAACATATGCAGTTCTGGCGTTGCAGCTAACTTTACGAAAAGCTTTGACTTGGGGTATTAGTACACATGTATCTATTTGCCATTGACTAAATTTGTTTTTTATCAATTTTTAGTGAATTTTCAGAGAATAACTCTACATATCACATTTAGAAAACTTGCTGTAACAATGCCGTTATGGTATGTAGACTTATATCCTCTTGTATTAAGATGAGTGATATTGCTCTGGACACGGGCATCAATAAAATCAAAACTGAGATAAGTCGACTTATACCCTTATGCATTTTTGCCACAAACTTGTAACCTACTTGAAGCAACTCCTGTAGTTTATTATAAGCTTCTACAGTTTAAATAAGAAGTTTTTAAAAATTGTTTCGGTCTTTTGCGACACGAAACTCGCGTGCAGATACCCATACACGGACGCTTTTCCCTGCACATCTAGTGTGTTACGTTCATTCCCGTCTTTAATAAAAGGCAAATAAAAAAAGTCAAGCAAAAGAAACCAAGTAAATTTCATACCGAGCATTGATTGGAATTAGAGTTCCTAAATATTATACAGGGTCTCTAATTGTAATTATTGTAGGTATGTTTTGTCTATTATTTGCCCAAGGATTTGAATTTGTACCGATCATCGTTAGTTTGTATTGATATCTAATCTATTTAGTTTATCGAATGTTTATTATTTTAACAGGTGTTTGAATTTGATACCGGATGTTCGTCATCATTGTCGAGCGTCTAGTAGTTTCATAGAACATTTATTTTCTTAGAAAGCATACAGGGTGTATTAAAACGTGCAGCTAATAGTTACCTCACGCAATTCTACGTTGAAAAACAAGCAAAAACCTTTAACACCAATTTGGTCTTAGACGAAGTTTTTAAATTATAAGCAATTAAAGGTTTTTTAATTTGGCAACGCTGTACAATTTAAAGCTAAGAGACATGCATTTAGTTACCCTTGATCATATATGTTTGTGATTCTGTAATTAAATGAAGTACGTGTTCATGTTTTTCATGGATATCCTCTAAAATTATTGAAATAATTGTCAAATCAAGATTGAATGCATTTTATTTAAATTAATACTTTTTTTTGGCTACAATAGCTGTTCAAAATGAGCACCTCCAACTTCTACACATTTGGTACACCGAGTAAGAATGTTTGGTATTAGATTTTGCAGCATGTTATGATTGCTTATTTCTCTAACTGCATTATTTATCCGTTCAATAAGTTGTTCTTCGGTTTCAATTTCTACTTGATAAACATGAGCTTTTAAAAAGCCCCAAAAGAGAAAGTCTAGGACATTTAGGTCGGGACTTCTTGCGGGCCATGGTATCGGAGCATCACGCCATATCCACCTCTCTGGAAAGTTTTGATTTAACCAATCCCTAGTTTCAAGCCCCCAGTGGGCTGGAGCTTCATCTAACTGAGCCCACATATTTCTCCTGGCAAGTACTTTCTTCAACAATCCCGGTAAATCGTTGTTCAAAAAATTGTTGAACATTTTCGGCATTTAATCGACGAGGCAAAATGTGTGGCCCTATTAGTCTATTTCCGATAATTCCAGCCCATACATTGACGCTGAATCTAAACTGGTGATTAGTTTGATGGAAGACATGAGGGTTTTCATCGGCGCAGTGGTGCATATTGTGCATATTAAACATTCCGTTACAGGTAAATGTTGCTCCATCCGTCCATAAAATGTTTTCAATGAAAGCCGGGTTGACTGCGTGTTGCCGTAATAACCATCTGCAAAACACCATCCGTCGCGGATAATCTTCCGGAAGCAACCCATGCATTCGCTGGAAGTGGAACGGATGTAAGAGATTTTCTGTTAACACTCGATGTACGGGTAGTTTGTCGAGGTTCGTCTTTAAATACCGGTAAGATGTTTTCTTCTATTTCGGGTTGTAATACATGTCGTGGTCGCCGTCCACCAACTCCCTGCATAGGTTCCATTCTCCCTGTTTCTCTTAAGCGGCGATCTAGTCTTTCAATGACATGAGCATTAGGGTGTCTCCTGTTTACATAACGTTCGGCATATAAATTTAAAGATAAATGAAAATTACCGCCTCATTCGCCTAATATCAAATACATATCTGCTTATTCAGGAAAACCGTATGCCATGTTTTTTCCCAAAACCAAAAACACAAAACTGAAGAATCAAACAAGGAACAAAGTAAGTTAGAACAATAATAACAGGGAATAACTAATAAATAATGAGCGAAGCAGGTTTTACGAAAAGCAAAGTGACTTTTCAAGTGTCAAAAATGACATTTATCGGTTGCAGGATATTAATCCCTTGTTTACATATACAAAAGTAGGCTGGTAACTAAATCATAACTGATCTGTACGGTAATAGTCCATTACCGTACATGGCAACCATAACCATACAGCAACCGATAAACTATTGAACAAATCACGGATGTTATGAATCATAACAGCCTCAGATGTTTTAAAATCCTCGCTCTGCGAGCTCGGATTTCAATACAACATCTGCGGCAGTTATGATACTCATAACATTCCTAGATATGTTAATAGCTATAATACATCCAGTTATGAACTTTTTATTGTTACATTTTATAAATAAAGCCACCTTATAATGCATAGTTGCAACGTCTGCCAAAACTATAAATCGCGAAGATTTTGCATTCTTAAATATTAAATTATACGTAAACTAATTACCAAAATGTTATAATTTATATTTGATTACTTATTTTAATTGTTGAATTATGTGTTGTTGATACTATTTAAATCTATTTCGCAAACATAGTCGAAAAAAATTCAAAGTTTGAGCAATAAAAAAAATAACCAAAGAGGTAATACTAAAATTGTATGCGAGTTTTGTGCTTGTCTTTCTACGTAGAATTGCGTGGTTAAATTATTAGCCGCAAGTTTTAATACACCCTGTATAAATTTTATATCGAGCACTCAGTGCACTTATCGAGCATTATTTTCTAGTCATGCATTTCGACAAACTATCGGGAAAATATGACCTACAGTAGAAATAAAATACCGAGCATTTAACTTGCTCCCTAATGGTAATGGAAAAACAGGAGCTATAAATTATGATACATTTTACGTTTACATAACACCTGGTATTTATATCACGCGTTGGATGATAACCAGGTTTAAAAAATTTGCTGTGTATTACATAACATAGATACTGCAAATGCCTTAATTGTTAGTTATATTCATCTGGAATTATTGTTTAGTATAGGAGTGGTAAAGTAAGAGCCATCTACTGCATATTTGTTGTAACGCGTACTTGCTACTTAAAATGGCTACCAACCATGTTACTGTTGCCACAAGTAACAACTATTCCTGAAAAAAATGATATTTAACTTGATGTAAATACAATAACACTATGCGTTTTGTAACAAATTGTAGAAAGTTTTTATAACAACTCATGCACCAAGCAACTGTGTTTTGCAATTTTTGCATTCTACTGACTTCAACTGTCAAGCTATCAGATATACAAATAAGTAGGCTCATTTCTAAAGTGGTTAGACACGCATATATTGAACTAATAACTATGCATAATTGTAAGTCGTTGTATTGTAGTAGTACAGGACTGAAGTAACTGCAGAATACTGAAAAAAATGTTTTAAAACTTGTATTAATGTTCGAAAAATACGGAATATCAACGAAATGTGCAGTTAAGATAATTAGAAAACAATTAAAGAATATGGCAAGTACGAACAATGTTTTAATAGTATAAATTTGTCCGACTCTTATTCAATTTCTTTTGCTTTCTTTTGCAAAGGTACAGAAAGTACCTATAGTAATCACGCTTTTTTTAGAACTCAAGATTTTTGCAGAAAAATGTGTTTTCGTGTCTTCTTATTCTCATTCATTTAAAAGTTAATGGATACCCATTTTTCAATTATAAAGAGTGTTTCAACTTAGTGCATTAATTTCTGGCACCACTACTGAGCGTAAAAGTGTGTTAACTGTGTTTCCAGTGTAGTTGGTGCTTTCCGGTGGCTAATTTGATGGCTCTAGTGAGATTAGTTGGAGCTCTGGAAGCTTGAGGTAGAGCGCGACTTGCGCTGTTTTAAATTTAAATATCCCGCTTTATAAGAGAACTGTCAATACAGAATAAATAACTGCAGGGACTGTGTGTATCTATTCTGTGCTATCAGCATGTAGAGTACCTGTATACAGTGCTTTCATAAAGTAGTGGATAAATTCCTTAAAGATTCAAGGAATAACTTTTGACAAAAAAGAACGATGGCGCCCGTCGGTTTTTAATTTTATTTGAGCATTTTTTCAAATAAAATCTATATATACAGGGTGACCCGTGTAGGAGGTATCATGTCATCGATGTTTTTTTTTAAATTGCAACCCCCATTTTTTATTACGGAATTTGAAAGAACGCATTATTCTATTAATGCTAAGCTGATTTTTGTGTATAGGTCATATGACTAAAAATTTAAAAACCAATTAAAATTGCAAAATACTAAATTTTATGCAAATAAAAACAACTAAATTAAACGTTTAGATTGTGCACCGTTGTCTGCCTTATAGTAGCCAAGACCACCGACATGTTTGTTGTTGATTACTGTCATTGATAAAAAACGTAAAATCATACTTTCTAAAATAAAATTTTGCAATTTAAAAATTGTTTTTCTTAATACTTGCTCATGTGACCTATACTCAAAAATTAACTTAGCGTAAGTAATAAAATGCGTTCTTTCATATTCCGTAATAGAAAAAGTGAGTTTCCATTTAAAAAATAAATCGATAACGTCATGCCTCCTACGCGGGTCATCCTGTACATTTTATTTGAAAAAATGAGCAAATAAAAGTAAAAGTCGAAGGGTCTCAGAATTTTTCCCAAATTTTGTGACAGAATCTTCTTCTTCTTCTTCTTCTCTAATCCTTGATGCCATTCGAGCGTCGGATGACGGTCTCTAGTCCTGTATCCATTTTTCCATCTTTTCCTGTCTCTTGCTATTGTTTTCATTTCCTCCATTGTCACTCCCCTTTCCGCTCCTATTTCTCTGATTTGTTCCAGCCATTTCTTTTCGGGTCTGCCCTTTTGTTTTTTGATGGGTTTTCTCGCTTCCATTATTCTTTTCGCCATTCTGCTGGGTTCCATTCTTACTGTATGCGCGTACGAGTTTTGCTTCTTTTTTTATTTTTTCGAGTATAGGTTGCTGTTCAGTTATTTCTCTTATGTCTTCATTTTTTATTCTGTCCCACTTAGTTTTCCCCGCCATTTTCCTAAGGTGTTGCATTGCCATTGCAGTTATTTTAGGTTCGTCTTTCTTTCTAAGTGTCCAACTTTCGCAGGCATAAGTTATTGTTGGTATTGTTATCATGCTGTTTATTTCGTTTTTCATCTTTATCGCTATATATTTGTGTCCTAGTATCGTTTTATTTAATGTATAGTAAATTCTGGTCGCTTTGTTTGCTCTATTTACTATTTCAGCCTCTATTTTTTCGTCTTCTGTTATCACACTTCCTAGGAATTCATACGTCGATACTCTTTTTAGTTTTCTGTTTTTACATTTTATGTCCTTATTGTTTTGGCCCCCTTTTTGTTTGTCATTTACTATAATTATCTGAGAATAAGATACTGCTTATTTTATTGCTTCTAGGTTCTTGTGTCCTATTACTGTATCCAGTCGGTTGGGTTTTTCTTTTATTTGTTTGATTATTTTGTCCATTATAGTTATAAATAGTAAATTTGTACTTTTACTTTGATTGTTTCGTATGTGCTTTTTATTGCATTGATCAATTATTTGTCCATTCCAATTCTCTCAGCGTCTTCCATAGTTCCCCTCTATCAACTGTATCAAAAGCCGCTTTCAAATCCAGAAAAGTTAGGTACAGCTCTTCTCCTTTAATTTTCTTTCAATTATGCTTCTGATTGTAAATATATTGTCCATTGTTTGCCTATTTGATCTGAACGCTGCTTGCTCTTCACTTAGTTTTAGTTCTATTTGTTTCATTACTTTCTTTTCTAGAATTGTGTATATTTTATAGCTAGTTTGTGCTAGGCATATTGGTCTGTAGTTCTCGCGTTGTGTCTGTAATCTTTTCTTATATATTGGTAATATTATGTTGTTTTCCCAGTCTCTTGGGATTTTCTTCTCTTTCCAGGCTTGTTTTGCAAATCTTCCATAACCAGTCTATTCCTTTTTGTCGCAGCTTCTTTAACATCTCCGGCGCTATTCCGTCTTCCCCGCATGCTTTCCCAATTTTTATTTGTTGAATTGCCGCTTCTACTTCTTCCCTATTAATTGTTTGTTTCTGGTTTTCTTTTGTTCTTCAGTTTTACCGACTTCCGATTCTACTGTCGTGTTATACTTATTCTTGTAGAATTCTTTCCATGTTTCTAGTATTTTCTTCGCATCTGTTTGTATTTGACCTTGGTTGTTTTTTATTGCTTTTATACTTTTCCCTTTATCCCATCTTAACCTTTTTATTCTCGTCCAGAATTTCCTTGTGTTTATTTTGTGTACTTCTGTTATCTCTTCTCCCATCTTCTTCCATGATTCCTTTTTGCTATCGTAATTGCTTCTTTCACTCTGTTTCTTTTTTTTTATGTATTCATCTTTATCTCCTATTTCTTTTGTTTGTATAAATCTTTTCCAAGCTACTTTCTTTTCTTTTACCAATTCTCTTATTTCTTTCATGTGTTTGTTACATTTTCTTATGTCACATATTTTGTCTGCTGTCTTCTTCATTGTTTCCTTGAAGGTTCCCCATCTTTTTTCTAGCGTCCACATTGTTTGCATATTCACTTTTTTTTGAAATTCTTTGTCTGTGTCCATCTGCTATTTTCTTTTACTCTTTGTATTTTTAAGTTTATGTAGTGCTAGGCTACTATTTCTTGTGTGTTGTTTAATCTTGCTTGGTATTCTGCTGTTAGTAGTCTGTTTTGTGTTCCTATTTCTGCTTTTTTCTTTGTTTCAATTTTTTTAATCTTCTCCGTTAAGTCCTGTGTGTAACTTATGTAGTCTATTAAGTTTTTGGCGTTTCTTTTTTCTGCCAAAAATGTGTATCTGTCTCCTAATGGTTGTTCCCACACTGTGGTACCTATTAATATATCATTTCTTCTGCAGAAATCTATCATTTTTATTCCGTTGTTATTTTGGGTTCTTTCTCCATACCCCCCTCCCCCCATACATCCCATTCCTCTGTTTTGATCATTTCCAACTCTACTGTTGCAGTCCCCCATTATTATCGTCTTCTGGTTTTCTTCTCTCAGTTCATCTTGGATTTATTGTAAATCTGCATAAAAGTTTGCCATTTCCTCTTCTACTGTTCCTTCTATTGATGCATATATTTGTATAATATTGATTGTTTCTTCTAGTATTTAAGGTTATTGCTATTATTCGTGGGTTTATTATTTTAACGTCAGTTATTCTTTTGTTTATTTACTCCGCTATTATTATGCCTCCTTTGGATTTTGTTGTGGGTCTACTCCCGAGTAATATAGGATATATTTATTTGTTAAATATGTATTTCCTTTGCCTTTTTCCTTGGTTTCACTTATTCCTAGGATTTGTATATTGTTTCTTTCCATTCCTTTTGTTAATTCTATTTCTTTCCCGGTTAGTGTCCCTATATTCCAGATTCCTATTAGGGGTGTTCGATATCACAAACTAGGTATCGAATAACGAATAAAATTAAATATCGAATATTATTCGATATATCGAAACTCGAATAACTATCGAATTATTTGAATAAATAGTTATTCGAATATATTATTTATTCGAATAACTAATTTATTCGAATAACTTATTCGGATAACTAATTTATTCGTATAATTTATTGCAATAACTTATTGGAATAATCAGTTTATTCGAATAACTAACATATTCAAATAACTAATTTATTGAATAACTAACTTATTGGAATAAGTATTCAATTATTCTCAAGTTATAAACTATTGCTCTACACCCCATTTTATTATATTTTAGGTTTAGATAAGTTATTGAACATTTACAAAACAAACGAAAAAAAATTGTGAGCAATAAAAAATATTCAAATCGTAATACTTAAAATTAAGTAAGGCAAACACTTTGTTTACAAGAAACAGAAAAAACGTTCTACCCATAGAAATTACTTTATTGGAGAACATTCTTACAATTCCCTGCAGGAGAAAAAACTTTGAAATCAATACGCATCAGTATTTTTTATTTACATTAATAAACAACATTCAATTATGCAGACACGGAGGTGAAATTTTTATTCATGGCAAAAAAAATAATTATTCGGCGTGTTCCGACGTTAGCGATGCTCGGGAGTCGACAACTATAGATCCACCACGACTAACAACCCTTTCGGGGAGAACACTTGTACCTCGCATACATACATAGGGGCTAGCTAAATATGCTAATCGAGGAAGAAAGGATTTTTGCAGTTTCCACCATTGCAAAAGACTTCCATCGATTAACAGTCAAAAAGTTTTTCATATTTCTCAAATTCCAGCTTACAAATTTTTATTCGAATACATTTTTAATCGAATGAATTTTTTTATTCGAATAAATTTGTATCGGAATAATTATTTATCCGATCATTCCAATAAATTTATTCGAATAATTATTTATTCGATAATTCGAATAACTATTATTTTAATATCGTTATTCGATATATCGAATTATTCGTTATTTTATTCGAGATATCGATACAAATGCACAGACCTAATTCTTATTACTATTGTTTCATTTTTAATTAAAAAATCGAAAGCACACGGGCCAACTAAGTTTTTAAATGCCAATGGGATCCAAAGGTACTCTAGACCTGTCAAAACTATAAAATCCAAATTGGAGCCACGACCACGCGTCAGTGGGTCAGTGGGTATAAATGAAGCTGGCTATGGTAGTAACACGGCCTCCTGGATTAATGCGAAACTGACGTCTCTACGCAGCCCGCCACATTTGTATAATTGTGATTCTGAGTCCGACGTACTTTGGCGCCATTGTTGGGTTTTTGATAAAATTATCTGTGATGTAAGCACAACTTCCTGGATTAATCCAGAAGGCTGTGGACGTATGCAACCAGGCGCACATACGTAACGAACTGTAGAGCCTCTACAAACTAAAAAAATGCCTTGAACTAAAAACGCAGAGGGCCACATAGAGACTTTAGTCTCGATTTAATCCAGGAGGCCGTGGGTAGTAAGTACACGTTACCATAAATAGACAGTAGATGGCGCTCACTTTACCACTCGTATGCCAAATAATAACACCAGTTAAATATAATTACCAAGTAAGATTTGCTCAGCATCATCAATTTCTCAATTAATTTCATATTTTTGAAACCTGGTTACCATTCTACGTGGTGGTATATGTACCAGGCGTTATGAATAATTATAAATGTAGGTATTATACAGGGTGCTTTACACTGCACTATTTGAGGCATGTGTTCTCCAGCACGAAATAATCAAAAAGGTTCATACAAACATATGGCCCAAATAGAATCACCGACTGTCTTTGTTACTAAGGCTGTATCACTGACTTATATGCAGGGCCGGCGCTAGACTTTTTGCCGCTACAGGCAAGATTTTTTTTGCCGCCCTAATGATAAAATAAAAAAATAGTATATTATGTTATTAGGAGCAAAAGTTATATTTTATGTGGCGAGGCTGAACGGGTTATCTGCCGAGCTTGCGAGGCAGATAAGTACAGCCGAGACACATAAAGATACTTTTGCTCCGAATAACATAATATACTATTTTTTTCTTCAAACGTTTTTATAACAAATTATTTACAACTGTGTGAACAAAATTCGAAGAAAATTACTTGATCTCGTCAGCGGCAGATAATATTATCTGCCGCTTGGCAATAAAGTGACAGTTTAGCATCATCAATCCAGCAGTATAATGTCATATTTTACTGCCGTTTGAAGAAAACAGTATATTATGTTATTAGGAGCAAAAGTTATATTTTATGTGGCGAGGCTGAACGGTTTATCTGCCGAGCTTGCGAGGCAGATAAGTACAGCCGAGACACATAAAGATACTTTTGCTCCGAATAACATAATATACTATTTTTTTCTTCAAACGTTTTTATAACAAATTATTTACAACTGTGTGAACAAAATTCGAAGAAAATTACTTGATCTCGTCAGCGGCAGATAATATTATCTGCCGCTTGGCAATAAAGTGACAGTTTAGCATAATCAATCCAGCAGTATAATGTCATATTTTACTGCCGTTTGAAGAAAACAGTATATTATGTTATTAGGAGCAAAAGTTATATTTTATGTGGCGAGGCTGGACAGGTTATCTGCAGAGCTTGCGAGGCAGATAAGTACAGCCGAGCCACATAAAGATACTTTTGCTCCGAATAACATATAGTATTTTTTCTTCAAACTAATAACAAATTATTTACAATTTTGTGAACAAAATTCGAAGAAAATTACTTGATAATATTATCTGCCGCTTGGCAATAAAGTGACAGTTTAGCATCATCAATCCAGCATTATAATGCCATATTTTACTGCCGTTTGAAGAAAAACGTATTTTTTGTATGTACTATAAAAAATAAATAATACGAGTACAATATTAGTTAGTACAAAGATTTATTAATTATTCATTCGTAAATATAATATTAAAAAATCTGGTGGGATACACTCACATAACTTCCTTTTACAGTTATCTTATAATTAGGCAAAAATTTGATTTTGAATTTTTCAAAAATTTTCAAAAATTGCAAATTCTACAAAAACGGTACAAAATAGAGCCTTAGATCAAGAGACAAATTTTATCTAGGATTTTAAGCTGAATTCAAAAAGGTAATAATATATCGGGTGTTCTGTGTGTAACTCAAATACTTGCCGATATTGTACTTCACAAATTGGCCAAGAAAGTTCATATCGGCATAGTGAATTGAAAATTCTCATCTTTTACGGAGATACTAATGGGGGGGGGGGGGGGGTAAAATAAGGTTTATGTCATTTTACTGTAAATTGGGAAAGAATATTCATATGAAAATTGGCAAATATTTTCTACCAGTAGAAGGCTTATTTATGAAATGGTTTTTAATTTTTACGTACGGCTTTAAAAGATTAAAATTAGCAACTCGTACAAATGTTATTCTTAACGGACAAAAATTTGGTTAACACCTTTTGAAAACCTTTTTTACTTGAAAATGTGTTAGTTTTTTCTTAGAACTAATAGTTTTTTACAAAACAAATACATTATGGGTTGGAATTTCAACACTTTAAAGCCATATACAGTTTTTTAAAAATCTTACGTAAGGTAAGTCTTCTGTGGGTAGAAAATATGTTCCTGTCTGAATGCATGTCATATGTGCAGTTACTATAGAGCCATTTCCTTTTCCTTTTTTGACTTAACTGTTGTAAGAACTGGTATTTTTTATTGTTTTTTTAATTTTTGAATATTATTCAATTTTCACTTCTATTAATGATTTTTTTGTCACTAATACCGCACAAATATCAATAACGTTATTTGTAATTGAAAAAATTTGATAAAGGCATGAATAATAATAATAATTGCAATATCTTTTCCAATTTTCAGTAAAATGACAAAAATCCTATTTCATCCCCTCCCCCCCTAATATCTCCCTATAGGTTGAAAATTGAACTTATGTTTAAATGAACTTCTTTTGTCAATTTGTGACTTAAAATTCGCCCTTAAAATAATGCCAAGCCATATACGGGTCCACGCCAATTGAACACCAAGCTCTCGATTTAATAAATGTAGACCGACGAACTGAGCACCAGGCAGATCAGGTACCTTTTCAAAGCGACCCTTTGAGACAGGCGAATTCAGCACTTTGACCTGTGTCCACTTTGTAATGTTAATCTTTTTATTTCAATTTATAATTATTATTAGCACACAATTCAAATTTTAACGATATCATTAAAAACTAATTTGTAACTCGTTTGGTATTGGGAAACCTCATCATCAAAATTATATTTTTCTCCGAAACACTTCTAGTATTATTTCCGATAAATGAAATAATATAAATTATGATTTTTCTGAATATACACTACTATGTAATAACATAATTATTGCTAATAAATTTTTTAAATAAAAGAATTCCTACTATAACTTTTTGATTTTTATTTGGCCGAGAAAGATAACTGTTTGCATTCATTCAGCACCTGATAACTTGTTAGTTTGTTAACGAACAAACTAGTAATACAGTGCGCAATTGGCTAATCTAAAGTGCTCAATTGGTCGGTCTCCGTTTGATCCTTGGTGCTCAATTGGTGTGTCCGGCAACGGTATACATTTTTACCTGGGGTAATAAAGTGCTCAATTGGTGCCCGTCCCCATATACATACAGGGTCGGAAGATATTTCTAAAAGTATGACAGTTACATTTGTTTGCATACAAGTTGTAGGTACTAAAATGGTGCACATTAATGAAATGTCTTCATTGTACAGGTTTGCTCACAAAAGTGTAGCGAACCAAACCTCCTTGTTTTTAATATAGAATGCCCTATATTTAAGTATAATAAAAAGTTGTATGGGCATTCTCACCCAGGGGTAGGCGTACGTCTAAGGGTATACAAGTATGGTTTCAAGGGGTACCCCTGGTTATTTATACAAAGTCGTGGACTTCATTTGTTTTGTTTTCAAAAAAATATTAGTTATATTATAGAACCCTTTTTCTGCTAACGGAATGCAAGTAACTACTACAGGCCTCTTCGAACGGGACCAATAACAAATTAGGTGGAAAGCACAATGAACCAATAGGTCTCAGTGCAGCTAACAACCAGTACCACCAGAAGAAGAAGAATAAGAACTAGGTACTACAGTTAAATGACAACACTAAAAAACCCTTGATATAAAAACAACATTACAGAGCTAACATGGCGAAGTTAAGTACACAGCTCTGCTTTTTAAGTTAACCATCATGATCATGGTGAATAAAAACCAAAGTTTGAAGCAGTGCATGTGCGTCACACGTTATTTCATTTCGCTCCCATTTTTATCGTGTATCGCCCAACTTCCGCTGATTCCATCGCGTGCATCGACACCTGTTGAAGTGTCGTGAACATTTATTATAGTACCTTCTTTTCGTTCGTTGACGTAGTAGTTTACCGTTTTGGAGGTTCCGCGAACTTTCTCGCTTTTGTCACGAAAGCAATTAATTCTCCAAAGCAAGTGGCGTCTCGAGCAATATCTTTGACGTGTCGGAGTTATGGGAATTTTGAGTAGGAGTATAGGATAAGTTTTCGTCGGTTTCATTAAGCCATCGAACCCCGCCTTCCCGATCGAGCTAGACCAAGGGCAACAGAAACACTTTCATCTGTTTCGAAACATTTTCGATCTGAGTTATTGCAGAGACCGGCGAACCCTTCGCTTTTCCCCCGAATTTGTACTTTAGTGTGTCCAATGTCGATCGGACTGAATTATCATGTAACAGAGGGACCAACCTAAACAGAAGTATATATAATAATAGGGGCTTTAGTTTTTAGACAATCACAAATTAGTGACGTAAAAAGTTTTTTTGAAAAATCAAAAATTAAAAAAAATCCATATTATATCGACTTTTTGGCGGACACTGTATATACGTATGTATATATTGCGATGGTCTTTAGCCCTCAAATCGGCTCTGATTGCAGTGCAAGCAAATGACAAATTAAATCATTAAAGCACAGAGTTGTAATAATGCAAGCATCTGAGAAAATTCACATAAATTGCCAAATCATATTAACACTGGTATAAATCGCCAATGAAATTGATTGTAATTGAATAGGCACAGAAATATGGAAGCTCAAATTCCGTGTATTGGGTTTAGCAATATAATTTTAATCGTAATATAATAGATTTGCACAAACTAAAAGCCGAATCTAAATTAATTAAGAACTGGCACAAAAAGTTCAAGTTAGACACAGCTTAAAAAAATGGAAGCGTAGAAAGTAAAGTCATTAGAGAATGGGTAGCAAATAAACATTTTTAATAAAGGTGAGAACAAGAATGACTAGAAGAATAAGGCAAAGAACATAGAAAAGCCAGGCAAGTCATTTATTACATGAAAATACAAGACTTGGGGATTTGAAGAGATTGAAATAGCAAGAAATTAGATGGAATTCAAATAAGCAAGAAATTACAATGTTGGTGGATTAAAAAACTAGTCAGTGTAGTGATAAACAATGGGCATTTAAGTGTGGTAAAAAAAATCAAGTGAGTGGCGCATAAAAAAACGTTGAGAAATAAACAATTCCAAAAGACAATAATTGTAGTACATAAGAGTTTGTAAATAACTGATAAAATTTGTTAAAATTAGATTATAAGTTATGTTTTTGTACCTGGTTGATTTCCTACAATTCAAATCTGTAGACAGTGTTTTGTCAATTACGACAAGGGATAGCAATTGTTCTAAATAAATTGGTGAAAGTGCTTGGTTTTTGCTCTATCTTTAATTACCAAAATTTCATAGAAAGCATAAATGTATAAAAAAATAAATAGCACCATCGTAATCAGCGAATTCGAGTGTATCAGCACAATTGGAGGCAAGAGATTCCAGGTATTTGAGTTTTTGGCGTTCCGAGGCGACGACGGCAGCCACGGCTTGGAGGCGATTTCCCGCAGCATCAATCTGCAGCATCGTGGGAAGGCATAGGGTGTCAGGATTCTTCCGGCAGCTCCACACATCAGGCCAGAACATAATCCAGCATCACGAGCAGCCCGGGGAGCAAGATTACAGCCAGATTCACCATCAAAAGGTTGTCCCGAATCTACGAAAGTGAGGTTAGTGAATTGTCCAATTTTGATCTGCCCGATCGGTGTGAAAATTTGAGCATACGTTAATTACGACCTGGAGAACACGAAAATCGTAACAGTTTCAATTAAAATCGTCAATTGGAGGCACCAAGAAACAAATGCGAATACGGCGTCCTTTTTAAGAATGCACCAATAGCTAACGATCTGGAAAAACAAAAGATTGCCTAGAAGCCGCTTGAAGGCAATTATTCAAAATCTTACCATCAAAATTTGTTCATTTAATTGTTGATAAATCAATTTCACACGCGAGCTGAAAATAATTAGAACTTGTTGTGATAGATTTGACGTACAAACGGCACATTACACCTACATTTCAGGTCAATCTGCCTACTTTTCAGAGGCGTACCGTAGAATTTTAACTTGGAAAGTCAGGAACCCAACACCCGAGATTTTGAGTTTTTAATTTCATGTCTCTATTTAAAATTGAGCTAGCGAAGTTAGGAAATCAGATGAATGGATTAGAAAAAGGGCAAACTACCATAAGAGTAATTCTCAATTTTGGCGTACCCAACGAAATTAATTAATCAGTTAGTTTGATTTAGCAAGTGGTAGAATTAAATTAAATATTGTGTGGTGACTCTTTTTATTTATCACATTAATTATAAACATACAAATATTATATGTACAGGGTCATTGCATAGTTAAATGGCGTCCAACGCTGCGGCAAAGAAAAATTGAAAATTAATATAACGTGTAGGCTTGTAAAAACTAAAAATAAACCACGTATTGGGCTATTACAAAATTAAATGGTCGCCTAATTCATGGGCTTTTTATAAATTCACTAGGCGCTCAATGCTGTTAAGGAATTAAAGTAATTAAATAAATTGACAGACAATATGTAGGTGGAAGTTATTAAGATTTAAATTTTTAAAAGCTTTATTTGTGTGGGTGTTTTGTCTGTGGGTGTGAGCACTCAGATTCTATCTGTATCACGTATCAACAAAAAATCGAACACATGATGACTCGAAGACAGCAAAAGAAAAGTGAAGGGGAAGAACAGCAAGCCGAAGAGGTTACGGAGGCACAAGAGCCACCGACCGAACAACAAACACAGGGTGATCAGCCCGAAACACAACAGCCGCAAACGTCAAAACAAACACAGGCATTAAGTGGGATTATGGAAGCTATAATACAAATGAGGAAGGAAGCAGAGGAAAGGGACGAAAAGAGCAGGAAGGAAGCAGAATCTAGCAGGAAGGAAGCAGAAGCTAGCAGAAAGGAAGCACAGGAGAGGGACGAAAAATTACAACAAATACTCACCGACAAAATACAAGAGCTCAAACAAGATGCCGAAAGAACGGTGCAGAAATTGGAACAAGAGGCAGCGGAAAGAGAGAATAGGGCAGAACAACATGCAGAGATCCTGGTCAAAGCGGTAAAAGAAAAATTGGAAAAGAATAAAGAAGAAGTACAAGCAAAAATAGACGGGTTGGAAAAGAAACTCGAGGATTTCAAAGAAACGATGAAGGCGGAAATACAACAAGAAGTCTTGCAAAGGGTTGATGAAAGCCTGAAAAGAAAGGACGAAGAAATTGAAGATATAATGTTAGCATTACAAATAACAACACAAGAAAGGCTGGCTCAACAACAGGATGAAACAGATCAGAAGCTAGACAGGTTAAAAACAAGTGCAGAAGAAAAATTCAAGAAAGCAGGCGAGGAAAGGAAGCAAAATGCAACAAAGATTACTATAATAGACAACCGACTTACAAGGGAGTTACAAGGGATTAATGAAAAATTAGAACATACGCAAGAATACCCGGTTAGTGCGGCACCTCCTAGCTTCAGCACAGAATTTATCCCGAAGTTCGAGGGGAGATACGGGGAGCTCCCGATGATTTTCCTAAGTAAACTGGACGATATCATTAGAACAATAACAACTGAATGCAGACGGCTACAGGTAATCAATATGGCATTAAAGGGAAATGCTGAAGTCTGGCATAGCATCATAAAATCCAAATATGCAACGTATGATGAATTTCGGGCAATCTTCGTGGAACAATACTGGAGCAATTCCCATCAAGCTCAAGTAAGGACGGAACTAATATCGGGCAAGTACATCGATAAAGGAGGATCTCGCGAAATGTACATAATGCACCGTTTCAACAAGGCACAATACCTAACTCCGAAGTTGGCAGAAGAGAAAATAGTACAACACCTGTCACGACACCTTGAGGCTGAAATAACCAGAGCGGTGGCAGTCCAAAACGTCAAGACGTTGCGCGATTTGTTGGAAATTGTGCGAAATTATGACATGGCAGTTTACAACGAGAGAGGAGAAACAAGGACAGCAAATCATCAAAATTCAAGTTATAAAAGAAAATTGGATAACACTTCAGAAAATAAATTTCGGCCAAATAACAATTTTAATAATAATAATCAATATAATCAACAAGACAGAAGAAACATGGGAAACTTTAATAGACCATACAATCAAAATAGGGGATATTACAATAATAATTGGGGTAACCAGAACAGGAATAATTTCAGAACGGGGGAAGATAGAAAGAACTATGACCAGCTTATTGCCGAACGTAATAAGAAGAGATGTCAAGAGATGGAGCAGGCACCAAATATCGACAGACAGTACGTCAACACATTATTTACCGAGCGAAACACAGATAGAGACAATGCAGAAAATTTGAACCGAATAGAGATAGCCGAGGTGCACGAAGAGCCTTCGGGGGGTAAAAGAAAACCCCAATTTTTGTAAATATAGTTAGTAATAGTAGTTTTAAGTATGTTGCGAATTTTGCTATCACATGGGACAGAACGGGGGAATATTTACTAGAGGAGAACGAAGAATATGCAACAAACTCGTGTTTACCATTTATAAAATTACAGATTTTAGACCAACAATATTATGCGTTGATTGACAGTGGTGCAATGGTTTCCTTAGTACAGGAGGAAGTGATAAATACTCATATGGATAATTTAAGAAGCAACATTATAAAAGTTAACAAGATCGACCTTTTGTCCGCAACAAGAAGGAAAATTTCAACAACGAATAGGGTATTGGCAATAACGATATGCATAAATGGAAAAGAATTTGATGTCCGATTTTATATTGTAGCAGCTTTGAACGTACAGTTTGTAATAGGTGTAGATATCATTCAGAAAGTAGGGATAAAAATTGATGAAATGCGAAAGAGCATTCAGATTGATGACATTATAAAGCCTTGGTCTATTGAGGATCACGAGCTACGAAATTGTTGCCCAGCTGAGATAACGGCGGGAGACGATAAAATGAATTGTTGCCGAGCTAAGAAAGCCGGAGACGAAGTTATTATTATAAATAATTATGCGATAGGGGAAAGAATACTGGATGATAATCAGATAGGAAGGGATTTTATACAATATAAAGATAGGATCATGGAAATAATCGAGCAAAATGAAGAAATATTAAACCAGAAGACCGGACAAGCGAAGAAATATTGCCACAAATTGTTTGTAGACAAATCACAAGTTGGAATCATATCCTATACCATTTGCACAACGCAAGAAGGTGAGACACGAAAAACAAGAAATGTTAGACGAAGGGGATAATAGAACACTCTAGAATAAACTTCATGAACCCAATGGTGGTAGTAAAAAAAAAGCAACGGTAGTCTTAGCATATTTAGAAAATATAATTTAGAATAGAGTAGTTATAGGACCAATGTTGTACCACACACAATAGTTTAGTTAGAATAGGAGATAGGTTAGGCATTTTAGTAATTTAAGGTAGGATAGTAAAGCATCAAATATCAAATGAGACTGATTAATGATAACAGTTCGAAAAAAAGCAATGAATAATTTTGTGTGAATTAAAATAACAACGCATTACAACCTACCAATGAAATTAAAAAGAAAACATGCGTAGTGATTTTAATTAACAAAAATTAGGGGGAATTTCATGCGATGGTCTTTAGCCCTCAAATCGGCTCTGATTGCAGTGCAAGCAAATGACAAATTAAATCATTAAAGCACAGAGTTGTAATAATGCAAGCATCTGAGAAAATTCACATAAATTGCCAAATCATATTAACACTGGTATAAATCGCCAATGAAATTGATTGTAATTGAATAGGCACAGAAATATGGAAGCTCAGATTCCGTGTATTGGGTTTAGCAATATAATTTTAATCGTAATATAATAGATTTGCACAAACTAAAAGCCGAATCTAAATTAATTAAGAACTGGCACAAAAAGTTCAAGTTAGACACAGCTTAAAAAAATGGAAGCGTAGAAAATAAAGTCATTAGAGAATGGGTAGCAAATGAACATTTTTAATAAAGGTGAGAACAAGAATGACTAGAAGAATAAGACAAAGAACATAGAAAAGCCAGGCAAGTCATTTATTACATGAAAATACAAGACTTGGGGATTTGAAGAGATTGAAATAGCAAGAAATTAGATGGAATTCAAATAAGCAAGAAATTAGACAATGTTGGTGGATTAAAAAACTAGTCAGTGTAGTGATAAACAATGGGCATTTAAGTGTGGTAAAAAAAATCAAGTGAGTGGCGCATAAAAAAACGTTGAGAAATAAACAATTCCAAAAGACAATAATTGTAGTACATAAGAGTTTGTAAATAACTGATAAAATTTGTTAAAATTAGATTATAAGTTATGTTTTTGTACCTGGTTGATTTCCTACAATTCAAATCTGTAGACAGTGTTTTGTCAATTACGACAAGAGATAGCAATTGTTCTAAATAAATTGGTGAAAGTGCTTGGTTTTTGCTCTATCTTTAATTACCAAAATTTCATAGAAAGCATAAATGTATAAAAAAATAAATAGCACCATCGTAATCAGCGAATTCGAGTGTATCAGCACAATTGGAGGCAAGAGATTCCAGGTATTTGAGTTTTTGGCGTTCCGAGGCGACGACGGCAGCCACGGCTTGGAGGCGATTTCCCGCAGCATCAATCTGCAGCATCGTGGGAAGGCATAGGGTGTCAGGATTCTTCCGGCAGCTCCACACATCAGGCCAGAACATAATCCAGCATCACGAGCAGCCCGGGGAGCAAGATTACAGCCAGATTCACCATCAAAAGGGGGTCCCGAATCTACGAAAGTGAGGTTAGTGAATTGTCCAATTTTGATCTGCCCGATCGGTGTGAAAATTTGAGCATACGTTAATTACGACCTGGAGAACACGAAAATCGTAACAGTTCCCGTGGATGGCGAGGTATTTTCCCAGGATTTTCAATTAAAATCGTCAATTGGGGGCACCAAGAAACAAATGCGAATACGGCGTCCTTTTTAAGAATGCACCAATAGCTAACGATCTGGAAAAACAAAAGATTGCCTAGAAGCCGCTTGAAGGCAATTATTCAAAATCTTACCATCAAAATTTGTTCATTTAATTGTTGATAAATCAATTTCACACGCGAGCTGAAAATAATTAGAACTTGTTGTGATAGATTTGACGTACAAACGGCACATTACACCTACATTTCAGGTCAATCTGCCTACTTTTCAGAGGCGTACCGTAGAATTTTAACTTGGAAAGTCAGGAACCCAACACCCGAGATTTTGAGTTATTAATTTCATGTCTCTATTTAAAATTGAGTTAGCGAAGTTAGGAAATCAGATGAATGGATTAGAAAAAGGGCAAACTACCATAAGAGTAATTCTCAATTTTGGCGTACCCAACGAAATTAATTAATCAGTTAGTTTGATTTAGCAAGTGGTAGAATTAAATTAAATATTGTGTGGTGACTCTTTTTATTTATCACATTAATTATAAACATACAAATATTATATGTACAGGGTCATTGCAATATAGTATATACAGGGTGACTTTTTTTGAATGTTTAGCATGAGGATCTCAAAAAGTATTAGAGATAGAAAGACGGTTAAATGGGGAAAGAATTGTAGTTTTACGAGCTCAATTTAATGAGCTTTTTGTTTTTTGGAAAAAATGCAAGGCTAACTAGATATTTCGCAAAAATGATTTCTTTCTAATCTTAGTTCGGTGCCTATAGCTCTATTATTATTGACTTTTGAAAAAATGTGTGAAGAAAAAAGTTGTAGATAATGATGTGCTTAATAACACAGTCTAACCAATTTTTTTATTTAAGCTATAATTTGTGAGTTATAACACAAAATTTTGTTTTTTCTAATGAAAACCATAGTCGGCCATGACTTTATAAAAAAAATCCATTTTTCAACGATTCTAACGATATACCTCTTAATATAGTTATTTTTATAAATAAATAAATTATGGCCAACTGTTCAAGTAGTAGGCTATGGAAACAATTAATAGAGGCACATCGCGTTTAATAATAAAATTCAAGTTAGTTATTAAAAATTTTCTTTTAATTTTGAAATTATAAACAATTATTTTGGTGTGAAATATTTATTTCGTTGGAGTTACAATTTTAAATAAAAATATTTTCTGATAAACTAATAAACAGAGAATGACAAACGATAAATTAAGAAACAATAAAGGAAATTGAAATATAAATAAAGTAGTACCAAAGAGCATATAATGAGAAGAGGCGCAAGCTTATGGCTGTAAACGTATTGCTTGTTAATTGGGTTGCATACCACTTTTCTCGAATTAAAATGTGGAGAAACCAAACGTTATTTTAGGTTTTCTACCTGAAACCAGCGGCTCAACCCTCAAGTGACTCGAGCGCGAAGATAAATTGTCCATGTTGCCAGATTTGTTGCTGCCGTATTTTAAGGTCGTACCAAAGAGCATATATGCTCTTTGGTCGTACGGATCGGCAAACTTCAAGGAATTTTACAATCCAGATATTCGAATTTGTTAAAATCCGAAAAGGCATTTTTCCGAAATTAAGTAAGATTTCAATAAGGTCGCCAATGCGCGCGCAAAATTCTTCGTTGTTGTAAAAAGCGTGTTTTAACAAGAACGATTTTATTGTTATTTTAAATTTATTAATCGGTATCATTCGAATATCCGGAGGTAATAAATTAAAAAACTTCGGTGCATGGTATAATGGCCCGTTTCGGCTTTTATTGAGGCGCAGGTAATCAATGCAGATATTATTTTTATGTATGCTTGCATTTGGTGTACCGCCGACGGAAACTCTAATCTAGCCGTGTTAATGAATTTTAGTTACAAAAATTGTGTAAATGTTCTTTTACAGTTGTCTAAATAAGGAGATTTTTAGAACATGTAATTGGACAAAGACAAATCTCTTTATTTGGACAACTGTAAAAGAACATTTACGGATTTTTGTTACAGCAATTCATTAACAGGGCTAGATTAAAGTTTCTAGAAGCCATTTAAATAGGTATTAATTAGAATGGAAAAATATTCCACTTAAAAAACGCCTTGCATGGAAAACCTAAAAATTATGCAAACATACTACTTTTCGGTAAATAATAAAAAATTTAAGAAGTAATTAACATTTTATATTATTTTTCCCAATTATAAATCTTTAAAGTGTTCACATCAAAGAGCATTGCTCTTTGGTTCACATAAAAAAATTAATTTTAATATTAAGCCCGGCACCCCGACACTGTAACGGTATAAGGGGTTACAGATTATGTATGTATGTATTAAGCCTTTGTATGTGAAATTTAGAAAATATTTAAAAAATTTAAAAATTACTTTTTAGCTAAAGTTAAAAAATAGGTGTTTTCTGGCTTTGAGATTGTTCAGTTAGCTAAAAATAACACACTCTAAAAAAATCTCCGAGTTTTTATTATTTACCGAAAAGTATTATCTTTGCATAATTTTTACGTTTTTTATGCAATGCGCTTTTTAGGAGAAATATTTTTCAATTCTAATTAATATACCGGGTGTCCATTCTCAAAGTCGAACATAGGTAATTAACATTAGAGCATTCACTCATTCTTCATTAAAATAATTCATTTTTCTGTAGATAATTTTAACAGACGTTGACAGAAAATACCTGATTTACGTCAACTAATTACCAATTTTTTTGACAAATGCTGTCGAACTTGAAAATCAAGGCATGGCATATTTAAAAATTCCCAAGCTTTAAATTAATATTTTAAAATAAAAATCGCATCTTGAATATTATTATTGGTATCATTTGATGTGTAATAATTTTATCTTCCCATTGATACCATTACCTTCCCTGTAAGTTGAATTGGCGAGCAGGAATCGGCAAAAACGTTCAATACAATATTAATCGCCTATGTTCGACTTTGAGAACGGACACCCGGTATATTTAAATGGCTTCAAGAAACTATAATCTACCACTGTTAATGAGTTACTGTTACAAAAATCCTGTAAATTTTTCTTTATCCAATTACATGTTCTAAAAAATTCCTTTAAATATTTAATTACCGCAAAATATAGACTACCAATTTGACAGTTTATACTAAAATAAAGTTGATCATTGCCCACTAGTAATGAACCTAAACGTTTGTATTGCAGTGTTAGGTGGGTTGTATTACCTTTTTCGACGACTGACATCGAAAGTAGATTTTTCTCACTGTCATTTGACAACAGAAAGTTGACATTTGCCGCTGAGCGTGCGTTTTCATCTTTTTGCCGCTCGCCGAGCGTTTTGGGTTTCCGCGTGAACAAAATAAGTAGCCACGTCCGAATGTTTCCTTGACAATTCCAAAAAATCAAGTATGCCTTGGAAATTATTAAAAAAAATTATTTTTCTGTAGATTAGCGTGCCTTTTATGTAGTAAATACGACAAAAAGTTATTAAGAAAAGTTGTTTAGAATCAACATTTAGGCCCTTATACCAAATTTCAAAATCCTCGGCCAACTTTGATCTCTTTACAAACTGCAGTGAAATTAAACCAGATTGCTAACGATTCTGCTACAGATACTGCGAAATTCATTGCAAATATGAATAACATTTTTGATGGACTAAATAGCAGACACTTCCTAGATCGCAACAAAAATAAACGTCCGTTATCAGTATTTAATAACAACCCTGAAAATATTCTAAAAGAAGGTAAAGAGTTATTTCAAAATATAAAACTTACGTCGCAGAATTCGAAAATAAAGTCTAATGTCTACTGCATTGATGGATTTATTTGGACAATTACTGGAATACTACCTATCACTTTGGGAGGATTTGAAAAAAGAAGACATCAAATATTTACTTACTTCACATTTAAATCAGGACCCTATTGAAAACTTTTTTTCTGTAATTCGTAGCAGAGCCGGATACAATCCATTTCCAACTGTTCAGCAATTCAGAATTTCGATGCAACACAATATGTTCATAAGGCTTCAAAAAGACATCAACGCAAGCAATTGCGAAGTCGATGAAGACATGGAGCACTTAGAATTGAGCAATTTAAAAAATGCTCTAGAATCTTCATACGTACCACGTGGGTAAACCTTATTAAAATTTTCGGTATATGTGGATGTTGTTGTTTAGATTTTAGTGGTGATGTAGAAGTCGTAAACAATGCCTCAGTAACGACAGATTTAGAAGGTATAGTATTCTCTGACTTGTATTGAAAATATTTATATACAAATTATTATGTTTAAAGGATCTCGTAATGTCTTACAAAATGAGTGCTTGGAAGATAACGACAGTCAAGTGCAAGATGTAGTTTTAGACGATTCCCCAGCTTCGTTACAAACTAGTACAAATACTTACGTGGCTGGGTATTTAGCAAATTCTGTACTAAACAAATTTAAATGTAATTATTGTGCAGATGTACTTTTAAAATGTTCAGAGGAGCCATTAGAAGAAAATGAAGCATTTATTTTCGCTAAAGATTATATAATGTTAGTCACATAAAATATTTAAAACGACCATCTAACGAATTTAATGCTTTTATAAGTATTTTGATAAAACAATTTTCCACATTTTATGAAAATAATAAATTATGTAACAGTGTAACTGTAAATATACAAAAAGAATGTATAACAATTATGAAAGATTTTAGAAATTTAACCTGCGAAACTCATTTACATTATGTCATTTCTCTTTTTATTAAAATTATGATTAACAGAATTCACAAAAATATAATTCAAAAGGTACATTATAATAATTCTAAAAATAAACTTCGAATTTTGTCATCTCAATAAGGCAGGCTACAGTGAAATGAATGCTTCATTTTACGATGTTCCACAGATTTTATTCGAGATATTATTAACTAAAAATAAATTTTAATTGTACAGAATAACTTGTTTATAACTTGAATTGAATTTCCTATAGTAGTCTTGCACGTGTGGTTGCACGTGTGGCGATGCGGTAAACACGATCGTTGACAAAGAAAACAAAATACACCGTTCATTTTGCATGGAATGTGCCGCCTTTAAAATAATCGTCTAGCGGTCATATTTATTTAGCAGTGCCTCGATTTTTTTTGCTGAATATCAAATTGATATCATACGAACTCTAGCTCCAGTATATCTGATTTGAAAATAATGATAAATGATGTAGATAGGGGTGGCTTTTTGGAATTACCTAAGTCAAAAAATAATGCTGTTATAATATTTAAGATCATTTAGTAGCTTATTTGTGTATAATGACGTTTCTTTTACGCACAGTAGTAAACGGCCATAAATAACTCGACCCTTAGCTTTAAGAGCCGTTGTGTTGGATGTCTTTTGTTGTCGGACGGGTTAAATCTAGCCCAGATTTGCCAATGGTCCGTTTCCTGTTTTAAGTGACCCTTGTGAAATGTGTTAGATTTGGGCATATACCATTAGCGCGCGGCGGTCACAAAACCCAGAGGGGCATCACAATTCTATAATCCCCAATACGAAAAATTGAATACCATTTGCGCGCTGTGGTCAAATTTAACCTTTCCCAGAACTGAATCATTTTAAGCAATAAAAAGGGTGTAGGTACCTATACTTACATCTCTTGAAGGCACATTGTTTTACGACCTACTTCTAATAGGTATAGCTAGGGTGAATATCTACTTGATTTATTGCGGAAGAAAAAACAAAAGAGATGGTTCTGTAACTTAGTAGATATACTGACTTATGTATTTACAAAATTACTATTAGACTCGATTTGCAAAATTTAAGACACCGCTTTTACAAAATTAATGCGGTCAATTTGATTAGTCTGATATAACCTAACTAAATTTGTTATATACATAATGCGTTTTTGTAAGCAGCATTTTTTACTTTACATTCTAAATGCACACTATTAATTTTCATGTAACAACTATTTGCATATTCTTTAATACGTCCAAAAATACAAAGATATTTTTAGTTTTGTGGTATTAAAATTACTATTAAAGACACTATGGGAAGATTCGCAAGCATTCGTGCTTCTTTCTCTACTTGCAGAACAAGCTGCCCATAAAAATTGTAGAAATCTTGAGTTTTCTGAGATATAATAATAATCTACTAAATAATCACAGTATTGAGTAACTGGAGGATCAGTAGGCGCACAAGATATACATTCTTCAATAAAACAGTCTGCAACTTCCTCTGGATTTAAAAACAGTAAACCAAAAGTCCAATGCAACCAATTTCCTATTTCTGAATTTTTGTCCTTGTACTGATCAAGTCCTAGATTTTGAATTTTTCGAAACCACGCTTGTGTATGGTGTCACATTAATATCTGACCAAGTTAATTTCGCTCCGCTGTGGATTGCTTCTTCAAAATTAAACACAATTTCATTAGGGAAAAATTGTAAATGTTTGTTCTTTAAAAAATCACTGATTAATTTAAATACATAAAAATAAGTATCAACCCTTTTATTTGGTAGTAATGCAAATACTAATGGTATGTAATGACCATTTTGTACAATATGTAATGTAAACATTTGTACAAAATATTTTGGACTGTAATTAAAAGTGCCATCTACATATATTTTTTTATGTTTACTCAAAATTTCTAAATTTCGACCACAAGAAAATATAACAACATTAAGTTCACGGTTATTTAATACAAGAAATTGTTGTATCATATTAGTTTCCGCATTTATAGCTTCTAATGACACCAAATAATTACTTACGTTTGGTGTACACCTGGAAATGAGGTAGGGTGATTCTAAGAATTAAGATTTCACTTTGGCCTAACCCGCACAACCCAGAAATCAGCTCATTAGCATAATCCCTTACTTGCGCGCAAATGGTATAGAAAGTTTGGGCCATAAAGGTTCTCTGCGGGGGTTGTTTTGACCGCGGCGCGCTGATGGTCAACACCCTTAGATTTTAAGAAGCTGTAAACAAACGGAGGAGGTCAGCTCAGGGAGCGATTGAAATAATAAATGTTTTATTGAGTTTACGGTGTTTTTAATTTCTCACAAATAAAAACATTTTTCGAAATTATGCACGCAATTATGAAACTACAGTAAACTAGAGCTGCTATTTACTTGATCACTCGATATACTATAATGCTGACAAAACTAATATAGCTGATTTTGTGAGGCCTGTGAAATCTGACACTTTATGTGGGTGAGTCCCGACTCTGTTTTGGCTAAGAGACAATGGGAAATTTTGTCTGCGTTTCGTAACCCAAGTTACTTTCGTTCGAAGGTTGTGTCAACCTTGGCAACACCGCACTTTAGTTTAAACCAACGAATTCTAGAATTATGGTTTTGCTCTGAGCTGTTTAACTGGGATCCCTCCTGCGAGAGGGATAAGACCTGGGAGCCTAGCGGGCGGGAGATTTTAAGCTATACGCTAATACTGCTTAGCGCTGAGTCTCTTCTCATTATATGCTCTTTGGTAGTACCAAAACAAAGTAATTAACGTAAGTAAAGTATTTAAGACTAAAGATGTTCAAAAGGTCCACCATTATGATTATTGCACAAGTTACACCTTTTTAAAACCGAATTTGTTGCTTTTCTAACAAAATGTCCATTAATATTAGCAAAAGCTTCTAGTACACAGCTTCTCTAAGATCATCTATTATGTCGTACGACTTTTGATACACCCTATTTTTTACCATACCCCATAAAGGTGTAGTGTTTGTGCAACTGATAATTTATAGGAATGAAACCTATACTTTTTCAGTACTCTTACAACAGTACGCTGTGACGTGCCTGTTTCCGTTTCAATTTCTCGGCGTGAAATCGATGGATTTTACATTACACGTGCAATACGTTTACCTCTGCCTCTTCATTAATGCCTCTTGCAGTCTTATTTGGTTTACAGAAAGAACCACACTCTCCCAAATTATCATACAGTCAATTAAAGGTAGGTGGAGAAGGCTGGCGACGATTAAAACACCGTTCGAAATACTGTTGTGCAGCTTGTACGGCATGTTTATGGCACAAAATGTAACACACAATCATATCAAGCTTTTCTTGATTAGAAAAATTCATATTGATAAAATAGCTATTATTATGAGTTTCTAGAGTCAATTAGAACAGATTTTTTCAAGTAACCGCCTTCTATGGTAAAAAATAAAATTTGAAATAAAATTGTTTGAAAAAATGAAAATTTCGCAAGACAATTGTATGTAATTTGACTCGTAGATTCCGAAAAACATAAAATATACAGGTGATTTATTTAAAAAATTAAAGTTGATGTGATTTCCGGTGAAACCGAAAGTCGGCCATTTTGACTATATCTATCGATAAATCTAAAATTATATCTAATATCTTCATTTAGAATTTTATCCAAATCGATTCATAAATAAAGAATATATAAGCATGCCCTAGTCTCATTGTCACCCGGTATACTACTCAGCTATTTGAATTATTTAACTAATCAAATAAATATTTAAGTAACTGTTCAAACAGACAATTCCAAAGTCCCAGTAGTAGTAGGTGCAACATTACACGAGTGGCAAGGATTATCAAGCAGCTTGTACGCCAGTATCTCATAGGACAAGAAGCGAACTTCGTTCCCTCTGTAGGGAATCCATAATCCCCGGTTGCTCAAAGGGTTGCTGAAGATCTTTCCGATGATGATTTCGCCGTCATGGTTGACTCGGCCAATTTTGAGGCTGTGGTCCACCTCCGAGCCGCCGATGACAAAATGGTAGTTGGTCAGAAGATCAGTTTCTTCGTTCTTTGTGGTCACCCATTCGAACTTCGATATGTTGTTGGAACACAAAATCTGTAATAAATATTTTCGGAGTATTTACAATGATTTAACGACAAATGCTACCTTCACATTTTTGTCACTGTGCAGTTCTTTGTCGTATGCAGAAGCACGTGCACTTTTACAGCCAGAATATATGGTGGCAGGCAAGAGTTCCCTGTCTTTAATGTAAACTTGCCCAATGTAAGACGGTCTTCCTGCTTCGTCTGTTCCGCCTGGAATTGCGTCGAGTGGTATTATGCCAACGTAGTCCCTCCAGTAGTAGTCTGAAAGAGCTTTAGTTTTGAATGGAAAAAGGCATTCGGCTAAGATATAAACAAACAAAAATTTGAGAACAATATATGGTGAAAGCATGATCTCTTGGGTCAACTCAAAGCTGTTGATTTTTGTTGGTATATTTTGCGTATAACTGTTGTAAGTGAACCAGCTGTTCTACCAAATATTTACCCAAAATATGTCCAGGTGCGTTTTCAGGAGTAAGGACAACTTGGCATAATGACTTAGCTACCGCGTATGTAACGCAACATTGCAGTACTAGAACAACTAGGCATGTCTTCATTTTAGGTGCACTAACAAAAGTGTAATGATGATTCTTACGCATGGCTTTCCCCAAGCAGAGTTTATCCTCTGATGATAAAGGAAACCTTTGACACTTGGTTTTTGATAATAGAGGTCAGGCTATGAAGTTAAAAAATAAAAACATAAAGCGGTTGCCTGGAACTGCATTGCGTGGTATTACGCCAACGTAGTCCCTCCAGTAGAGTAGCCTGAAAAAGCTTTAGTATTGAATGTCATTTTTATAACAGGTAATCTTTGTGTATTTGGAAAAAAAATAGTTTTGGGGATTATTAACGAAGATCTAAAACGGCTGTGAACATAGTCGAAGCGACGCTGTCAATTTTTGTTTTACCACATGTCTTGATCATAGCTCATGCAACTCTTGTTCGATCAAACATATTTACCCAGAATATGCTCAGATGTGGTTTTCAGGATTACAGACCACTTGGCACGATGATTTAGCTATTGCGTATGAAATGACAAATTGCAGTATTGGAACAACTAAGCGCGTCTTCACTGTAGTTGCTCTAACGAAATTGTAAGGATAATCCATATGCACGGATTTCCTCACCCAAAGCTTATCACTTGGTGATAAAGATAACCTTTGGCAATGGTTTTCTGCGAATTGAGGTCAAGCAGGTTGACTAAAGCTATGCTGTTAATAAATAAAAACATCACTACTATAAAAATGTATTGGCCGTAACTTTGACACTATATTTTGTTAATAGCTACACCCAATACTCGTAATACTACGTAACATGTGAGCAAACAAAAATGAAATCAAGCTTGGCTTTGAAATATTTGTTTTATGAATACAATGTTGGTGTCACTGTAAGTCTATGTCAAATTCGATGTTAGAAGGTTAGGTTTTGGGTAGGTTTGTGTCAAAACTGACGCAAAACCTAACCTGCTAACCTCGAATTTGACATAGACTTACAGGGCCACCAATATATTATTCATACAACAAATATTTCAAAGCCAAGCTTGATTTCATTTTCGTTTGCTCACATGTTAGTTAGAATATAAGACATTCTGTCAATTCTCTATTATTACTTCGACACGAAGTGTACGAAGTATTGAAATTCCCTCATATCGAAAACCACTCTGAGTCAAATATCTCTAAAATTCGAGCCAACCGACTAATGAACCCAGTATATCAAATCTCCGTCTCGGCGGTGCGGATCTTTTGGTGAAGATCCCAGCCCACTAGATCAAGTATTGGGGAGTGCCTAAACGTGCTGTGCGGTGTATGTATGTTCGTATGTGTACACGATTCCGGTCGCCAGGAACCTTCCTGAAGTCTTGGATCCTTTTCATACGATAGGTCCTCCGAAAATGAAGGCAACATCAACTTTTGAGCTATGGTCGTCGGCAAAAAAATTTTGTTGTTTTTTTTTAATAAATAACTGGTTCATAGCATTTCACTGTATTAGCGAAACGGAGTGATGCTGAGTATCGAAGTATTCTTGGAAAGCACGGAAGGGCGCTTTTCTTAGGTGGGGGGTACCGTATATTTTATTATTTATTTATTCAATTGATTTAGGCTGCGACCAACAGCACATGATTGGTGCTTTTATAAGTTGAACATGACAATTTAAAAAATGAAAAGCAGAAGACCACGACGTTTTGAAATGAAAACTAATGTTTCTGAAGCACTATTTTTGTTTTCACTTTTTTTAGTCTACAAAAAAGAAAAGGTCTGATTCGTTGTAATTTAATCGCTTTTATTACGCTGCACGTTTGCTTTTATTGGTAAGGCCCAGTCCACATGTCCGTTAGTACGCTTCTGTATTCTGTTTCTTGCAGACTCGATTTTTTTCGTGGTAGTATTCTGCTATTGTTTTTCTACATTACCTTCTTCGGAACTTCATGTAATGTCATCCCATTCCTTCTGCCGTTTTTGTTTGTTGGTGAATCGTTAGGAATCACATATTTTATAAATTCACTATTAGATGTTAATAAATTAGTAAATAGTCATAAAAACACCTGATTAAACAAGAAGAAGTTAGCTGCTGGATATAGAAGTGTAGATTAATTACGTTAATGTTAAGCAAAACGACTAATGGGACCAAGAAATCAGAAATTGGAAAAAACAAATAAAAACTCCAGTTAAGCTGATGTCTGTGAAATTGGCCAAACCCAGACATAGATTTAGTAGTATTTCAAAGGGAATCGTTTGTTTACGTTTGTTTAGCTATTTTCAGCTTTTGTTTACACCTCTGTATACTATAACTGTCACCCCTATTTGGGTCGGGTCAACTTTACGGCGGCGAACCCCAAAATGATAAATTAACATTGTCTTGGTGGTAATCGTTTGTTTAACATTTGTTTACGTTTGTTTAGCTATTTTGAGCGGTTTTTTACACTTGTGTATACTATAACTATCACCCCTATTTGAGTCGGGTCAACTTCACGGCAGCCAAACCCAAAATAATAAATTGACAATTTCTTGGCGCTAATCAAGTGTTTATCGTTTGTTTAGCAATTTTCACCGTTTGTTTACGTCTCTGTATACTATAACTGTCACCCCTATTTGGGTCTGGTCAACTTCGCGGCAGCCAAACCCAAAATAATAAATTGACAATTTCTTGGCGCTAATCAAGTGTTTATCGTTTGTTTAGCAATTTTCACCGTTTGTTTACGTCTCTGTATACTATAACTGTCACCCCTATTTGGGTCTGGTCAACTTCGCGGCAGCCAAACCCAAAATAATAAATTGACAATTTCTTGGCAGGAATCAAGTGTTTATCGTTTGTTTAGCAATTTTCAGCGTTTGTTTACGCCTCTGTATACTATAACTGTCACCCCTATTTGGGTCTGGTCAACTTTACGGCGGCCAAACCCAAAATGATAAATTAACATTGTCTTGGTGGTAATCGTTTGTTTAACGTTTGTTTACGTTTGTTTAGCTATTTTCAGCTTTTGTTTACACCTCTGTATACTATAACTGTCACCCCTATTTGGGTCTGGTCAACTTTACGGCGGCCAAACCCAAAATGATAAATTAACATTGTCTTGGTGGTAATCGTTTGTTTAACGTTTGTTTACGTTTGTTTAGCTATTTTCAGCTTTTGTTTACACCTCTGTATACTATAACTGTCACCCCTATTTGGGTCTGGTCAACTTTACGGCGGCCAAACCCAAAATGATAAATTAACATTGTCTTGGTGGTAATCGTTTGTTTAACGTTTGTTTACGTTTGTTTAGCTATTTTCAGCTTTTGTTTACACCTCTGTATACTATAACTGTCACCCCTATTTGGGTCGGGTCAACTTCGCGGCAGCCAAACCCAAAATAATAAATTGACAATTTCTTGGCAGGAATCAAGTGTTTATCGTTTGTTTAGCAATTTTCAGCGTTTGTTTACGCCTCTGTATACTATAACTGTCACCCCTATTTGGGTCTGGTCAACTTTACGGCGGCCAAACCCAAAATGATAAATTAACATTGTCTTGGTGGTAATCGTTTGTTTAACGTTTGTTTACGTTTGTTTAGCTATTTTCAGCTTTTGTTTACACCTCTGTATACTATAACTGTCACCCCTATTTGGGTCTGGTCAACTTTACGGCGGCCAAACCCAAAATGATAAATTAACATTGTCTTGGTGGTAATCGTTTGTTTAACGTTTGTTTACGTTTGTTTAGCTATTTTCAGCTTTTGTTTACACCTCTGTATACTATAACTGTCACCCCTATTTGGGTCGGGTCAACTTCGCGGCAGCCAAACCCAAAATAATAAATTGACAATTTCTTGGCAGGAATCAAGTGTTTATCGTTTGTTTAGCAATTTTCAGCGTTTGTTTACGCCTCTGTATACTATAACTGTCACCCCTATTTCGGTCTGGTCAACTTTACGGCGGCCAAACCCAAAATGATAAATTAACATTGTCTTGGTGGTAATCGTTTGTTTAACGTTTGTTTACGTTTGTTTAGCTATTTTCAGCTTTTGTTTACACCTCTGTATACTATAACTGTCACCCCTATTTGGGTCTGGTCAACTTTACGGCGGCCAAACCCAAAATGATAAATTAACATTGTCTTGGTGGTAATCGTTTGTTTAACGTTTGTTTACGTTTGTTTAGCTATTTTCAGCTTTTGTTTACACCTCTGTATACTATAACTGTCACCCCTATTTGGGTCTGGTCAACTTTACGGCGGCCAAACCCAAAATGATAAATTAACATTGTCTTGGTGGTAATCGTTTGTTTAACGTTTGTTTACGTTTGTTTAGCTATTTTCAGCGTTTTTTTACACTTCTGTATAGTATAACTATCACCCCTATTTGGGTCGGGTCAACTTCACGGCAGCCAAACCCAAAATGATAAATTGACAGTTTCTTGTTACACCATTCATACAAGTCTTATCAATTATTAATTTTCTCCAATACAATTCTTCTTTCTTCCTAATTTTTTTCTTGCAATTTCTTTTATTACTTAATTATTTGCTTTATCTCATTGTTACTTTTTTAAATTGTTCATTTCCTTCTTCATGTACTCTTACTACTTTCAGCACAGTATCCATTTCTTCTTTATCTGCTATACTTATTTTTTTGATATGTAGATCCTAATCCGCTATCGTAACACTTTATTTCTTTTTTAAAGATTGTTGCAGTCTTTTAAACCGTCGTACTTCCTCTTTTTCATTTGCTTGCGTCCCTTTCTTGTCCTGTACTACCTGCACAATCTGTCAGAGAATATTTTTTAATTTATTTGTTTTAATAGGCAAGCATGGTGTGCAAGCTGAGGACTCGTTGTTCCATTCTTGCAACGACAAACCCCAAAGGTAGACACCTAGACCCAGCTCGTCCCTTAAGCCTAAATTTGGTTTTCTCAAGCCAGTTTGATGTGGTGCTGATGCTTAGCGATACCTACGACAACGAATGGGACAGTTTGGTTGCCGATTATATATTAAGTGGCAAAGGCATTGGCGCAGCCAAGGCAGACTCATCCTTCTGGAATTTAGATATACTGCAACAATATTTTACCATAATTAGAAGCTTAAACCCCGCTCTTACACCATCAACAAATATGCTACTCAGTACTTATTATCAAGCGCAGCGGCGGCCACTTTCCAGAACAAAACGAGGACTACTGTCCGCTTGCTTCATAGCCTTGTTAGGTTGTTAACTGGTGTTTTGCAATTTGATGTTATTTACAAGTTCTGGTTTTAGATTATCACAAGCACATGCTCAACTTATGTTTCATAAGGAAGTTCATGTGATGGATACTATATTTGCTATAGTCCTTATTGAAAATTCTATAGATGGTGAATGTCTTGTCTTTGGACAGAGTTAACTTTCAAGCTTCTTTTTCAGCTGCACCAATGGAGGTTTATGCGCAGTTAACGGTTTCGGTATTGGGAAAACTAGGTTTAAAGAAATTTTGAAGAATGAAATTTTGTCCTTAAGCAATTCCTCAATTTCTAATAGTGGAATTGTACTACAACTGTAGTAGATGCATCCTTTATTCAAACTAATGTTAAGGAAAACATGCAATCAACACATTTTATAAATAACGATATTAAGTTAAAGAAAGGAATTGAAGATGACTGTGATTCACTATCTGATAAACAGATCTTGAAAGAAAAAAGTGGCTGTAAAAGGAAAAAAGAAAACGTCTGAAATCTGAAGAGCAAAAACAGACGAAAAACCCCAACAATAATTCAGAAAATCGACGTCAACCATCTCTACCTACGTTCAACAATTTATACCCAAATCTGAGGCAGTTTGGTTTTTTTTCGAAACCAAAGAGAGATGAAGGTGTTATTAACGAGGATATCCAAATAGATGTATTTGCTTACGTTGACCAGAATCCTTCTACTTCGACCGGATACATTGCAGCTGAAGTTGGTGTGTTGCAAAGCACGGTCATGAGAATTTTAAAGAAACATAAATTTCCCCCATATCACTCATCAGTAGGACGGATACTGCATCCAGGAGAGCATGCTTCAAGAATTGCCTTCAATAATTGGTACATTAATATGATTCAAAAGAATCCAGAGTTTCAAGATCAAATTTTATGGACTCATGAAACCAAATTTACCAATTGCGGTATGTTCAATAGGTACAATGAACATTTGTGGATGCAGTAAAATCCTAGAAGACTTCGTGAAAGAAGTCCCCAAAGAAAACTTGGGTTTAATTGTTGTTGCGGAATTATTGAATCGCGAATTCTTGCACCTTTTATTTACGACGAAAATATAACGGGCCAGCGTTATCTTCGTTTTCTAGAAAATGAATTTCAAGATATGCTAGATGGCTTAGATTTGGAAACACGACGTAATTTACGCTGGTTTCAACACGACGGTGCACCGCTGCAGAACCAACTGCCGGTAAGAGAGCACCTAAATCAACTATTTCCAAATTCTTGGATAGATAGGGCCGGTCCTTTGGTCACCAAGATCACCAGATCTTTCAATTTTGATTTTTTTCTTTTCGTTGTTCTAAAAGATTCAGTTTATCAGTGAACGTATGCGACAAAAGAAGAACTACGTGATGCTGTGGAAAATGCCTTTCGCAATTTAGATGGTAGGAAAATACGGAAAACTGTAAATTCTGTTGTGAAAAGATGCCGCTTGTGTGTAAATAAATAATAATGGAGGACATTTTGAACAAATGCCGAGAGAGATTCATTTTTTTACATGTAATTACTTCAAAGTAAAAATTTAAATGTATTAATTCGTAGTTTCTTTCCGTTGTTGTTCTATTTGCCGCCCTAAAGTTCTTAGGCGAAATATAATAAACTGAGTAATGACCTTAAGAGGAAAAATAGTTTTTCCATGGAAAACTCTGTTTTGCTACTCTCAATAATACAAATAGTCCTGTATCGTATTTATTTGTCAAAGTACAGCAAACTGCAAACAGAAAAAAAAGTACATTTTAAAAATCGCAAAGCCAACTATGGTTGTTCTTTAAAAAAAATGTAAGTTTGGGTTATAACTCGAAAATCTTTTATAATTTTCGAGTTATAACCCAAACTGGAATGGAAATTAATAAATGTATCTTATTAAGCGGAAAAATATCTACAATTTACATTTAAAAGAAAAATCACTAAATCTGTTTTTCGCTCATATCTAGTAAACTGTTTTTTTAAACAAAAGCATATCTTGCATAAACCCTTAAAACGACAACGCTTTCCTCATTTAACCGAATCTCTATGTCTTATGGTTTCCGAGATCCCAATGCTTAAAATAAAATAAAAACTCAGCTTGTAGACAGTGACCGGCAAAAATGGGCATAATACGGGAACATTTTTTATTTTTCAAAAAAACTTTTTACGTCAATAATTTGTGCTGGTCTGAAAACCTATTTAGCCCCTATCATATATACCGAGTGAATTTTACTTATTCAGAAAATGGCGTTTTTCGAAATTGTCAAAATCCAAAAAGTTCTATTTTTCGGAAATTAAATAAGATTTCAATGCGATTTTTTAGAGTGTGTTATTTTTAGCTAACTGAACAATCTCAAGGCCAGAAAACCCCTAATTTTTTTAACTTTAGCTAAAATTAATTTTTCAATTTTTTAAATATTTTGATAACACGGCTATAGAGCAAGTCATGGAATTTAAGTATGTGGGAGTAGTATTAGACAATAAAAGAAACCAAGAAAGGGACATAAAGAAACACATAGAGAAAGCTATCAAAACGTATTACAGCATCTGCAGTAGTATTACCAAGAAAAAAGAAGTGTCAAGAAAAACGAAAATGCTAGTCTACAAAACTATTTTCCAGCCCATATTATTATTTGGAAGCAAAACATCAATACTCTCCAATAGCATGAAAAGTATAATCCAAGCAGTAGAAATGAAATACCTAAAAGGAGTGAAAGAAATAACAAGAAGGGATTATATAAGAAACCAGGAAGTAAGTAAGAGAAGAACTTGAAGTCAAAGCCATTTTGGAAACGGTGGAAGAAAAACAGCTAGGATGGTGGGGGCATTTACAAAGATTGGGCAACAGTTTTAAGTTTGTAAAACGATTGTTTAATAACATGTTTTCATTAGTTTACGTCATCAGTAGTAACGTGTTTAAAAGATTTCATTAGGCACGTTGTCAGTAGCAACGTGTTTTAAAATTTTTAAAACACGTAAAATTACAAGCGATTGCTGGTAATCCTAATTTACATTTAATTTTTTTTATATTTACCGTGTTTTCTAGATTCTATCGTAGATAAAATATTGTACGATACACATGCGTAAAGCATCTTTAGTCACTCGCGAGGCTTGAAACGCTCGCTCACTCGTGACTAAAGAGTAGCTTTACGCACTTGTATCGTAAATTACTATTCTATTTAGGTAAACTACTCTTTTTATTCATGATATAGCAAAGTTTTACCAAGAAAAGTTGTTCAGAATGATTAATTATGGCCCTATACAAAATTTTAGTAAGATCTACTTCCTTAGATTAAACCGTTATTTTTAGATTAAACAATAAAATTGTATTTTCTTTTCAGGTAAACTACTCTCTTTGTTTATAATACGGCAACATTTTACTAAGAACATTTGTTGAGAATGGGGAATTAGGCCCCATACAAAATTTCAGGAAATTCTACCTACTTAAATGAAACCATCATTTTTAATAAATACAATTTTAAGAGTTTAATTTAATTAGGTAGATCGTCCTGAAATTTTGTATAGAGCCATAATTTTTATCATTCTGAACAACTTTTATTGGTAAAATTTTGCCGTATCATGGACAGAAAGAGTAATTTACCTGAAAAGAAAATAGTTATCGCTTCACTGTCAAGGCCAACTTGTCGTTTCAAAAACTATAAATATTCTTAAAATTCTCTTCAGACCAAGCAGGACGGAATCCCAAAGCATTAAAATAAAATTGTAATTTTCTTTGTCGATTATACCCATAGTGAACTCAATCCGGGGACACACCGTATATGTACGAGTATATAATATAAATATTTTACCAAATTTCACATACCAAGGCTTAATATTAAAATTGATTTTTTTATGTGAACACTTTAAAGATTTATAATTTTGAAAAATAATATAAAATGTTAATTACTTCGTTAGATTTTTTATTATTTACCGAAAACTAGTATGTTTGCATAATTTTTACGTTTTTTATGCAACGCGCTTTTTAGGAGAACTATTTTTAAATTCTAATTAATATCTATTTAAATGACTTCTAAAAACTCGAATCTAGCCCTGTTAATGAATTACTGTTATAAAAATTCTGTAAATGTTCTTTTACAGTTGTCTAAATGAGGAGACTTTTTAGAACATGTATGTTGGATAAAGAAAAATGTCATTTAGACAACGTAATTAACATTTTTAGCTAAAGTTAAAAAAAAATAGGGGTTTTCTGGCCCTTATATTGTTCAGTTAGCTAAAAATAACACACGTTAAAAAAATCTCAATGAAATCTTACTTCATTTCCGAAAAATAGCACTTTTTGGATTTTGACAATTTCGAAAAACGCCATTTTCTAAATAAGTAACACTCACTCGGTATATACTAGCTGTGTTCGAAAAGGTACCTCTGACAGCTCTGTTTCCTCGAAATAATTCATAGAAAGAGATCGATGATAGACATCGGTGCGGGTGGAAGTGAGATGAATAAACGATTTCTAGGAAACAGAGCTGCCAGAGGTACCTTGATGATAGGGGATAAATAGGTTTTCAGACAAGCACAAATTATTGACGTAAAAAGTTTTTTTTTGAGAAATAAAAAAAAATCCATATTATTCCGACTTTTTGACGGTAACTGTATATGTGTGTATGTAGTTTTACTACTCTACCTTATAGAGCAGTCTTCACAGGCAAGTAACATTAATTTTATCGCAATGTCAAATGGTCGCCCGGTTGAGTACCAATCCAGCGGACTGTGTAAAAACTTCTGCCTGCGCACGAATTCGAACTGAAGACTTGCTTATTGCAAGCTTGTCATCCTACCCAAAGTAATTAGGTAACTCTAAGAAAAACAGTTTGTGGTCAGAATTTGACATGTTTATTTTTTTTTGCAATACTGAATGCTTATACAGTGTGATTCAGAAGTACGGTAATTAAATTTAAAGGGTAAAAAAATGAAAACATTTACAGTTCTTTTCACTTACCGAGAATATGGAGAGGATGCATTTGAAAATTTCGTCGATCTTATAATTGGTTGTTAAGAAATATAAACTCAGTAGTGGAGTAATTTTTAATATAATATGTAGAATATAATAATGTCAGGCTTGAAAGTGTCAAAGTCAATTTACTTATATATATATAGAGGCTGTACATTCCTTAAGGAATTGTAGCCGCTCATTTTCCTGAGCTCTAGAACTCTCTTTTTGTGGTGAGTTAGTCCACGTTCTTTCTTTCTTGACTTATTCCAGCCTGTCATTTGTCTTTGCTTCTCCCGTTATCTTCTTCCATGTGTCTCGGTCCATTATCTTTCTCCTCCATTCTTGTATCCCTAGCTTCCTTATGTCTTCTAGTACCTGGTCTTCCCATCTGCTTTTTGGTTTCCCTCTTCCTCTTCCTGTGTCCATTCTCCACATTGTAATTTTCTTTACCACTCTAGTGTCTTCCATTCTTCTTATGTGGCCATACCAGCGAAGTCTTTGCACTTTTATTACCTTTACTATATCTTCCCCTCCAAGGATGGTTTTTATTTCGAAGTTCATTAGTCCTCTGTATTCGTCGTCTGCTAGTTTCTTTGGTCCGTATATCCTTCTTATCATCTTCCTTTCAAATCTTCTTAGCTTTTCGTAGTCCGCGCTTGTTATGTTCATCGTCTCTGCGCCGTAGGTCACCACCGGTCTAATTGCTCCTCTATACACCCTCATTTTTGTCTTCACACTTATGCTTTTACTTTTCATTATGTTTTTGTATTTATAGTACGTTTTATGTCCCACTTGTATCCTGTGATCGATCTCCACGCTTCTATTAATTTTATTGTTAATCATAATACCTAAGTATTTGAAATTTTCCACTACTCCGAACTCATAGTTTCCTATTTTTTCTTTTTTGGGTGCTACCATCGTGGATCCTCTGCTTATTTCCATATATTTACTCTTTTCCTGATTGATTATTAGGCCCCGTTTCTTCGCTTCTCGTTCTATCTTTTCAATCGCTTCTCCTAGGCTTCTCTTATCCCTGGCGATCACCGTGAGATCATCTGCGTACGCGACAATTTGCACTGCTTTGTTAGTTATTGCTCCTTTGAGATTGCACTCTTTCACTATTGCCTCTACCGCTGCGATGAACAGTGTTGTAGATAATCCGTCTCCCTGTCTTACTCCCAGATTAATGTCAAAGTCTTTAGTTTCTCCCTCATCTGTCATGACTGCTGCTTTGGAGTTTTCCATTGTCATTTGTATTAGTCTTATCAGCTTCTTCGGTATATCCATATCCTCCAATGATTTTATTACCTGCCCTCTTTTCAGACTGTCGAATGCTCTTTTGAAGTCTATGTATACAATATGTAGTCCTAGTCCGTGTTCATAGAATTTTTCAGTTATTTGCTTCAATGTGTGTACGGCATCTATGGTAGACCTGCCCCTCCTAAACCCATTCTGGTATTCTCCAATTTGTATTTCCGTGTGTTTAGTTAGTCTTTTATTTATTAGTGTGGTCAGAATCTTGTATAGAGTGTTTAATAGTGTAATTCCCCTATAATTTTCGCAGGCTTTTGGGTCTCCCTTCTTATATATTGGGACTATTATACCTTCTTTCCACTCCCTAGGCATTTCCTCTTCCCTCCATATTTGGGTTAATAATTTAAAGATTCTTTTGTTTAAAGTTTCTCCTCCGTGTTTTATTAATTCATTGACTATATTATCCCTTCCTCCAGCTTTGCCCCTCTTCAGCTGTGATATTACTTCAGCGAGCTCTTCTCCAGTGGGCGCATCAACTTCTTCGTTTTCCCAGTTGTCATTCTTTCGATGTCCTCCTTTTTCTTCTCCTGCCGCCCTATCGCTCTCTGTTAATATTTCCTTAAAATAATTTCTCCATGTTGTGGTACTTATATTTGTTGTATTTCTTTTCATATTCTGTCTTCTAATATATGTTGAGGTCTCGGGATACGAACGCAGGTGTGAATTTTACGCTGCAAGTATAAGGCCAAAAACCAGTGAATTAATAGAAAACAAAGAAAGTGACCGGTGTTGGAAGCTGCAGAACGCGAATCCAGCTAAGATAACAACTAATTAAAGGTAGGACTAGCAGATAAGAAGTGCAAACAGGCAATTTACAACAACGAACACTGATAAGGGGTTGAGCTACGACGGGACGACCGGGGTCAACCTCTTTCCGCAGTGTTAAGATAAGAAAGCAGCTGTCGCTTCACGGTCACGTTCAATAATAAACAAGATACAGGAACGTATTGAAAACTATTGAGTGAAATAAAGACGAGCAAATGGAATTTGAAAACGAGAATATGGAAGAAATAAAAAGAATGTTCGCACAAATAAATGCAAAGCTAGTAGCGGTGGAGGAGAAATTAGATAAGAATAACGAAGCGATGAAGGAACTAAAACAGGAAAACCAAGGATTAAAGAAGATTATTAAAGCCCAAGAAGAAAGACTAGAACAAGTTGAGAGGGAGATAAGGCGAAATAATATCATAGTTCAAGGCCTAAAGGACATAGATAAGGAGGACCAGGGGGAAGTCACAGAGAAAGTGCAAGGAATGCTAAGACAAATTGGAGTAGAAATTAATCCAGAAGTGGACATAAAAGAGATAACGAGACTAGGAACTTTCAAACCAAATAGGACCAGGCCAATCCTTGTGAAGCTACAAACGTGGAACAAGAAAATGGAAATATTCGGGAGAACTAAGGAATTAAAAGGAAAAGAGATCTGGATTAATGACGACTACACAAAGAAAGTTCAACAGGATAGGAAGAGTTTGATTCCACACTTAAAAAAGGCAAAAGAACAAGGTATTAGAGCCTATCTCAAATACAACAAACTGATCGTGAATGACGAGGTGTATGCAGTAGAGGACCTTGAAAGCTACGAGGACAAACAAACGGAAGTCCAGAATGACAAAAAGCGCACTGTGAATGACAGGTCACCAGGGAATGAAGAATTCAACCAAAAACTAAGGAAAATCACGAGAACGGACCGAAAAAACCAGTAGGAGAAGAAAGGGAGACGGATAAACAAGATAACGACAAGGCAATGAAAAGGAAAAAGGCAAATAGGAAGAAGAAAAACGCAATAGCAAGGGTCGGAACCTGGAACGTGACTACACTACTAGTAGCAGGAAAAATGGAGGAAGTAGCTAGGGAAGCAGAAAAATACAAAGTAGAAATACTGGCACTACAAGAAGTACGGTGGAAGGGAGAAGGAAAAATAGATAAAGGAAAATACACATTTCTGTATGGGGGAGAAGATAAACAAGGACAAAATGGAACGGGATTCTTGATAAGTGAAAAAATGAGAGGAAACTTAATGGAGTTTAAAAGAATAAATGGAAGGATCTCCTATATTAGACTAAAAAATGACATAGCCAATATTACACTCATAAACGCATATGCGCCGACAAACGTAGCAGATGAAGAGGAGAAGGATAAGTTCTACGAAAGGTTAGAAAAAGTATGCGAGGGAATCCCAAAACACGACACACTTATCTTACTGGGGGACTTCAATGCACAATTAGGAAAAGAAGAACACTGGAGAGCAGTGGCCGGAAGAGAAACGGCACATGAGGAAACAAATAATAATGGGAAATTTAGCGACAGAACTGGATATGTTCATAGTTAGCACGAAATACCAACACAGGATACAGCACAAAATAACTTGGTTACTGCCTGGCAAAATCACAGGAAATCAGATAGACCACATATTAATAGACAAAAGGAGGCAAAAAATGATACAGGATGTAAGATCGTTCAGAGGAGCGGAAGCGGGGACAGGGCACTTCCTAGTGATAGCGAAGCTAAAGTTAAGAATGGTAGGAGAAATGAAGAAACGTCCTAGCAAAAAGAGGTGGGAAATTAAAGTGATGGCAGAAAAGCAAGAGAGATATGAAGAGGCAGTCAAAACAAACTTAGAAAAGAAACCGGAAGAAGGAAATATTGAAGAAGAATGGAGCATCATAAAAAGAAGCATAGAAAGCGCCGCAGATAAAACACTAGGCACAAAATCCGCAAGAAAAAGAAACGAGTGGTTCGACGAAGATTGCAGGGAAATTATAGAGCACAAAAAGGCAACCAGGTTAAAGTGGCTGAGCACAGGAAAGGAAGAGGACTACAGGGCATTCCAAAGAATTAGGAAAGACAGCACGAAATTAATAAAAAGGAAGAAGACAAGATGGATAGAGGAAGTAATGGACATAATAGAAAAGGATAGCAAGAACAATACAATTTACTTAACAGTTGTAAATTTATGAATGGGAAGTCATGGAGAAAATAAGATTCTCCATAATTGAATGTACCTGTACGAAGTAACTGTGAAAATGATGTACATAATTACTATAGTTGCTCACTTAACCTCTTACTTAACATATGACAGGACACAATTAGATGTCCTTGATGTACGTCACTGGAATTGTCATAGTAATAACGTAGTAAGGTATTTTATTTAGTTGTCAGAAATTCTTGGTAAGTGAACCCAATTGTAATTGGTTAAACTGATTGGCGGTCACTGGAATAAACATCAATAAACTTAACATGGTATAATTCAGTAACCTTAGGCGCAGGTGGTTGCTATTAGACCAAATTTGAGAGCAACAAATAGTTGTTTGGGTATTTCAATAACATTTGGACATCGGTTAATGTACTCTTATCAAATTTATCTAATAAACGTTTTGGTGTTAGCCAGTAGTTCTTAAAAGTGTCAGGCTATTTTATATTTTTTCGTAACTCAATTAATTACATAACCATTTAGAACAGTTTTGGTACCAAATTGGCGAGTCCGCCTGTATTTCAGACCGGTTTCGGCGTTATAGTTACTTTTATACGGCAGCTTTACGCATCACGCAAAGATTCAGGCACGAGCGTGGCTTTCGACTTAATTTAACGACCTAGAGCGACGCGCCAACCTTTACTTCATCGCTTTATGCAGCTGCATGTCCCTTTTATTGTAGATCGTCGGTTTTCTAAGTTATTTAAAATGTATTCAATGAGAGCAAGTGAAAAAGCATCTGTGGCATCCACGCTTCGGCGTGGAGACGCCCGAAATTCCGTTTGTGTTGATTCAGCAAAGTATTTTTAAATTTCTCGTTTGGTGGCAGACGGCTCTTGGCAAAGGTTGTGAGCACTCGTGTTGCATGGCGATGTCTGTTTGCGGGTAGTTGTGGTCATCAGTTCATATGTAGGCTGTTGAAGCCCATTTCCTCCGTCGTATGTGAGAAGGGATTCTTTACCTGAGTGACCCATCCAACGGCCACGGTGTTATCCGTGTAATTGCCAAGGAGGCATTTGACACATTTCACCCACGCTCATTGCAAGGGGATTCTGTAAGATGTCGCAGCATTTCGTATCTGTCACATACACAGGAGTGCGAATGACATCGCCCATCTGAAGGCCGAGCTAGCTAATAAGGTAGATCTGTGTAATAGACTATTTCACCAGCATGTTCTTGCCAATTAACCTTTTAAGTCTGCGCTTGACGCTTAATTGATGCAATAGTACACTCTATCTAGTACGAAGTTAACGTTTGTGTTCTAAAAATCAGTGCTGTAAGGCAGCCTTGTTCTTGTCAATTAACCTTTTAAGTCTGCGCTTGACGCTTAATTAATGCATAGCACACACTGGTACAAATTTAACAATTGATGTTTTAAATTGCTGTGCTGCAAGTCAGTGCGTTCTGGTAACTCGAACTCAAATATAAATTTCATGCTTGCGCGTTATACTTGTTGAGGCCTAAGCCGATGTTTATCTAACCCAGGGAAATATAAATTAATAGTACAGTAGATAGGGCTAGGTAAGAAAGCCGCATTTCATTATCGAGTTCTGAAACTTGCACATTTAATTTAGGCTAGCTTGTTTAAACATTGTATAAAAAAGAAGTTTTGTATTAAAAAAATGTTTACTTGTTTACAGGTAGAAATATAAACGAAATCCTAATACACTTGTTTCTTAAAACTATAAAATTAAATATAAAAACACAGTTTACAACTTAAGAGACTACTAATCAATAATGTAATTTGGATATACAACCAGCATCGGATCACCTTCTTCGTGCTGATCTGCTCCGCGTAAACCCACTTTCGACAGAGAAATAATAACTTGATCCTACAATAACAAAATTATCATCCACTTCTATCTATCTTATGTGTATGCACTTATATGGTAAATCAATCTATCCATAACTTTCTCGATCAACTCCTTCTTTTCTATCAGCTTAACACGCCTCCAACTAAGCTCAGCGGTGGATGCTACAATGGCGTCAGTCGAGGGAAGGGCGGAGGCGTTACCCTAGCTAAACAGTAAAAAAGTTACTTTTTATAACGTTGCCATTGGTGACGTGAAAAAGGAAATTTTTTCACTCTTGGTCTGTCAACATAACCTAGAATATTTAAAAGTTTGTGTTTATTCTTCTTCTTCTTCCTCTATCAGTAGGCTTCGACTGTTTATCTTTGGCACTAATCGATTCTTCTCGGTGGTGTTTCTAGGGATGATGAGACCCAGCTTTCTGCCCAACGCTTTGGTGGTCTTCCAGGGTGACGCTTTCCATGTGGGATTTGCGTCTTTACTATTTTCGGTAGTTATTCAGGCTGAATTCTGTCGACATGCGCATTCCATTCCCTTCTTCGTTGTTTAATAAACTTTGAAAACTTGTATATTACATTCTCTATTTAATGTTTTAATATGTTTAATAAATACAGCAAACCGTAAGAGTGTTCAAAATTATATACAATATAGGTAAAACTATCTTAATGTTGCTGATAACACTGTAACAGTAAAAGAAAACACTTGAATTGGCAAAGAAAAAACATCGCAGTCGGTGGGATTAGAACTTGCGCTTCCAGGCGGAATCTCGCACTGCTAAACTTGAAAGTCCATGCGAAAATTCAGCTAGTTTGGTTTCCTCCGGAATAATAATCTGTTTTCGGCTAATGTTTCTGGATAGTTTCACAACTAGCTATACAAATCGACAACTTTTTACGTAAGTTTGATTAGTTAGGATAAAACATACTTGGCATTACTTTGGCTGTTATTAATGTAAAACAATGTTTTTTATTTCTAAAAAGTAAAGTGCATTCCATGCACATGTAAGGAGTTTGTAGTAATATAATGATAATATAATTCAAAGCAAACATAAAGCCACAATGTGGCCACGTAGTGGTCTGCGACGTTCAAGATTAACAGGAGCTTCCGATACTCGGATTATCTGTAACATAAGGTAAAACGCGACCACGTAATTATTACTTTATTACAAACCCCGAACAAAATTATTTATCGATAAATAATTAGAAAAATTACCATAAATTAGAATAACATCAAAAATAACCTAATTAAAGCAGTGAGTTAAGGCACAGATAAACGTACAAATAGACCAGTTGACCTATGAATGGGCAGATAAAGGAAAAATAGTATAAAGCTATTTCCCATCAACTATTACTAGCATGTAGACAAATGTCTAGTCAAAAGACTCCAGCCCCACCACTATTGCTTGCCCCCCCCCCCCTTCCACTCTCTTCTATCTCCAAAAACGCACTTTTTCCTTCTATGAGTGGTTTTCCACAACACTATTTTCATTGATGTAATTTTTTTTAGATAATATTTCCACGCATTTACCTTGAAAAGCTAGCTTAAAATAAATTATCAAAATAAAATTCAAATGTAGAACTGGTAAAAAAAGCCTTGAAAACAATCACTAAAATGCCTTCCAGCGCTCGGGTATTCCTTGGCGAAAACTTCACGCGGACCAATTTCGGATCGTAACGCATCCCCTTTTTTAAAAAACTGTAAATTTCTGAGAACTAAAGCAAATAAAACGCGAAAGAAACAAGGGACTAGAAATTTGGAATATCTCCCAGAACGCAAACCTAAAACCATCCACCAGAATTTAGGTAAAAGGACAATAAACGGGGAGGAGGTCGCCGTAAAGCTTTATGTTCCACTGTGTCTAAGTGCACTCCAGAGTGCACGGAATTTTTAGTATTGGGTAAACTCCAAACTCCATATTTCGTTTTAATCTATTGTGAGAATAGAGAATTACAGCAATGATAACGACTGCAAACAACCCAACAAGCTCGACAGGCTTAAGGTTGAGGAATTCAAGACTTAGAACGTCAAATTTTGTGAAAAAATGGGTAGGTAGTTCTTTTACTTATTTAATTATAGTTTTTAAATGGAAGAGCATAGTTGATGACGTGAAATGACATATTTTTCAAATAAAATATTAACATACTATTTATGGAAATGTGAACTTGCTCTTTTATTAAACTTTATGAGTTTTTAAAAGAGAGCAGGATACTATTATTTAAATAGTTACACAGTTATTGCGGTTTTATTTCAATACATAAAAGGAAATTTGACAATTTAAAGCGTAACATGAAATATACTTAAAGCTTGTTTTTTCTATAATAGCAACGTAAATTTAAAAAACCCGTCAAACGACATGAAATGGCTGTACAAATAGTTCAGGCTAATTCTAACAGATGGTGGATTAAAAACATGCTCATAGCACAGAATAGATACCTACAGTCCCTGTAGTTATTTATTCTGTGTTGACGATTCTCTTACAAAGCTGGAAATTTAAATTTAAAACAACCTCCTGCATTTTTTGTTTAGTATATAGCGTAGTATATTACGTCAGATACCTAGGTGATAAGAAACGTAAGTAAACAAAACACTCAAAAGGTGCTACGACCGGAAATGCACAAAAAAGGCGTCACAGAAGGTTCACTATTTTACTTTGAGAATAAACAAATGCCTGACCTTGTTTTGGCTTTCGCAATGGACATTTGAACATAAATCTGACCCGCAGCAAGTCTTGCTACGAAATGAGCCCATTATTCTCAGTTGGCTTGCCGTACAAGCCGCCGATGCCTCGTTAACTGCCTGCAGCTCTTCCGCTCCTCTTTGTTCTTGACTCTGGTCCTTTGCCCAACAGCTAAGACTCCCCTGCTTTTCACGCAAGTCGCTGTCTACCTCAAGCTTCCAGATCTCCAACTAATCTTACTAGAACCACCAAATCAGCCACCGAAAAGCACCATCTACACTCGAAGCACAGTTCAAATACTTTTATTCTCTGCAGAGGTGCCAGGAATTAATGCAAAATCCTCTGCATCCTATCAAAGACACTGTACTAAGTTGAAACACTCTTTATAATTGAAAAATGGGTATCCACTAACTTTTAAATGAATTTCGTGGAAAAGCCAAGATAACACACCCAAGCATTGGCATCGCTTCTCACACTTGTCTTTGTTTTTATCGATCTTACATTGTTATTATAAAGTCAAAGCCTGATCTGATTACAAATTCATATTCAAGTCAAGGCTAATGCTATTTTACTACATTTATACAAATTCAAATTGTTTCAAGGCTAATGCTATTTTATACAATCGAAGTTTCGAATTAGCACATTTAAGAAACAATTTTAAAATAATATTCGGGATGCCTGAACTATTAATAATTTCTATTATAATTTATTGTATTGGCTTCAATTATGTTCATCACAAGAGTTATATTTGTATAACGTTAACTGTTCTGGAGATATTACAAATTTTATGTAAAAAAGCTGAAGTACTGTAAGTAACAAAAACAATTGAATGAAAGAAAACGTTATCAATAAAGTATGTTTTTTGGGAATTATCTTTGGATGTAAAATGGTGGCTCTAAGTATTAATGCTATACATATTGTTCAACATCTTTAATTTAATATTACAGGATGTTTTAAATAGAACGCCCTGTATATTTTTGTGTTTTCGAAAAGCCCGTTTAATGAGCTTTTTGATATCTAACTTTATATCCCTAAGTTCAACTGTTTTTCAGATATACACAATTGAAGATAAACCTAATTTTAGTTCCTAAATGTGTTTTATTTCAAGAAATAAGAAACAAACAGTATTAAAATAATTGTTTAAACATTTAACTCTCCAAACAAAACATAACATTAGGTTTAGAAAATAAAAATCCAATCATTGTTGATACACAAAATAATAAACATTCAAAAACGCGAAATGGAGGACTAAATTAATTCCAGTAAAAAAAAACTCAAATTAACAAAACAAAAGCCAATACATCAGAATCCTATACGTAATTACGTTAAATGTTCAAAGATTTTCCTTCTTTTCTCTGGAAGAGTATTAAAACTATGCAGATCTCAAACTAGTGGCGTAACTAACGGTGTGCGTCGTGTGTGACTGAGCATGGCCCAAAGAGACCCGGAGGCCTACAACTACTTCAATTTAAAAAAAATGAAAAATAATAAAACCTTTATAAATGTACTCCAATTACACCTTAATTCAGGTCGTTTTTAATTTTCCATTCAAGTGCAGCCTTCCTTATTTCGTATTCCAATTTTGCTGCTTAAAACATATTATGTTTGCATTCTCACTCTTAATCAGCCAAACGGGGAAAAGTTGAAGTTTTTATTTAACTTTGTAAAACCCTATTTGTGACTGGTTTACATGATAGACACCGTAAAAAAATAGGTATTTGTATTACTATGGAAGAAAGTGCATCCATCATTCCTTCTCACTGATGATTTAGTTTAATTAGCAATCATCATCATATCTGCAGTTAAGAGAACAAGGGGCATTCCAACTAAAGCAAAGTATTGTTGGTATACTCGTAAACAATGAGGAGCAAATTCTTAATTTATTAGAAGTTGATCCGATATTAAGTGAGAGAAGAATTTCTATGCTTACTGGAATATCTAAAAATTAGATTTATTATGGACAAATAATTACACCATTATTTTACCATAGTCCAATGTTTTGTCACTAATTAGATTTGAAGAACAATCAATAATAAGAAGAAGCGTTTCGATCCATAACATTATCAGAGTTCAAGCGCCGGGTAATGATGCAGAAGCTCGTTTAACATTTTGTAACTAGATTCAGACGCATGAAGATATTTTGTCTAATATTTTGTGAACTGACGAATCCTGCTTTACCGGAGAGGGAGAATTACTAATTTTTATAATTTCCATGAATGGGTAAGAGGAAACCCTCATTTAAGGCGACGTTCTCATTTCCAATAAAGATTTAATGTGAATACTGTGGCTGGTATCTTAAATGATTGCTTAATTGGACCATTCAAATTACCACAACGTTTGAATGCTGAAAATTACAAAGATTTTCTAGAGAATTCGTTGTCAATATTACTGGTAGATGTCCCGTTAAACATTAGACATGAAACGTGGTACGAGCACCATAGGGCACCCGCTCATGAAAGTTTACGCTTAATAAATTGGCTTAACACACATTTCCCAGGAAGATAGATTGGAACAGGAGATCCAGCGGCATGGCCACCGCGTTCGCCAAACATAACTCCCACTTACTTTTACCTCGGAGGTCACATGAAACAGTTAGTTTATGCTATGGAAGTACACACTTTGGAACACACTTTGGAAGAATTACCTCTTAGAATACAACAGGCCTCAAATACTATTCGCAATAACACAACAAATTCTTTTAAGAGCCCAACACTCACATTGGTGAATTTACTTTTATGAATGTTAATTTCAAATTATAAAATAAAGAATATCTCCTTTACGGTTGAGTTTAGCATATATGTTAACTAGACTTTCTGACTCAAATTCCTCAGATATTTCTGGTACGTTTTGGGACACCCTGTATAGAGATGATGAAATGATAGAATATGAAATTGTAGAAGAAGACGATAATGATATAAAAATCCAGTAACTATAAACGAATGAGATAAAGCCATCGTAAATTTAAAAGGCAAAAAACCGACATGAGAGATCAAGTACAGTACGCAACACTGACGCACATTGGAGAGAACAACCAAATAATATACCAGCTAATATGTGATATGTATGAAAAAAAATTAGTGTTAGCAAAATTTAGGTCAAATTCCATAAGAGTAAAGTTACTAATTCTCATAATTGCAAGACTACGAGGGCACAATCGCCGGCCGAGTGGCTTAGTGAAGACGGATAGGTTCGAAAGCAAAACTAATATATTGATATGGTATTAAGCCCACAGCTTGGCTCTGTTTGCAGTACCAAATATTCAACCAAATCAACAAAGCAGAGAGTTAGCATATTTTATATAATTGCAATTTTAAACAAAAATAAAAATATTATATGCATTGATTATGAGATGCGAGAAACAGTAATTAGTCGGATAAAGGCACGCAAAGGCTAAACATATTTCAGAGGATTTAAATTTGGCTTGTGAATGAAGTAATATAATTAAAATGATAGGTTTGTGCACATGTAAAGCTAGACCAAACGAAAGTAATCGACACAAAACGGTTGTTACGTGCATAAAAGAAGCATAGTTATCAATAAAAGCAAAAATCAGTGCTTTAATAATTCAAAACATAGTGCAAAAGCAGAGCAGTGAAATTAAAAACTTTTGTGAGTGCAACGCTATAGAACAACATTAATTATAATCAAAAAGACAATATTTTAGATTAAGAAAATGTTAGATTGTAAGTTATGTAATTTCCAATTAATAGTAGAATAACACCGTATCTTAGCAACATGATGCTTTTTTGTCATTAACGACAAAAACAACTGAATAAAATTAATTTGAAAGGTTGTCGAATTTGTGCTCCACATTTAATTAATGTTTTATAATAATAAATGAGCATTTTATAATATAAAAAGTGGTCCATTTGATTTCCCAAGTGGTAGTGTACCTGTGCTAACGTTTGCAGCAGTTTCCGCAACGAAAAATGTACATTTTTACAAATCTCATCTCCGAGGGTTTGGGAGCCGTCCAACTGAAAATTACGATCTTCGACTACGACGGAAATTACCATCGGAAGTCAGAGGTTAGCAGTCCAGGACACCATTCGAGTCTGCAAAAACGTCCAAATCAACATTGGAGGGCAGGGAAGCAGCTACAGCCTGAGATATTCCAGCAGCGTCACTACGACCAGCTCCGAAGCCAGCAACGAAGCGAACTTCGCGAGGTAGGATAGATCTAAAAATTGAGTGTCAGCGTTCGGGAAAACAATTTAAATCAAAGATTAAACTTGCCAAAGAGGCCTAGCGTTTTTCCAAAAGTCCAATTACTTCGTGGTTTTCGAAAATCGAACAGCGTCACCAGGTTTTGGCGAAATCGGCCAGAATCGAGCTTTATAAACAAATGAAAGATCGGCGTGCATTCTACGAAATCCTGAGAATAACAATCAAGGCGAGTTTGACGTCATCCTGAGAAACAATGAAGGCGATGTTTTAATAGTTGCCAAGCGGGAATATTCAAATAATTAACCTGACACGTTTTCACTGTATTTCACGATTTTAAACATCCAATTTTACGCCGTACGCAAAAACCATCTTGTGTTCATCTGTCAATTTACGAGATTGTGAATTTTATCTACTAATAACGAGCAAACGAGCTACGTTGAGACAAATAACCTACAATTTAAGAATATAGTCCGTTTATAAAGCCAACCCATGAGATAAGAAGTTTTGTGTTTGCTGATAGCTAGCGTAATTTATATTGCAGTTAAATAAAATATAAAGAGGGGCATTCAAGCATTTTATTTGTGCAGTTAATTATTACAGTTTATTTTAACCAGCCTTAATTTACTGACAGGCAAAGGTTGAGCACAGTATAAAAATATAAACCGAGAATTGTGTGTACTAGGAGCTTTGCCCTTAATTTTAGCTTATATTATTTTTATACCAAAATAAATAAATAATTACAAACAGGCACCAGATAGGGGTGCCATTGCAAATTTATGGCGCCCAACGTCGGGGTGAATTTTAATTTATTTAGACTGTCCCATTTAAAATAACTTGGGAGCCATTGAAATATATACAAAAAGTCGGCAAAATATGGAAAAAAAATTTTGTTTTTCAAAAAAGCTTGTTACGTCAATAATTTGTGCTTCTCTAAAAACCTATTTAGCTTCTATCATATACACCGAGTGATTTTTACTTGTTTAGAAAATGGAGTTTTTCAGAATTGTCAAAATCCAAAAAGTGCTATTTTTCGGAAATGAAGTAAGATTTTAATGAAATTATTTTAGAGTGTGTTATTTTTAGCGAACTGAATAATCTCAAGGCTATAAAACCCCCATTTTTTAACTTTAGCTAAAAATTAATTTTTCAGTTTTTTAAATATGTTTCAAAATTTCACATACCAAGACTTAATATTAAAGTTAAAATTTTTGTTTGTGAAGACTTTAAAAATTCATAATTGGGAAAAATAATATATAATGTTAATTAGTTCTTTAGATGTTTTATTATTTACCGAAAAGTAGTATGTTTGCACAATTTTTACGGCTTTTATGCAATGCACTTTTTAGGAGAAATATTTTTCAATTCTAATTGATATCAATTTAAATACTGCGAATTGCGCATTTTTTCATATCAAATGCGTTCGTTATTATAACGACCGGGTAAATTTTATTGTCTTTTTTCTTGGCCCCTTGACTGTATGAAAACTGCCACTTTCGTATGTGGTTGTCGAAAATAGTATATTACTCAACTAGTTTAAAAAAGTGATATTTTACCGAGTACGAGCGTTACCGATTACGTAAACGGCCATACGAGGTCATTAAAACCACTTTTCTAACGCTTTGCGTATACTATTTTATCGATATCATAAGAAATGGGATATATTAAATTTTACTAATATAAAAGTGACACTAAATGTCGAAACATAACCAAGCTGAGCAGAACTCGTTCCTATATCGAAACGGTCTCCTTTATTTCAGATGACTGACAGATTGTCACATTTATGAAATGTCAAAATTCAAAGTTTCTGATTATTTTTATGTATTATAAGTAGATAAAATCTTGTATGATACGCGTTGCAATAGTATATTACATACCGAGGTGAAAAGGGTTTTTCATTCCTGTCGAGAGATTAAGTAGTTAACCGATACGCGTAGCGTCGAGGTCAACTCTATCTCGAGACAGGAATGAAACTTTTCACCGTGGTATGTATACTATTTTATTCGCAACCACTTTATTCTAAACAATAATTGGAAAAATTATTATATTATGACAAGACAGGTTGTGACGCGCATGAATGGATGAACGAGATTCCCAGTGTCCCTACCTACACAGCGGTCGGGAAGTAGCGGGCAGAAATGTACGACTTCCCACGCTAAAATGAGGTCAGTAATGTTAACATTACATATATGGTTGCGAATAAAGAAATTTTCAACTCCTTTAGGGCACTCCTGCACCCCTGCATGCTACAAAATACTTCTTATAAAACTCGTATCATAATATACTAGTAGACAACTCGTGTTAAGGTGGCATTACGGCCTGTGGAGCGACGCGCCTGACGTGTGGCGTGCGGAGCGACGCGCAGATGCGTGTCTGGAACGATGGCGATCTCACGGCATGTAGATTGACAAGTTTTAAGCCGCTTGGGCGTGGTTTGCCCTGCGCGCTGGTCTCCTTTTTCGCATTTGAAAGTGTTCAAGCCTCCAGGTATCGAGAGCGGATGCTCGGTTGCGCAGCAGCTTATTTACATTTTGTTAAATAGTGATGATTTACAAAAGATGTTACGGTCTAAATCGACTTTTACGACACCGCACCGGCTCATACAAAACTAAATGGCCGGCGCAGACGATATTTTACATAATCGGGACAAAAGCTCACATAGGCCGCTGCCCAACCCGCAACAAGGAAATGCCGGCTAAACATCAGTGGAGCGAGAAAGGGTTCTTCACGAAATTACCTACGGGCAACGGCCAAAGAGGCGGTAAACATTGATAAAATTGAATAGGGCGCCACCCGGTTTCATTGACATAAACGAAAATGGAAAGCTAGACGTACTACGAAACCTAGAAATCAAATGAGACTGCCTTCCAACTTATTACCTTGGCGATATACGAAACTCGACGGGAATAGTAAAGTAGAGCAGCCACACGACTCCCACACTGCAGCGACAAATGCACCGACCTACTTGTGATGTTGCTAAACTGCTTTCAAGCTCCACTTCACATAAAATCGGACACAGTGTATAAATAATATAACCTGAAAGTAAACATGCACAAACACGTGGGGGGAAATCATAAGGCGTTATTCTATAAACCGATCTATTGGTCTAAACACATGTAAATGAGATGGACACACACAACGTAAACACTTCATAGCGTAATGTACGGCTAAACTACACCCAGCTGGGGGCGCCTTAACTCCAATGACTAACTATACATCCAAATGCAAGCCGCCTAGGGCCGGTAACGGTATATAATTAATTCAAACGTGAATATAAGTCGCCTAGGGCCTGTGACACTACGTGATTAATTTAATTGCAAATACAAGCCGCCTAGGGCCTGTGACAGTACGTGATTAAGTTACTTGCAAATATAAGCCGCCTAGGGCCTGAGACAGTACGTGATTAATTTAAATGTAAATACAAGCTCCCTGGCGAGCCTGCGGTAATATATGACTGATTACAAAGGAGCGGGCAGCCGCCTGGGGCCTGTGACGCTATATGCTTGTTTTATTTGTAAATACAAGCTGCCTGGCGAGCCTGCGGCCATATATGACTAATTACAAAGAAGCGGACAGCCACCTGGGGCCTGTGATGCTACATGATTGATTTAAATGTCAATACAGCACTCTACTTTAATTAACGGCTTCGCTTGAAAGCTGATTGGCGGAAATCGGAGCGCTCATCGCTAGAGTGTGTGAACTGAGGTTTGAAGTCGAGAGATCACGCTAGAATAGAGCGTTAGTGCAAGAGACAAATTTTTTTTAAAATTTTAATCTAAATTCAAAAATGCAATAATATACCGGGTGTTCTATTTCAAATATGAAAAAAAATTTAAAAAACAAAATAAACCCATTTTAGAGGTATTCAACTGGAAAATCCCCTATCCCACATCGATACACATCAAAAATGTAATAAAAATGTAAAGTTTGAAAACATCGTTAGAGCCGTATTTGAAAAAACCGAAAAAACTGAAAAATCACAAAAGTAAACACTATACTTCCGGTTATGCGATTTTCTTTGTTACGGTATCAAAAGGACTTAACGACACCCACACGGGGTGAGTATCAAAAGACTAGTCAAGTCCGGGAAACGGTGACACGCTCGCCCTGAGAATCGTCAAGAACAGGCTAAAGGCCTCGGCTGATACGCTCAAGGAGATGGGCGCGGTTCAAACGGCACGTCACCGGGAAAGCTTGTCGAGACATATATAGGGTGTGTCGAAATAAATAGCGGCCACAAGTTCCAAGCAGACTCTCGTTTAACCGGACTTTGAGGGTCAAACGGGGGATGATACGGGATCTCGGCCTCACTAACCTCATCGTCACTGCGGCAAGCGTCGTAAAACTTACCTGTGTCGCTCCAACGCTCAGGCTTCGCCGTACATAAATCGTTGCACAGTAAAGCTTAACCTGAAAAGAGCATGCACAGATTCGCCGCAATGATAAGACCTTTGTTCAAATACTCGTCTATTGGTCTGACGTAAGCTACTTGGGTGATTTACAGGACTTCAAAGCTAACCTACATCTAAGTCTAGGGTCCCAGCTGGAGAAGCTCTCTATTACTAGTACAACAATGGTCATAAACATACAACCGGCCGTGGGCGGCCGACATAAACTGAAATAATCCGACAGGCCTTGGTCGGCCAGTTACGTGAACCTTAAATTGACGGCGGCGGCGGCCACAACGTTCGTGACCCAAAAGCAATATTCCAAATTGGGCCAGAACAAACTACCGAAGATTAATTAAAGGTGATAGTACCCAAAGCACATTAAATTAGCAGTAAGCAAATTAAGCCTTACAAGTAGTAGATGATTAATTATCAGTGATTGAGGCCAAAATACATTAAGTTGGCGGCCACAGTATGCAAATTTATGCCATACAAACAACAGGTAATTAATTACGATTGATTGCGGTCAAAATACATTAGGCTAGCGACCACAGAATGCAAATTTAGGCCATACAAATAACACGTGACTAATTACGAATGATTGCGGTCAAAATACAGTTAGAAACCACAGAATGCAAATTTAGGCCATACAAATAACGGATGGTTAATTACGAATGATTGCGGTCAGAATACATTAGGTTAGCGACCACAGTATGCAAATTTAGACCATACAAATAACAGATGATTAATTACAAAAGATTTCGGTCAGAATACATTAGGTTAGCGACCACAGTATGCAAATTTAGGCCATACAAATGACAGATTGTTAATTACGAATGATTGCAGTCAGAATACGTTAGGTTAGCGACCACAGTATGCAAATTTAGGCCATACATATAACAGGTGATTAATTAATGTTACATGCACACATGCTACCTTGTTATGGACGCCCGCCGAGCGTGGGCGAAACGGCTGCAGACGGCGTGCCTACAGTACTCGACGCAGAAACGGAAGCGTGGGAGTCAGTGCGGTACTTGCGGGAAATTCACCCAAGGGGCGACGAGTGGAATACGTCCCCTTACGGGACAATACGACGGCGAGGCCAACAATTTTAGAAGCTCTGCGTGTTTGATCCCCTTCTAGGGAAGAATGGGCCTAACCTCGGCCACACATTACTGAAGCAAATCTAACGGCCATCAAGGTACGCGAGCACCCACACACACCAACGGCGAAAAATCAGAACACCACCTAACGCTCCTTGTGCCACAACGTCCCTCTCGTGACTCTACTCGGGAAAAACACGGCACTCAAGCACCCTTCGCGGCAACAGCAACTTTTTAAAAGCAAGCGCCCCCACGCGAAACGCGAGGGGACGCTCCCACGGCATCTCACTAACTACCGCTCAGATCGACGGCCTGGGATCGACTCACCAAAAATCGACCATTAATCCCCGCGTCAGTTTACGCGCCAAAAAAAAGCGTCTTCAGGCCACAAAAAGTAACCAATCCCAAGGCAGGACGCCCGCCGGATAAACCAAAAGCGTGTCGGAGCGACAGGGACGAATAGAGGCCCTCTCATTTGCTCTAACATGCTGAATTTTTAACTAGCCTGAAAACTAACGTTGCGGAACGAAACACAGACAGCCACCTGCAAGGAACAGTATTCAAAGGGTGGCCCAAAATGTTGCCAAATAACTATGCTAAAGGGTGTTCGAATTCATTATTGCTATCTTATGCGATAAAAAATTAAATAACTAAAAAAGGTTTAAAGTACAGACAGGCCGCTCTGAATGCTTAAATAGTTAATTATATTGCTGTAGGCTGCCAAAATGACCTGACATCTCCAAAAGCTTGCTGTCACATCTACATAGTACACAAAACTTATAAATGAAGTTTCAACGCCATACCTCTTTTCGTTTTTGAGATATTTTGTTCACAGACAGACAAACACACACAGACAGACCAATGAACACAAACATGTTTTTTGGGTTGAGGGGACTTTAAAACGTGAAGATCTGTTGAAAACTTAATTTCAAAATTTTGAGGTGAATCCAATACTTCTTTTATCGTAAAAGGAAGTAAAAAGGTGACATTTTCATTTGGTTTACAATGGTTGAAGTGATTCATTTTCATACACACAACAGGAAGCAAAATACTTTTGCTTTCTAAAACGCGTCCAGCGACGTTTGAATTAATTTAGTGAATAAAGTGGATCAGGATATTTACCAATTTATTATTTTAAACAGTTAGTTTTAACCATATTATTATACTAGAGTTAATTAATTACTATCTGTAAGTACTTTAAGAATTACAATGTTAAAATGACATAAATTTTATAATTACTATTCATAATCCACCTGATAAATTCATATTCACAGTGCTATAGCACTTTTATTTTAATTTTGCTTAATGTGAATTCAATTTTAGCAAACATTTTATTTGTATCTCGTCTTTTTTTAACGAGAAATCGTGAAGAAAGTATCACTTTTGTAACAAAAATCGTAAAGTAACACTTTTAACTGTTTTATTGAAATTGTGAATTGTCAATCTACAATTGTAAATTTTGCAATCCTTTTCGACCAAATTTCAAGTTACAAGGGATCACTATGCAAAAAATAACGTAAATAATACATATGAAAACAACTTTTTTTTATTCATTTGCAAATTCGTGAAAAACAGTAGGTATGACTTTTATAACTAGTTTTACAATATACTATTGCGTTCTACAAAAATTACTATTTATTGAACCACTGTCCTAATTGAATTATTTTTAACGTCAGTGTTAAAAGTTAGTCCAAGGTAACGTGCATTAAAATCATAGATCGCAGGATTTATCGTAAATTTGTATGTTAACATAACTTAGAATGTCTAATACACTGTGACAGAAAGTTTTACCGAACTACATTTTATACTTGTTGTGTCGTAGAAAAAATATTGTATGTAACACGTAAAGAAAGTGTGGTTATAGCACTTATCATGCAGTCCATCTCGGCTTCGCCTCCTTAAATCGCCTGCCATAAGCATGAACTTTTTATTTGTTTTTATTGTTCTCGAACTAGACAAAATTGTCACTTGTAAGTATTGACAGCTTAGGCTTGTTTGAAAACAATAAAGCATTTAATCTTTTAATTTGACGTTTGGTAAAAAGTTGTCAGTTTTAGCCAATCATAGTATGATTCTTACATGAGACTGCAGAAAGTGAGTACTTTTTGCATTGTCGTAGGAATAGCATATTATTTGTACTGCATTCACTAATGGGTTGTATTTATTTAATTTTTAATAAGCTTTTAATTTTCATTATTAATTTTTAACACATTGGGTCGTTATAAATTTGTTAAGATACCGCATCTCCCAACCTCCTGGAATGTGCTTCCCTTACCCGATGATCCTCCTCTGGAAGTCTCACTCAGTACCAAACAGCTTGGTGTAATCCAATTTGATTACTGTAATATGTCAAATAGACTTTTCCAATAAACTTGACCCATTATATTTCTCCAATGGTTCACTTATTCTTGTTATTTTCAATTTCCATTTTACTTCACCTCGTAGATTTCAATTACTCCCCTTTTCATTATTCAACACACTTTCTTAATAAAAACAGGTTTATTTAAATATTTCAATCACACACAATTATTTTGCTACATTTTTAAATTTGTTATTTTCCAATCATTGAAACCAAATTACTTAACGATATCAAATCCCTTTTTATACACTCTAGTTTTAATATATTTGATTTAAACCCACTAAATTTCTATTTTATTTCAATTAAGTATTTGTCATTTGTTTCAAACTGCAATTTTTAAATTTTCGAATCCATCTGTTTTTCAAACAGCTATTTTCTATTCAATTTTAAATTCTCTTTCACTTTATAATTACCTAATAACCATTCACATTCCCATCTTATAGTCTTATACCTGAATAGATACAAATTAGTTTCAACCATTTTAATCGCTTAATCTCCAAATTATTTTCTAAATTTGATTCTAACACACATATAAGGTGTATCATTACTCATTACATATTATACTAGTTTAATAAGAGGGCCTTGTCGTACAATATAGGACAAGTGGGTTTAGGGCAAGATGTGCGCAGCGAAGAGTCGATTCCCGGCCGATGCAGACTTTTTTTAAATTTATAATAACGAATCTCTCTTAAATTAGTGAACCGAATCGTAACTCGGGTGATTTACTGTAAAACAAAAGCGATCTGAAATAAATAGGAGCTACATCTACATTTACAATATTCATAACACCCCGTACTTGCATCACCACGTTGGATGAAAACCGGGTTTCAAAAATTTGTTATAGTTTGTCAATCTGATGATGCTGAACAAATCTTACTTGGTAATTATATTTAACTGGTCTTATTATTTGGCATACGAGTGGTAAAGTGAGAGCCATCTACTGTCTATTTACGGTAACGTGTACTTACTACCATGACCAGCTTCAAACTGATCAAGCTGGCATTGTTACTACTTGAAACGGCTACCAACAGTGTTAGTGTTGCCACAAGTACCTGAAATACTGAAAGAAATAAAATTTAACTTGATATAAACATAATAACACTATACGTTTTGTAATAAATTGTAGAAAATTTTTATCACAGCACATACACCAATGTACTGTGCTTGCAGTTTTTGCGTTATCAACTACTGACTTCAAATGTCAAGCTATCACATACACAAATAAGTACGTTTATTTCTAAACAATAAGTAAGCAGGTGTGCTAGTAAAACTGAATTTTATTAGTTTGTTTAGAGTGTTTAGCGACACGCACGCATATATTTAACAAATAACTACGTATAATTGCAAGTATTGCCCAACAACTGATGTATTGAATATAGTCCTGAAGTAACTGCAGAGTTCTGAAAAAAATTAAAACTTGTATTAATGTTCCAAAAATACTGAATATCAACGAAATGTGCAGTTAAGACAATTCGAAAACCATTAAAGAATCTGGCAAGTACGATAGTAGCGAACAATGTTTTAATACTACAATTTCTTCTACTTTCTTTTCCGAAGTTACAAAAAGTACTTATAGTAATCATTATTTTTTAGAACTCGAGATTTTTGCAGAATTATCTGTTTTCCTGTCTTCTGAGTCTGAAAAAGTAGTTTTCGAAGTGATGTATGTCAGTCTATATCCTCTCTATAGCCCAGACAGTTTAATCCAGAAGTTCCTAACCTCGGGTCGTGACTCAAATATGAGTCAAAATATTGTTATGATACATGACGTAGTATAATAAATCATAAGAAAGAAATATTCAAAACTAATAAATTTGGAAGGTTACAATAATTAGATCTTGATGGGTGTAAAATTTCGAATATGAATAATGAAAGTAATTGATGCAATGAAAGGAGCCATTTGATAGTGCGATATTTATTGAAATAAATAAACTTAATGGTTGTATTAAATGTTAATAAAGAACAAACACAAGGTAACATTAGACAAATGTATTTGTTAATAATAATCAGAATGAATATCCTGTAATAGTATAATTTTAAAATATAGGAAGTGTGCACTAAGAATTGTATCTAATAGGGATAGAAATTTGTTTAGTTAGTTACTGAAAAACAACTCATGAAAACATACATGTAATTTTGAAATAACCAATTTTGTGAAATAAAAATAGAAATTATGCCTTAATTTGTGTTGGTTTTGGTAATGACAAATTAAAAAGGGGCTTTAAACAAATCTACGAGGTCGAACAGGTGAAATATACAATGGAATTTATTTAGACATCAAGTGGATGAAGAGATTATACAGATACAGTTAATTGGAGATATAGAATACAGAATGTTATATTAGTTGAAGAGATTTGGATTTATTCATACGTACAAGATATTAGTAGAGCTTTTACAAGTTATTATTTGATTTGGATATTTTGTGAGTATAACAAGAGACATCAGACTATCTGCAAAAAGGGAACAAAGTTAGATTTGGAACATCATAATATAGCAACTCACCAGGAGTTAGTTCGTGTTAGAGTGACATTCAGGAGGAACCAGGACTGGATTTTGGGAGCAGAAGAGTTGGTTTGACAAGACGGATGCAGTTGAAAGGATTCGCAGACCATCATAGGTGTTGCTGTTTGTGAAGTGGGCAGTAGGTGTTGCAGTCTGTCGACGTCAGGATCCGGTATTTATTGGATGTTGCAGTGAAAGCTAGAGCAGTTATAGAGGTTTGTGTAGATTAGTTGAAAAAGCATTTTCAATAACTGTCAATAAAATAAAGTGATAATATAAAGTTGATATAGTACTTACGTAGGTGAATTGAATAATAAATGTTTTAATGTAAGATACAATTGTCAATTACCTGGTTTGATGAATTTTGAAAGTCAAGTTTGACGTTATGTGTCATTGATAGTCAAAGATTTATGATACAATTCTAAAATTTCAATTAATAGAAAACTAGATTTTGGCGAACCCACCCTGAAAATAAGAGCTCTCGATTTAAAAGCAATTATCGTGTAACATTTAAGACATTGCATTAATTAAGGCATAGTTCAACTGGTGAGCTTTAGCAATATATATATACTATTTTTTCGACGACTGAGCATATTATTAAAGCGAAGATAATCTTATTTTTTCATTTTATTAAGAATATAAATTGAGAATAAATTTAAATTTACTCGCGTGGAAAACTCATGTGGAAACCCAAAATACTCGGCGAGCAACTTTCTGTTGTCAAATGACATAAAGATCTACTTTTGATGTCAGTCGACGAAAATAGTAGCATGGTAAAAGTTGAAAGTGCGTTCTTGCCGCTTGCGCATGAATATTCCTGGTTGAGGTTCAGCATGCAAATTCAGCAAGAGCACTTTTAGCTCGAAATATACATACTATTTTTTCGACGACTGAGCATATTAGTCGTCGAAAATAGAATATTAAGTATTAAGAACGGTAAGGACATTCTACCGATCGAAGACAATTGTTTGGAGGAGGAGCGAAGCGACAACTGTTATTATGGTCTGAGTCAAAACTAACGCAAAACCTAACCTGCTAACATCGAATTTTTACTTACCGTTCTAGAACGGTAAGCATAACTTACTAATTTGGCAACAAACGCGGTAACTAAGTAAAATCGTCCTATCGTGCAAAAAATGTATTTACGCATAACTTAACGCGAAGAATTCGTTCAATTTAAATTATACACAGGTATGTTTAAATTTAAATTTTTAATATATGTTTTGGAAAAAGGTTTATTTTTTTCGCTCCTGAAGCGATAAGACTTTTTTCGTAGCCTTCTATTTTTTGTTCAAAAGCTCCTTGTCTTAGGTGTTGCTGCCTTACTTGCTGTTGCAAAGTTATTGGTGGTTTTTTGCTACACAAAAAACAACGTCTTCCTGGATGTTTTGAAGTCATACCGTTCAATCATAATTTAATATCCGAGCTAAAAAAATATATGAAACACGTGCTACAAACTATTTCGCAATATTGCACAAACCAACAATTAAAATGTGTCACTAGCGCCGTTACGCATGCGTTGTGTTGGCTGTTGAGAAATGTTCGAAAACCTTCCCTAATCTCAATGGCGTGTCGTACATTCTTGTCTTTCATTTATAAAAATGAGAGAGTTGACCGACACAACAGTGCGATAGTGCGACGTTGTCGAACACAGCCCAGCAGGAAATATTTCAAATTTTGAGGCATGCTTATGCAACATCAAGGACAGCACGGTGTAGAAATATATATGTATATCTGCACTCCCATTGCTTCTACGGACCTAGCTTCGTATCAGGAGTCTAGGACGTAGTAGGTATATGGTAGTAAAGACTTGGTCTCGCTGGTAGAGGGTGGTGTGCCAAACGGACTTATGCAGTCTTACATAAGGAGGATAGTAAAAGTCAAGCCATCTAATTGCATTAGTATATTGACTAGCATATATTCTATTATATACACTTAATTTATGACGAAAATTCTAAAAGTTAAGCAGTTGGTTGTATGTTGATCTAGTTACTTAAATTGCAATTCTACCAAAAGTGTTATATTTCATAACACACTATAATAATAGCGTCTGCGCTTTCAGCATAATTGTATTTAGTTGCTACTAATATGACGCACCTATACCACAAATAACTATTTCGTCCGCTAAAATGACGTCAGCGAGGGATAAATTTTATCGCGAAAAAGACTTGCTTTACACCTGAAAATAAAACCTAAAAGCGCATATTATTGGTAGATAGTACATAAAAACTATTTAAATGCATAACAACAAACGAGTAATACCTAATTAAAACTTTTCGTTTGTGTTTTTGCTTGAGCAAGTATGAAAATTATGTGTTCTAAATAATTTTGAGTAGATTGATACTTTTAATCGAAAGCAATGCCAAAGATCCTGGTTGATAGTAGAGCACAGATAATTTTTGTTCAACTTTCAATTGAAAAAGAAACGTTCTGCTAAAACTCCACCTACAGCCTTAGTTGTAGTAACTATTATGAAGAAACTTATTGCTTTGGTTATTTTTCTATGTTGGTTGAATATACGTGATACCTGACACATATATCTCAAACTCTTAAATTCCTTTCTTCATAATATACCAATTATAATTATGATTCTAAAATCTGCATTGAAGCAATGTCCATAATTGCAGTGCATTTTTAAGGGTTTTATTACTTTTCTCATTTTTACTTCCCTCGTCTAAAAGACGAAGGAAGTATTGTAATCGCGAAAAAATCACTTTCCGAAATTTCTTCAGATCTTCACGTTTCAGGATCCCTAGATGACGAAAAACAGGTTTTCTCAATTCCGTCTGTCTGTTGGCGGTATAACTTAAAAACTATTTTTTGCAGGATGACGATATTTTTCATTCAGATTATATATCTACCCGGCATGAAACCGAAAAAATTTCGGACAAATATATACAGAGCAAGCACCTTAAACAAGTAGGTTTTGTTAATTTTTGCGTTAAGTGGGAAATAAATGACAGTAGTACTTTGCACATAGATTAGGCTTTACACTTGACGAAAATAGGACCCAACAGATACAAGATAAGGTCGCAAAAAATTCAAAACGTTTCAACAATAACAACGTTCTCTTAAGTATAGCCGCGCTTCGAACACATACCAGCGAGCCTGCATGGCGCAGTATAACTTATGAGTGTTGTTCTTGTTGGCACAATTGTGCTAGATTTAGCACAACCAACAAAAGCTAGACGCTCGCAACCCAATACAAAAATTCAACACAATTGCATATGTTGTTTTTTCCCAATATAAAATTTCAAATTACAGCATCTGATGGGCAGAATCAGTGTTGAATCCAGGGGGGTGACCGGGGGGGAAATTCCCCCCCGGGAAGTACAAAATTCACCCCCGGAAACATTACCACTTCATATTCATGTTTTTTTCTATCTATAAAAGAATGGGTGGATTGCGCGGGAATAGGTAAAAATACCCCCCAGACGTTTCATTTTCCCCCCCGGAGTAATGAGTCTGAATTCAACACTGGGCAGAATTTTACCTGCTAATAATGAGTCGATATATCAGTGGCGACGACCGCTGCAATTTGATTTCTGTATAGTGTACCTGTACAGGGTGGGCCAAATTGGACACTTTTAAAGGGAAACTCCCCTTTCTATAGGAAGTCGCGGCGTCCAAAGCCTACTTGTTCAAAGTGGGCGAACTTTTAAAAACTCTGTATTTCGAAGAGGACTCGAGCAAAATATCAAGTGTGCTATATTTCTGGAAAGGTAATTTTAAGTTCTTTTCAATGATTCAAAAATATACAGGCTGTCCCACATAAAAAATCTATTTTTCTGTTGATAACTATTAAACTATTAATTTTAAAAATATTATACTTAAACGATTAAATTATACGTAAAAGGGTGCTTTGGAAATGTTTTCATAGAAACACAAAATTTTCCATAGCAAAAAAGTTACAGCGATTTTTTAAAAATGCATATTTTCGAAGAACACCCTGTAACTCTGAAACGGTAACAGATATCGATGTGCAGTTTTTACCATTATGTTTTTGATGAAAATTGAGCACCAGACACCGACATTAGTTTTCGTCTATCTCCTTTAGAAAGGAGAGTTTTCCTTTAAAAGTGTCCAATTTGGCCCACCCTGTACAACCACGACCGATGATATTGGTAACACTTGTATCGATATTTATTAAAGTGTTGTGATTGTTATGGACTGTTTTCTTGTGCATAGATGGTAACATTGTAATCTAGCACAATTTCCCCTAAATCTAGCACAGAAATTTTCTTACTTTCGGCACCAAAAATTTTAGGCCAGGAACAATACTGTAACCTATCGAAGCGGTTATAATCGAATCCGCAGATCATGTAGATCGAATCCTTCCCCGATTTTTTAAAAAATTTGATAACCAATTGTTTCGTTTTCTTCTTCTTCAGGTGCCATGTCCATTCAATGAAGGTTGGCGACAATTTCGGCACATTTATTGCGGTCTAGAGTTGTATGAATTAAAGACGATGTGTTCATACCAGTCCAGTCGCGTATATTTTTCAGCCACGAATGTTGTCTGCGGCCAGGACCACGTTTTATTATATCAATATTATTAGATTCGTTAATATATTGTTAGCCCCCTTTTGCTTGTTATTATTTTTGCTGTAACTGAGATACAGACACGTAACAATTTGAACTTGAACATAGTTCAGACTAGTTCAGACTTTACTCTTGACGATAATCCGACAGATAAGTGTAAGTGCTCTTTCTGCTTTACAGCGTAAGAGGTGTCAATGAAAAAAGGTTATATTTAAGGCAGCTGGGGCGCACGTAGTCACGTAGTGCTTCGTAGCGCAGGTAGAAATAGCTCATTCTTCTTGAAATATTCCACAAAACGTTGATATTGCATACGCATCCGCCTGCCCTTCGAATTCGACCACCGGTAATGTGTTTTTTATTTGAAAATGTATTTAATTTATTAGAAAGGTGAAGATATTTTTACCCCTAACTTAACTTAATTTTTAAAATAAGTTATTGTCACAATGGCCACGAGGGAAGTTCTGGGTAAAGCTATTTATAGATTTTTTAAATTGGAGTAGTGGTGGGCCTCCGGATCCTTTTGGGCCGTGTTCGGTCGCACACTACGCACACCGGTAGTTACCCCACTGTATACAGGTGTTCTATTAAAAATTCGAAATGATTAAATTTCCAATTTTTGAGTTCTGTCTAGTTTTAATACCTATCCAGAGATTTTGTTTTTCAATTTGATTTTTTTTGGTACTGGAATTAATTTAGTCCTGCATTTCTTGTTATTGAATGTTTCTTGTATGAACGATGATTGGATTATTATTTTCGAAACCTAGTTTTATATTTTGTTTGGAGAGTTAAAGTGTTTAACTAATTATATCAATAGTGTTTGTTTGTTATCCTTTGATGTAAAACACATTTAGGGGCTTAAATTGTTTGACTTTAATCGTGCATGTCTGAAAACAGGTCAACTTAAGGGCATGAAGTTACTATCAAGACGAAGCACATTAAAGAGGATTTTCGAAAATACAAATATATGCAGAACGTTACATTTAAAAAATTCGAAAATATTAAATTAAAAATCGTGAATACTATATACAGCATTAATACCCAGTGCCACCAATTTACACTCAAAAGGTAATTGCGAAAAAAATACTTTTTTGGTAACGTTTTCTTTCATTCACTTGTTTTTTGTTATTTACAGTAGCCTCCTCAAGTTTAGCTTTTTTCCATAAAATTGTTAATATCTCCAAAACAGTTAATGTTAGAGCAATACAACTATTGCGATGAACATAATTTAAGTAAATACAATTATAATAAAAATAGAAAGGACTATTGCGGGGAGCAAATCCAAGCTTTGGTGTGTTATTTTGGCTTCTCCACAAAATTCATTTCAAGGTGAATAATTAGGTACCTATTTTTACTTCCTTTTACGATAAAGAAAGTATTGGATTCATCCCAAAAATTCGAAATTGAGTTTTCAACAGATCTTCACGTTTTCGAGTCCCCTGAACCTTCAAAACATGTTTTTGTTCATTGGTCTGTCTGTGTGTGTGTGTCTGTCTGTCTGTCTGTGTGTGTCTGTCTCTCTGTCTGTCTGTGAACAGAATATCTCAAAAACGAAAAGAGATATGGCGTTGAAACTTCATATATAAGTTTTGTGTACTATGTAGATGAGACAGCAAGCTTTTGAAGAAAATCGCATAACCGGAAGTAGGTTTTTATTTTTGTGTTTTTTCAGTTTTTTTCGATTTTGTCAAAAACGGCTATAACGACTTTCTTTTAACTTTACATTTTTATTAAATTTTTAATGTGTATTAGGTGATTTTCCAGTTGAATACTTCTAAAATGGGTTTCTCTTTTTTTATTATTTTTATTAACTCCTATTTTAAATAGAACACCCGGTATATTATTGCATTTTTGAATTAAGCTTAAAATGTGTCTCTTCAACTAACGCTCTATTTTGTACCGTTTTTCTAGAATTTGTAATTTTTGAAAACTTTTGACAAATTCTTAAAAATTAAAAATAAAATTTTTGGCTAATTCTAAGATCACTGTAAAAGGAGGTTGTGTGAGTGTATCACACCAGAGTTTTCGATTAGAAACAGTGTTTCAACTTAGTAAGTGTTTTTGATAGTCTGCAAAGGATTTTGCATTAATTTCTGGCACCTCTGTTGAACTGTGTTTCGAGTGTCGGTGACAAATTGGGAAGTACCTACCGAGGGATGAAATAAATTTATAATAAAAAATGGGGATGAAATCCTCCACAAAGTGCCATCATTCGGAATACAGTTGTGGATCCCATGTTACTACGATGTGTAGCATGTAAAAGAATCCTTGCTAGGGTTGTAACTCGGCAAAATTCTAAGTAGGTCGTTGACCATATGACCAAAGAAGTTGTTGTCTGAGGTACCCGGTACTCCGCATGCCTAGACCTGGTCCATAACAAACAATCTTCAAATGCAATTTTCTTGACACTAATAGTTCTCAGTAGGTTCCCTACTGCAAAATAGGTCAAGTTATGAATCTTTGAATTGTACAGTTGTAGTTTGTTTTGATTATTATAGTTTAAATGTCTTAAAAGTAGTATAACCTAGTTTGAATGTAAATGTTGACCATTTACGCTAGAGATAGTTTTCACTTCAAATAACTAAAATCCAAGAGCAATGAGTGTAATTTGTAGAATCTGCCTAGATGTTACAGCAAAAGATTCTCATTCCCGGTATTATAATCTTAATGATGCCACCGATCCTTGTGCCATGATGATTAAATGGAAGTTGGAAAAATGTTTACCGGAAATTGTAAGTATATAGCCCTAGAATCGCTAAGTAAATTGAGCTTTACTTTTTTCCCAAAAGATTTACAACAATGGTTAGCGCTAATTATTATCATTCAAAAAATGTTAAGCACTATTGTAGTTCTTCTGATTTACCAAGGAGAAAAAAGTAAATGCAGTAGTTTTTAGTAATAACAATAAATATTGTTACTGTGTCGTTGTACTTCTTGCTATCGATTGGTAGGTAATCCATAGTTAATACAGTAGCACAAACATCGCAGTAAGTGCATTTGCTTTTCTATAGCAAGTAAGAATTGGTTCGACGCCTATGTTGAATTGCAAATCTTGCAAGAGTAATTTATGGTCGAGTGCTAGTGAATTGGGAAAACAGTGTGCCATGTCGAATTTTATTCCATTCTTTGACTTTACCTACGGCAATTTTCTTAAAGTGATTTTTTACGAGAGGTTATTTATTCCGTAGCAATTGTTAAATGGGTCTCCTCATCTCCTGGGCAGTTAAGTTTTAAAATGTTTGCATTGCGTTACAAAAATAGGATATGTATATCAATAAAATTGAAAAACACAGTTGGTGCATTCTTTAACAGGCCTAGGCACATTATTTGAAGCTGTGTGCAACCACATTACTTATGACTACTTCGGCATTAAACCAAAAAGAAAGCAGTTTCCCCTCTGTACGTTCGTAGTAATTATGTACAATTTGAGCAAAATGGCACAATATCATTGCCATTAGAAGAATCTCATGGAAGAATCGTAGCTTTTAATAAAGTGAGGTTAAGTCAATTTTATAATTTTGTTATATGCTGAAATATTTTGAGAATAATTCAGCTAGAAATAAGTTGTAATGATGCATTGTATCTAACCTAAACAGTTACATAATCATTATGTTAGATCGTGCTTATGTTTCACTGTAATCGAGGCCATATATGTTGATCGTAATGCTAAAAGCGTTGCTCAGTAATGTCAATATCATATTTTTTGCAATGGAAAATTGTACAAAAATACGAAAAGATTGTAGATGACGTGACCAGTAACATGTGGAGATTTAGGGCCGACACATTACCCTTTTGCTGTGACGTAACAATTTTCTGTCTTTATTTAGCAATAAGAAACTGGACGTAACAAAAAATCTGCAGTTTTTGGTCATGTCCGCTGAAGTATGGCTTGTTTTATAATACTGTCAATGTGACATTTGTCCAAACTGATAGTAAAATAACGGGCAATACCAAGCAAGCGAGCAAGCCTAAAGTCTTATTTTAAGCTTAGGGACTTCCTCGGAGAGGAGAAACGTCATCTTACATAGGTCGGGAATGTCTTGGTTTGAATAATGTGCTATTTCGAACATCCCTTACATTAAAGGTTAGGTATATGTCAAATTCTTTCTGAAGTCTACTACTTGCGATCTAAATGATCTTTTTGAATTTCAATGCAATATAGGACATACGTTTTAAACGCTATTATTTGTTATTTCTGACGTCACAGAAAAAGGGTAATGTGTAGACTATAGTCTATTTGATATTTTAATATTGCATGCAAACACCAATTCGACATTTTTAAGCATAAATATTCATAGTATAGTTTTGAATTCACAAGTGTGTTTTTTAACTTATGACACTTCATTTCTTTGCTTGATAACAGTTCTATTGATAGCTAAGTTACATACCTTTGAATTGTGATAACTAGCCTGCTATGTCTGATATTGTATATGTATTATCGATAACCTCGTTTTACCTTGCGGTGTAGAGGCTTGTGCTTTATGCGCTTGCTGAACAATGCTCAAATTGCCCCAGATTCGGGATACAAAGTTGGAGCCCGCTTTCGTGCTTGCTTAGCAACCATTGCATGAGGTGTGTGTCATGGTGATGTGTTGACCTTGTTACTCTATCTCTTAGGTCTGTGGTTTCGAGTAGAGCACAGTAAATTTGGTGCCCAACTGTGAATGGTCTCATCAAGCCCGATTCAAATCGCCAAGGCTGCGGAAGAATTCTGGCCCCCGCGGGCAGTATTTATTAAAAATGACGGTTTGATTTAAGTAGGTAGAACTTCCTGAAATTTTGTATAGGACCATAATTTCCCATTCTGAACAACTCTTCTTAGTAAAATTTTGTCGTATTATAAACAAAAATGGTAGTTTACCAGAAAAGAAACTTTTTTTTTGTTTAATCTAAAAATAGCGGTTTAATCTAAGGAAGTATATCTTACTAAAATTTTGTGTAGGGCCATAATTTATCATTCTGAGCAACTTTTCTTGGTAAGCCGTTGTTATATCATGAATAAAAAGGGTAGTTTACCTAAATAAAAAATAGTTTTTTTCACATTTTTCATGGCCGACTTAATTTCTAAAAATTAAAACTCTGCTTAAAATTGTTTTCAAGCAGGGCAGAATGCCAAAACATTAAAATAAAATTGTAAATGTTTTTGTCGATTATACCTATAGTGAACTCAATCCGGGGACACACTGTATATGCATACATTTTGTTGACTATATGCACCCTAAGTTACAATATATGCACCTAATATGCTCGATTTTTTTTGACAATGTAACGCCCCGTTTTACAAGAGCGTTTAATAATTATTAACTACTTTTGGACCACGATATATGCCAATTGAGGCAGGTATAAACTACCATTATCTCGTTGGAGCGTGTGGTTGGCGATAACAGCCGCTTGTTTTCTGGCTCGAACGCGTCGATCCTAGCGAGGGCTTTCCTGTTTCGATTTTGCTAGCAGACAAAGTAGTCAGCTTTTGCTTTAATTGACAGCGCCGCAAGGGATGATGCTAGTCAAAGAAGTCTGCACAGATTTAACTAATGAAAGTTCACTTTAGTGATAATCCGCGAACCGCCGTTCTCCAGCTTTAGGTGAGATTTCTTCTGGCTTATTTTTTTCCTTTACTAACTTCCGTATATTGGCGTTTAGGCGGAAAAGAAGGGCAAGCAAAGTTCCACCAAAGGATAGACTAGGGGCTATAAGCACTCGCAGAGCGTAAATCGCGACACCTGCGGCGCAATTTCTTTTAACAAATTGGGGTCCCGATAATGTCTTCGAATTAACCGGCGTCGAGGTCCGACTTATGAGACGTGCAGAGGTCAATCATTATCTACAAGGATTCTCCCATCACGATATTGCGGCGCACTACACCCTCAAGAGGCGACCTGCTTGTGTATTATGTAAGTACAACCTAATTCAGCGTTTTTTATCGTACTGGCGGATTGCCGCATAAAGAAAATAACAGCTAACTTAAGGCCTTAGGTGTTTACAACTGTTACGTACGCGATCATATTTTTTTAAAATTGCAATTGACGCTTATTGCGTGAATCCTAATTAATCTCAATTGCTGAATTTGTATGTACTCCTTATTAGTGCAGACGCAAATGCCAGAGTAGCGTTCCGCACAATTGTGATTTTAGTGTAATTAATTCCTTTGCACTTATCATAAATTGGTTACTTTGCCTATGAAATTATTTAGTCAATAATCTAGTATAGTTGTTTGACAATTATCAGCCATTAGGCTACAGTGGTATTGCACTTGTTGCTAGTAATATTTTAATTGAGTAAATGTCCCCATGCTAACAATTTGTTTTATTGATATATTTTTCTACCACGTTCCCGTCTGCACGTTTGAAATGTCAACAGCATAAGCGCCAAAGGTAGGTGGTGGGTTTACTAGCTGCATTCGTATCGGTTGTGAAGACAACCAGGCGCCCTAATTTTTTTGAATGTTGGAAGTAGTTTTTGTGAAAGCCGAAAGGATCTGAACCTAATCCTTGCTCACGCCACAAATCTATCGAGGATATCTGAGCTAGTCCCGGCCGTGTGCGCCCTTATTCAAAGGGGTGGCACAACAATAAGTGGAAGTATTCTAAATAATGTAGAAATTTTAATATTTTTGTATGAGTATATTTATTTCTCAAATTTTTATTCAAAGACGTCATTTATTTTAACGTTTGACTATATAAACATGGACTGCTAACTCCAACTTCACCTTGTAAGCCAACATAAAAATGAGGTTTCCCCTAATCCCGCCAGACTATTATTCACCCAACACTCAAAGTTCGACTCTTGAAATGGATTCTATGGCTGATTCGTTATACATTGCTTCTATGAGAAAAGTGGGGGTTGCTGGCAGCCTATGTTTGTATAGTCATAGATTTTAACAGAGACTTCCCCTTTCCTCTTCTTATTTCGATACGGGCACTGCACTCCAGCGTCAGGAACTGTAAGTATGCACATAAACATTTTATTAATAAATTTAATGAAATAGTAAATTTTACAAAAAAATCTAAAACAGTTCATACATTGCAAATTTTGCTAAATATAACAATGCAGCTACGTGCAACAGCCATCTTTGGCGTCTTCTGTATTAAAATTGCACTAGTTAAGAATCCCCGCATCCCGCATACAGTATGTGTTTCTTGCTGCAATTACGAAAACTGAAATTCACAATATACATCCACCGCAGAACCGGCTTTGCGAACATTTGGTTTAAAAAATACAATACTGAATTTAATAATAAAACTTAAAAAATCCAACTTGGCTTCTATATTTAAGCATAAAAATAAACGTTATCGGTGAAGGATCCAGCTGGCCCGTTACACATAATTCTCGGCCTTTGTAAATCAAGAATTAAAGAACAAATTTACTTTTTATATTCCATAAAATTAAAATTTAAAAATCCCTCTTAGAAGTTACGTAAACTATTACTAAACTACTTTTTGCTGAAAAAAAATTAAATAATATTTTCTACTATTATATTTTTTACTTTTTGGGCACTTTCTACCAATTGACTTCTGCTCTGGAGCTTTTACATTTTTCGTAATCCATGTATGTATGAACCCTTAGTTAACCCGAAGAATTTTATTGAAAACCCGAACCCCGAAGAATGATTGCCAAACCCGAAGTCTTCGGGTCAAAATGACAGTGTTGGCAACCCTATTCAGGTCTGTTCATTTCGTCAGATAAAAATTATAAACTGCTACTAATGTGTCATGGTTAATTACATGTGGGGAAGTAGGCGCCCTCATGGCACTGAAATGTGTAGCAGAAAAATCTTGATGAGTTAGTTTTGGTGCTAAATAACTGAAACTGTAAGTTGTCTTGATGCTTAATCTACTTCTTAATATGTACAGTCGCGGAATTAAAAATCCGGACACTTAATATTATTCAGTGTATACCTTTCTTTGCTTTACTTATCACATTACCTGGTGAAATTAGTCAAAGTCAAAATAATTACTCGTATATGACAGCATGCCTCATTGTTAACTGTCAGTTGCTAGCCTAGAAACGCAAATCCCAATTTAAATTACCCAAAAATTGCAAAAATCCTCTATAAGGCTCGTCTGGATTTTTATTTCCGCGACTGTACAATAGCAGTGGGTAGTGATGTTAAGTTTCATGAAACGTATAATTTTGAAAAGTTTCATGAAAAGTTTCATGAAAACCTTGAAACTTATGAAACTTGTGCAACTTTTAGGATTGCTGTACATTTAAGTAGCTTTCAGCATTTTAAAGTATCTAATACAGTAATACCAATATATAATATTTAAACAGAACATTAATTTTACTTAAAAGAGGTTACAAATTATGAAATTACAAGACAGTTTTTAAAAATAACATATATAAGTAAAATTAGTATTTACTATTTAAACCAGGGCTGTGGAGTCGGTAACAAAAAATCCGACTCCGACTCCGACTCCTGATATTTTAGTAGTTTGAATCCGACTCCGACTCCGACTCCGGCAGTACTAGAATATTGATAACCCCCCTCCTATTCCTTTTCATCTACCTGATAAACTTTACCGGCTAATGACGAATTTCACAAGTTGTGCAGAATGTGGTTGATTATAATAAATTTCATATTAACAAATATTGCATTCACGGTTTCCAGCAACGTACTGATTTCACGTACAAATACACAGAGAGGTTTACAAACGTAAATGAGAAAAAGGATAAAATTTACTTTAAGAAGAATACATTTCATGGCAAAATTTCATAAACGTGCAAATGCTATTGTTATAACAAGTAAGTTTCTTACCTGCCTACTAAACTAACAGGTCATAGGAAATTCAAATAGTCTGCGGTCTGAGCAGGGTAGAGCAGATTTAAATTATTTGATTAAAATAATGAATTTAATGGAGTAATTTAATTATCAAAAGTATATAAATATATATAAATAATATTTTTTATATTTTGCTAAATCAACAAAACAAATACACAAAAGAAGTGCCCTTCAAATATTGCCAATTAAACAAAACCACCATGAACAGTAACAATATAACAAAATGCTGAAACTGTTTTAACTTTTAAAATACATCTTGAAACAGTTAAAACATAAAAATAAGGTGCACTATAAAAGTTAGAAATTAGACGTAATACTAATAATAGTAATAATACGTACTATGCTTGTTTTATTGTTAATCACATAAAACAGTTATTGGTAAGATATAGAAAAACCGTCTACTACGTTGTACATGGACAAAGTCGGTATTTTTTAAATAGTTTGGTAGAAATTTACAAGCGGTGATCACACTGATTCTAGAATACACTCTGCACGCTCGTGGATCTATGAATTAACATATTATAGTGCACGTGCATTTTCATAAACTACCATAAATGAAGAAAAATCGATTTTTATTAACCCTGAGTCTGTCTTCAAATAGTCAGTACTACAGTCGTTCAAATAGTTTGTTAGCGTTTGGTGTTTTTATTTTAAAAAATTGTAAAGTGGGAGTCGGAGTTGGGTAATTTATACCGACTCCGACTCCGACTCCACCCAAAAAGTTCCGACTCCTCTACTCCGACTCCCGACTCCGACTCTACAGCCCTGATTTAAACCTATTTTTATTCATTATTTTCTAATTCAGTGTCACCATAGTCATCAGTTGTTACCTCGTCACTACTAACTTCTGCCATATTTAATGTATAGTCTTTCATTAATTTTTCATCTTGAGATAGAGCAGCATCCAACTCTTCCGAGTCTGTAAATCTAAGTTCTTCTTCTTCATCATCATCAATTTCATGTATTTTAGGTTGCTTTGTTTTGACTTCACTAGCAATCTGTAATACTTACTTGAAACTTATAAGAAACTTTTGAAACTTATGAAACTTTTGGAAATTTTTGAAACATGTGAAACTTATAAATTTGAAAAGTTTCATAAAATTTGAAACTTTTTACTGAAACTTTTCATGAAACTTTTCAAGCTCACATCACTAGCAGTGGGTAAATTGTATTTTGCCGTAATATTAGTTTAAAAATTTATGTTGGCAGTAAGTGACATATAGGGTGATCTTTTGCTTGGGTACTACTAAAAATCAACAAAAACTTTCACATAAACTAAAAAAAGCTTTGCTAAACTAATAAATATTTTTAATTTTATGCTGACGGTGACATTGGAACCAAAACTACAATGACCAATCAAAAATGATACATGTATGGCCAGACTGTGTGTACAAATCAACTGTAAAATTGATTAAGGTCACCTTAAAATTGATTAAGGTCACTAATTCACGTTAGCTTCGCTAACACAGGTAGGAAAACTCAATGTACTTTATGTCAAACCAAACTTAGTTTTTCAGTGACATACACAATCAGTTTCTATTACGGCTGAAAACGATCATTTGTCTAACTTCTAACCTAAAGAAAGGATTATGCCCTTGCATTCCGAAAGGTAAATTAATAATAAAAAATTGTTATTTGTGCACTTATTAGTAGCGCCTAAGATAAATTTGACATTGACAAACTCGTTTTTTGATCCTGTCAACTTGTGTTTCCCTACCTGTGTTAGCGTAGCTAACGTGATTTAGGGAAAAGACGCAAACAAAAACTGTACGTTCCACTCTAACGCAAATGAAACGCGAAGTTTATGCATCTCAAGATGTCTCCCGCCCTTTCTCTCTGATCGAAGTAAATAAAGCAATAAAGGCTACAAAGTGTGGAAAGGCAGCCGGTTCAGATGGATTGTATCCTGATTTCGTCAGAAATTTGGGTCCCTCAGCTCGTGAATGGTTACGGCAGTTTTACTCTACCATAATGGACACCGGTAAACTACCCAAGGCCTTCAAGCAATCTAAAGTAATTGCAGTACTAAAGCCAGGAAAATGCAGCGACTTACCTGAGAACTATCGACCAATAGCTTTATTAAGTGTGGCGTATAAAATCCTAGAGAGACTAGTTTACAACCGTTTAAACCCAATAGTTGATCCTCAACTCCCTATCGATCAAGCAGGGTTCAGAACAGGACGAAGCTGCGTAGATCAGGTGCTAGCTCTCACGGCATACATAGAAGCAGGTTTCCAAAAGGGACAAAAAACATCCGCGGCTTTTATCGACCTCAGTGCAGCCTACGATACTGTTTGGCGACACGGCATGCTATATAAACTCTTCCGCTTAGTACCATGCAAGAAGTTACTTACTCTCATCAATAATTGCCTCAGTAACCGCGTCCTTCGTGTTCATATAAATAACTCTATAAGCAAACCTCGTTTACTGAATAATGGGCTACCCCAAGGCTCCGTACTATCACCGCTCTTATTTAACATCTACATAAGCGACTTACCGATTCTAGTTGCCAAGAAGTTTGCCTATGCAGACGATATAGCGATAGCTACACAGGATAAATCCATACCAGCAACAGAGGCAACGCTTAGTGCAGACCTAAACATTCTCTCCACCTACTTCAGAAATTGGAGACTCTGTCCGAACACCAACAAGACGGAGGTATCTTGCTTCCATTTAGATAATAGGAAAGCGCATTCGAAACTTACCGTTACTATGGAAGATTGATTGTTGAAACACAATGCTAACCCCAAATACCTGGGGGTAACCCTCGATAGAACTTTATCTTACCGAGAGCACCTAACAAAGTTATCTTTAAAACTAAGCTCACGTAACAACATCATCCAAAAACTAGCCGGAACTACATGGGGAGCATCTTCGGATGTCCTTCGAACCGCAACCATCGGATTAGTGTACTCCGCAGCTGAATATTGTGCACCAGTTTGGATAAATAGCGTACACACTCATAGAATCGACAAGCAGCTTAACATCAGTCAACGTATCATAACAGGGACAATTAGATCAACACCCTTACGTTGGCTACCCACGTTAAGTAATATACCTCCATCGCACCTGCGTAGAAAGCAAATTCTTATCAATGAGTACGCTAAACTACTAGCAAATCCCCAACTTCCGATTCATGAGTATCTCGAAGCATCTAACCGCACAAGACTAAAATCTCGCCACCCACCGCTAAGACTAGCAGAGCAACTATCGACAACAGGTTTTAATATCGAACTCGCCTGGATGGAAGAGTGGGCAGAGAACAGTACCCGAACTGAAAAAGACATAATAGAAAACCCCACAAAACGCCCGCCTGGCTTTCTACTCCCACGCCGCCAATGGCGAATTTTAAACCGTATCCGGACAAACCATGGCAGAAATGCGGAATGTCTCCACCGCTGGGGAACGGTACTCTCCCCAGGATGTGACTGCGGAGCACCAATACAGTCTATGCGTCACATTGCCCATGATTGTGACCTTCGAGCTTTCCAAGGAACACCAGCTGACTTATATGGAGTAACAGCTGACGCAGTTAGATGGCTTGAGGAATTAGATATCCCTTTATGATTCTCGACACCGTATCAAAATATACGATAACCATATGCGCACGATATAGTATGTATACATATACTTTGTTTTTCTTTTTCTTTTTCTTTTATTTATACAACTTTATTCTTTTATGTTTGGTATCTATGTATGGTTTTAAGTTTGACATGTTGCCTGCACACTCTGTGTTTGATATGTGTTATGTCCTGTGAACCATACGATAATGATAATGATGACGTGATTTAGTGACCTTAAAAATTGATGCATCTGCGGCACTCTCTACTCATGTTTAATTTATAATGGAATAACTTTGCAGTAATACGCGCTTAGCATGCATTGAGTGTAGACGTGCGCCCTGCTAACCTCACCAAAACAAAATGTTGACTCGTGTTGAAAAAGAGGAAATCCAGGAGATTATCAATACTACCGTCAAAACTGTATTGGACAATGAAAACTTTAAGTTATTGGTGAAACAAGCAGTGAAAGAAGCCATACAGGAACAAAGTAAGAAGATTGTGGAATTGCAGAAAGTTGTTAATGAGGTGAAAATTGAAAATCAAATTTTAAGAAGCAGTTTGGATGTTCAAGAACAATACTCTAGGCGCAACTGCGTTAGAATTTTCGGAATAGATGAAAAATCTACTGAAAATACAGATGATTTAATTCTAAATCTATTTAATGGAATTATGAAGTTGGATATTAAAATGCAGGCAATAGACCGATCTCATCGAACGGGACGACTGCGAGCAGCGACTGGTGATAACCAGAGTGATAGCGGCAACAAGAAGATACGGCCAATAATAGTTAAATTCACTAGCTATAGGGAACGGAACAAGGTCCTGGCCAACAGGAAGGAACTGAAAGGAACGGGTGTACGTATCAGGGAGGATTTAATACCTGGAAGACTTGCTGTTTGGAGGGACGCAGTGTCAAGGTTCGGGTACAAATCAGTGTGGACGCGTGATGGTATCATTTTTGTGAATAAAAATGGAGTTAAACATGTCTTAAAAACGCTTGACGATCTTGCAGCTATCTAACAGCTCGAAATTTTCACTAAATGTACTTGTTTTCATTAATTATTTGTATTTTGATTTTTGAGTCGATTTGAAAACGTGAAATTTGAGTGAATATACTTATTCTTCCTTAATTATTCATATTTTGATTTTAAATTGATTCAGAAGCGTGTAGGAAATTTTGAATATCTATACGTACTTTTTTCTTTTAATTAACTACATTGTGATTTTTTTAATCGACTTCAAGGCTTGAAATTCTGATTAAATGTACTTGTTTCTTCACAATTATTTACATTTTCATTTGAATCAATTTGAAAACATGACATTTTTAATAATGTACGTGTTTTTGTTTAATTATCCACATTATGCATTATTGATCGAACTAAAAGCTTAAAATTTCCAATAAATGTATTTGTTTTTCCTTAATTGTTTATAATTTGATTTTTGAATTGATTTAAAAGTTTGATATTTTGAATAAATGTACTAGCGTTAATTAATTATCTACATTTTTATTTATTTTTTTTTAAATCTATTTTTGACTTATGTTGTGAATGTAAATGCTATGGGGAAGTTAGTAGGAGTGCAGCCTAATTTTTGGGAGTGGTATTTAATTACTTTCTATCCCTATTCATATTGGGTGGTGGTAGTTACCATTTAATTAATTATAGTTATATAATCTGTTTATTTTGCTTAATTTTGTATTAATAGTTTGTGTAGTTTTAGCAACAATGGTAACTGTTTATTATCAGAACTGTGGAGGAATGCGCACCAAGCAGCAACAATTATGGATTGCATCGAGTCAGTTAAACTTTGATGTAATATGCATAACAGAAACATCTCTGAATGAAAACATATATGATTCCGAATTATTTGATCCTAGTCTGTATACAGTGGTAAGAGCAGATAGAAATTTAAATTTTTTTAATAAGGTAAGGGGTGGTGGAACATTGGTGGCGGTACGAAAATCGTGTGGTATCAAGATTATCAATACTTTCATTAAATGCGCCTCATATGAGGCTGTATTTGTACACCTCAGAATACATAAAATTAATTTCATAGTTATATCTGTTTATATACCTCCTAACTCAGATATTCAATATTATCGAGACTTTTTTGCATTTGTTGATGAGAACCGGCAAACTGTTGAGGTATCTGATGTATGTATTGTGGGAGACTTCAATCTTCCAGAACTGAATGGCACCGATATAAATTTTAAAACTAATTATTCCACCAAAGTTCGCGAATTATTGAATTTCATAAATTTAAATAATTTAGCTCAATTAAATCATATTATTAATGAAAACGGGAGAACGTTAGATTTGGTACTGGGAAGAAGTGATAAACTTAGCACATTTCAAATAACTAAGGAGGAAACCCCTCTTCTTAACGTAGTACCACACCATCCGCCATTAACAATTCAAATAGAAGTAAACCACACTGCAATAAGTGAGCAAAATAATAGTCCCAGGTTTTATAATTTTAAAAAATGCGACTTTCTTCTTTTAGCGTTTCTAATTAGAGACGCCAACTGGAATCATGTGTTTGAAATGAAAGGTGTAAATGCTGCGTTAAGCAAATTTTACGAGATACTATATCACATTTTTGACAACTGTGTACCGAAAATAAAAAGAAGAAGAAATAAGTATCCTATATGGTTTGATGAGGAGATAATAAACTGCTTAAAATTAAAAACGAAACATTACAAACTCAGGAAACTATCTCCATCATATCAACAAGCATATAAAGAACACAGAGCTAGATTGAAGTCTCTTATTAACACTGCATACAAAAAATACTTAAACGATATTGAATCTTGTATTACAAAAGATACTAATCAGTTTTGGAACTATATAAAATATACTAAACAAAATGATACCTCAATAGATTCCTTTATTGTAGGAGATAAAATTATAAGTGGATCCCAAGTAGCGGATGAGTTTGCAAATTATTTTCAATCGGTTTATTCAAACACCGTGTCATCTTATGATATTGAACATTTAGCTGGAGATGTGGTCAGTAATGAACTGTTTTACTTTACCGAAATTACAGATGCAGAGTATAACTTAGCTATAAAAAAACTAAAACCCAAAAGATCTGCTGGACCAGACAATATTCCACCCTACGTCTTAAAAGGCTGTGGCGACTGGCTAAAAGATGTTCTGCTGTACATATTCAATCTCTCAATACAAACTCAAGTTTTCCCAGAACTGTGGGGGGAATCTTTAGTAACACCTATTTTCAAAGCGGGGGATAAAAAAGTAATAGAAAATTATAGACCAATAGCGATATTGTCTGCTCCAGCAAAATTGTTTGAGCAACTAATTTATATTAAATTATCTTGTCACATCATGCCACACATATCTAATTGTCAACACGGATTTGTTCCCAAAAGATCTACTGTATCTAATTTGTTAACTTTTACAAACGACGTACTGAACGCATTTGAGTCTAAACTGCAAACTGATGCTATTTATACAGATTTCCGAAAGGCATTTGACACTGTGGATCATGATGTATTGTTAAAAAAATTATTTACCTATGGTTTACATCCTGTATTAAAATTCTTTGCGTCCTATCTGCAAATCCGCAGGTATGCTGTTAGATATGGTGGAAACACCTCAGGAAAATTCACGCCGAATTCTGGGGTACCGCAGGGTTCCAATTTGGGACCTTTATTGTTCCTAATATTTATAAACGATTTGCCAGAAGTACTGAGGTTTTCAAAATGTTTACTTTTTGCTGACGATTTAAAGTTTTTTAGAATTGTTAAGGATGATCAAGATGCCGAGGGACTCCAAAAGGATTGTGATGCTATATATGAATGGAGTATTCTAAACAAATTACATTTTAATATAAATAAATGTCAAATTATTAGTTTTAATTCCAGGGGTGTTTCCATTATGTTTGACTATAACATTGGTGGAGCTGTACTCAGACGCACTGATAGTGTGAAAGATTTAGGAGTAACTTACGATTGCACACTGAGTTACAACCAACACATATCAAACATCCAGTCGGGTGCTTTTCGTACTTTGGGATTTATTATGAGACAAACTTATAAATTTAACAATATAGCTACAATAAGAAAATTATATGAAACACTAGTCAGACCACAACTAGAATATGCCTCTGTTATTTGGAATCCACTTTTTATATATCAGTCAAATGAAATAGAAAAAATTCAAAAGAAGTTTCTGAGATTTCTCTATTTTAAAAAGTATAAACGATACCCTGACTACAATTATGTTCGAACTGCAGACTTAATGGGTGAATTTAAATTCGTAAGTCTAGAAAGTCGACGTAAGTTAAATTTAGCTATGTGCTGCTACAAAATTTGGAATAATTTGATTGATGACAGCAACATATTATCATATCTAAAATTGAAAGTTCCACCTCGGCGTATTCGAGCCTCCCTAATGTTTCACATACCACTAGTAAATCATACATCTAATGCTCCCTTAATTCTAATGCCGCGGCTTATGAACGAACTGATGAAACGTATTTCTGATTTGGATCTATCACTTCCAATTAAACAATTTAAAAATCTATTACGTGACTATTATAAAGATAAATAACGTTTGCTGTTTGATGTTGCCCCTCCATATCTGATTGAATGTGACCAACACTATCTAGACACATTTATTCTTATTTTTATTATATATATATTACATATGCATTGATTTGTAAGAATTTAATGTACATTGTTGTGTTGTCTGTGTAATTAGGCTAACAGCCTGTTCAGGCAACAATAAATAAATAAATAAATAAATAAATAAATATGTATAAGTAACCCATTTAACACTCGTGACGTGTTACCCCATAAGGCTATTTACTATTTTTACTCTATTTATTTGAGCATTTTTTCAAATAAAATGCATACATGCAGGGTGACTCGCGTAGGAGTAGTGATGTAAATTACCCGGGTATTTATTTTTAGGGGTAAATACCCGGGGTATTTACCCGGGTAAATACCCAAAATGGGTATTTAAGCTGGTATTTATAGACTTATTTACAAATATTATAAAGTTAATCTAATCAGTATAATTGATTGGTAAGTGAAGGTGCTCTATTCGAATTTTATAAAAATGTTTAAGAAAATAGCCGAACTGAGAACATTTACTGCCCAAAATACCGATGGAGACATACCTAACTCGACAGAACATGGCAATTCCATGAGTTGGAAAAGGTTCAAATACTATTTGCAATAAGAGTAACCGAAATGGAAAAAGCAATAAATACTTTGGTAGCTAGGCAACAAGTAGCTATTGTACCTACTTGTTGTCTAGCTACCAAAGTAATTATTGCATTTGTTATTTCGGTTACTCTTATGGCCTTATGAAAAAACAGAATTCAATGATTGAATAAGAAAGAGATGAAGATAGAAACAAATATTTGAGTAGACTTGACGCTCATTTTAATTATGTCATATGTCAACTAAATATGCATATTAAAATAACTTTTTTGTACGGTTATCTCTTTCTTACTCAAGTATTATGTGCTTTTGTTCATGCTATCTCATTGCTGTTGCATACTTATGATCCCATCGGTATACAGCGTTGTTTATATTATTTTGTGATATTGTTTGCCTTATTTAAGATTGTTTAATAATGTGTCTCTAAGTATATATTAATATTAATGTTAAAAATATAAGGATTATTTTTCAAGTTAATGTTATATTCATTTTTCAAAAATGGAAACATGTCAGAAAATAATGTACAAACAATTTAAATTATCCCAATCTTCGGAGTCAGCCATCACAATGTTTTTTGTAAACTCTAACAGGCGCAATTTATTGCATCTAACTGTTTATTTCCATAAATTTCGGCAGCCAATGTTTTTTTCCAATAAAACGATTAATTTACCTGGGTCAATGCCTATTCAATGTTATTTAAATTGTTACTTTACATAAAATATTCCAGTTCCTGTATATGTAGTTTATTTATTAAGATAAGATTATGTGAGTAAAGTTAGCTTAGCTTTCTAAATATTATAAATTTGATAAATACCCAGTTTTTAGGTATTTACCCGAGGCAGGGGTAAATACCCAGGTAAATACCCATTTATAAATACCCTACCCACTGGGTATTTACCCGACCCACATCACTACGTAGGAGGTATGTAGTCACTGATGTTTTTTAAATAGCAACCCCCTTTTTTATTACGGAATTTGATAGAACCCATTTTTTACTTAAGCTAAGCTAATTTTTGCGTCACATAACCAAAAATTAAGAAAAGCAATTTCAAAATTGCAAAATACTAAATTTAATTTTAAGAAGAATGATTTTACGTTTTTATCAATGACAGCAACCAATAAAAAACATGTCGGTCATCTTGGCTACTATCAGGCAACCAACGGTGCACAATTTGAACATTTAATTTAGTTGTCATTGCAATAAAATTTAGTATTTTGCAATTTTATAATTATTTTTCTTAGTTTTTGGTCATGTGACCGATACTCAAAAATTAGCGTAGCATAAGTAAAAAAATGTGTTCTTGCAAATTCTGTAATAGAAAAACGGGGTTACCGTTTAAAAAAACATTGATGGCATCATACCTACTATGCAGGTCAGCCTGTACCTATGTATAGATTTTATTTGAAAAAATACGCAAATAAAAAAAATCGACGGGTCTCAGCGTTTTTTCCAAAAGTTATTACTTGAATTTTTAACGAACTTATCCACTACTTTACGAAAACACTGTATATACAGGGTGTTCCTGAAGGGTACGAAAAAAAAATTAACGACATATACTAGAGCTCAAAATAAGCCGATTTAACCCTAATTGCATATATATAAAAGTCCTTCTATTACGAGTTACAGCCATCTAAAGATGATGAAAAATACTCTACCATATCACCTATTCGAAACTAGAAAACATGTAATCTTTGAAAACACAGTAAATTTAATTTAAAAACTGCACAATAAAAAACGATAATAAATGTAAGATCATGACAAATGTTCGAAATTGGACTGTTTTTTCACTAATACATAAACGTATCCTGCTCCGTAGAGAGTTTCTGATACCCTCAAATATTCCAGGGCTTCCAGGGATGTAATTTGCTGCATGCACTTAAAATGTCAGGTAGGCTTTGGAACTGTTTATTGCATGGTTTTAATTAAACCACAAAATTTATTGTGTTTTCAAAGACTACGTGTTATTTTATTTTCATGCAAGAGAGACAGCATAGCATTTTTCATCATCTTTAGGTGGCTGTAACTCCTCAGGAGTGACTTTTGTGTATATGTAATTTGAGTTAGATCGGTTTATTCTGAGCTCTAGTATATGTCGTTAATTTTTTTCCACGCCTTTCAGGGACACACTGTATATATACAAGGTGTTTCAAAATTGCACGGAACGAATATAAGAGCGTTTTCTGCATAAAAAATAAGAGAAAAGCTAATCAACGTATGTTCTAAAATCATCCATTTCGAAGATATCCTTGATCAAACGTTTAGATTTAGTAGGCGGGTGTTTTGTTTTCATTGTCTGTTTGCTTTATTTACAACTGTCAGTATTATTATGAGTGACTCAGAAGAAAGAGATTACTTCGAACAGTTACTATAAGTTTTACTTAAAAAATTGGAAAAGAAAAAAGATCAACCTGAAATCATTTATTTTGGATCGCATGCTTATTATTTTTCTACATTTTACTGTAGAACAACGCCCACATATTGTATGTAAACAAAAAAAACATGTGCTGGAACAAAACACCAGCCTACTAAATCTAAACGTTTTAAAAACGAATTCCCATCTAATTCTTTGATCAAGGATAACTTTTAAATGAATCATTTTAGGACATATGTTTATTAGAGTGTTTCTCATATTTTTTTATGCAGAATAACGCCCTCCTATTTGTATATACGTATATATTGATAAGGTTAAGGCTCCACGTTGTTTTACCTATGAGTATATGTTTATAATTATATTTTAGTCAATTCAAATTGCCCTATTTATTTAATTTGGATATTCAAAATTATTTTTCTGGCTAGCTCCTGAAAATGCACTTGACTGAAAATCAGAGTGGATTCCTTTTATCTAGATTGCTTATTCTGAAATTTGATGTTCCGATTTTAATTGTGATAATTAAAAAAACTGCAGTCAAATGATACGTCAAACCAACTTTGAAAATTCAATCACAAATACTTAATCGTTACATTTGTTATCTGACAATCTCAAACAGTAAGTACTTCCTTAATAATTAATTCACTTTTAATCTTTATTTTATTTCAGTTCTTATTTAATACCTAGACTCATTTACCTTTTATTTCAACTTATCACTCTCTGCAGAAACCAACCCGTTCTACTCTGCTATTGATCACAACCGCTTCACTCAAAACCACGTTGAATACCTCCACTGACAAGCAAACTGTCAAATTGCCTAGAATCAGGATCCGTATTAACCCAGGATAATCTAGTTTGCTTCAGGAATCAGCCCAAATAGTTCCCTCACAGCATGGATCCAAACAGACCCTAGTAGTAGTTGTTTCTCTTCAATATTCAATCCAAATCACTCCTGAAGTACGCCACAGCTCAGCACCAAGAATCCCGACCAAGGACAAGACACCAGACCTCATTTGACAAGCCCCATCAACATGCTCACTCTGCCAACAACTTCCCTGCGACTCTCCTTTCGTGTAAATAGCTCGTAATACTACTCAATCGACGCAAAATGTCGAGTGTAATTCCACAATAAACTTAATTCAGTATTTCTTTCTTTATATTTTCTTCTGTAGATTAGCACTGCTTTAGTTAAATATTCTCACCATATTCTTTGTCTTCCTCCATTTAGTATGATCATCTTCTTATTTTTAACATTTTCTTTTATTTCACCATGCAAATTTTGAATTAACTGCAACCCTTTTATACTCCAAACATTTTTAACTTTTCAAAAAGGGTTTCTTTAATAATTTCTAGTTACAAAAATCGATTACATCTTTTCATTTTCAAATTTAATATATCAATAATAAAAACAAACTCCTTAACGATATTGCTTATTTTCTCCATCCAACACTCTATAAAAACTTTATTTTGATTTCTACCCACTAAGTGCAATAGTCTACCTCGAAAAAGTATTTGTCATCGTTTTCCAATTTCATATTTAGATATTACATTAATTTAGAATCCTTCTGTTTCTCAATCAGCCTCATATTATTAAATTATAAATTCTATTTTATTTTTTTACTAAATGCATATTAATAATTTAAATACCCAATTTATATTGAAATTGATCTTTATAATATTTAATTACTGTAATCTTTTAATCCTATTTAAACTGATTTTTATACCCCTGTACCCATATCATAACAATACACAGGGTGTTAATACTAAGTCGTTACATCTGAAAATTGCAATTAGAACTGACTAAAACAAACAACTTTTCTTAGTTTCGATGTTTGATTTGGTGCCCTGGTTCGTAATTATTGTAGTTCTTTTGTTTTTCGGAAAATCGTCATAACTCCCTTATTTTAAGTACTATTCAAAAAAAATTCAAAATTAGCTTTCGGCTCTCTAAAACATTTGCATTTACAATTATTTTTATTTCTTCAAATAACAAAATGGCAATTGATCAAAAATTTCTAAACAAGATTTTTTGATAACCACTCCATCGATTTTTGAAAGTAAAATGTTTATAAAATTCTTAAACTATCTACTGCATTTGTCCTATGCATGTTTTTCAATCTATCCAAAAAAGTATTTAGTCGTTTACTTGAATTACAGATAAGTATTAACAAACTGAAAAAAACATTTAAAACCAAATAGCTTCCTGCCATTGAACAATTAAACAAAAGAAGATTATATTTGACAAGTACACAAAGCCGAACAAGATACTTCCAACTTAATGCACATCGGGAGGGCAAATGTCAATTTAAGAAAACGATCAGAGCTTTGTTTAAGGGTGGAAGACAGACAGTTTGAGCATCTGCTTCAATTATTGGTTTGCTATTTTTGTTCTGTCTGTTTTCATTGCTTTTATAATATTTTTTGTGAGTAAAAATTGAATAGTGTTGTTAATTTTGCTTCCAGTGCTCTTATTTTTTTTTTTCATTCACACTGAAACTTATCAGTTACGTACAACAAACAAAGGTGGCGTTTCTGTTTCCATGGCACTCTTCGAAAAAGTTTTTGAAACCTAAATACTTCGATAAACTAATCACTAAAACATAAAATGTTATACATTTTTGTAATCTGAAAAAATCTACATTCAAAGAAAAGAAAATCAAATATGGCGTCCATATGAAAAAAAGTTGACTGTAAAAGCAACTGTAATATTGTTTTTGAACTCCTTGTTGAAAAGTGTCTCAATAATTTTTCGGTTAAAAATGGGTAAGTTGATTGGTTTCCGGAAAAAAAAACCAAAATTGGAATTTTCAGTTTTTTTGCCATATTTCGAAAACTCTTTACAGATTATTAATCAGCACAAAATTACCCAACTTTTCCCCAATTTAACCGACTTCGTATCTCTTAAGATAATCAAGATCCCCATGGTTAAGCTCAAAGCGGGCACCCCGTATAGTTCCATTAGGGTTTCTAATCAAAGGGAAATTTATTGAATTGAACTTATTTTCTTTTTCAATAGTGAATTTTAATCTTGGATGAATATCATTGAATTTGTCAAATATAAGGCTTATGTTTTGAAAAACCAATTAATAATTCGCAAATTTCTTTAAAAACACAAAAATATTCAATTTAATAACATTTTTAATACTCAGAAATTCAATCATTTATACCTAAAATTTTATATAAAAACTATATATGACTTCTAATTAATGACTCGTACAGTAAGCTAAACTTTTTAAAACAAAAAATGTAACAATTAAAGAGCTTGCTGACTTCTTTTAACTCTACCACACGATCTTTAGTTTTACTGTTAGTTTTTTGGTCAGTGATATACACAACTTTAGTCTTTTCTGTTGAATTAAATCCGAGAAATACTTCCACGAACAAATTTCACAAAGTTCAAGATCTGACATGGCACATACATAATGTGCGACATTAGTTGGTGCACCAGTCATTGTAATCAGGTTAACCAGTGCATTGCCATTGTATGTAAAAGCATTAATATTGTTATGGAGACATTTCGTCATCGCAGTAACATTGTTCACATAACGAGTTTATGCTGCATAGGTCATGATGGTATTCAATCTTCCTCATCGCACCTGATGTTATGCCAAGAAAATAAATCTTAGCTAGCTCTGGACTTGTTACGAAGAATCTGCTAAGGGATTGCACATTTTGTGTTATTCCTACAATCCCACCAGTTATCTTTCATATGTCGATTTTCCTGGTCGAGTTCTTCATCTTCTCCAAGCTAAAAAAACGAATTACCTGTTTTTTTAGGAGTCCACTTATCGCTTTCCAGTTTTTCCCATGTTTCATGATTATTTTGACGTAGTATAATTTCCGTAATGTTCCATGCACATAGTACACTATAATTAAGCAAGTTCAATGCAAACAAGTGCTTTTGGAATTCATCTAATGCAGACAATCTCGACTCCCAGTTCGTACATATGAGCAATGGAGAACATGAAAATCGACATTCTACTTTTTAAAACGCTTTTCCTTTAAAATAATAATCCCCTCTCTCCTTCCAGTCGCAGGTCCATGATGACGACCATCACATTTCTAATTCGCCACAGCATAAGGAATAAAAGAAAACCACCCTCAATACTCAATCACAAAAATGCATATAGGATATAAAAAATTGCAGTTAGAACACGCACTATAAAGGGAATTTAACAGGCTAACAAAAATAATAGAATTTTTTTATTAGACCTAAAGTTTCTGAGATAGTCATATGTATGTCAATTTTTCACATTTCTACCCCCCAAAAAGGAAAAGAACAGGTCTAGATATCGGTAATATGTTAGATAATCTATTTGTAAACCTTTATATCCATATAAATCATTACTCCCCATTTGTGTTCCGATTATTACACAATGTTTTCAATGTAACTTACCTATTTAAATTTGTACCTTCGATCATCGAGTTTTATCTTAAGAAATTAATTTGAAAAAATCGATAATATACTTAAAATTACTTTCACGCCAAGCAGGGCTTAATCCTCGAATATGATAGTTATTGGAATTCAGAATTTTTTTATTATTTACATCTAAGATTTAAATATATTACTAGCCTTTATATGTCTACAGTTTCAAAATGTTCACATTGACGCTGATGATTTATGATGCTCAAAAACTTCTGAAGCATCATTAATTTCGAATCAGAACTAAAATGTTTATATGTCTAAAGTAACAAGGTGTTCGCATTGTTTTATGATGCATCATAAACGCCTGTAGCATCATTAATTTCGAATCAGTACTAAAATGTTTTATATGTCTACAGTTTCAAGATGTTCGCATTGTCGCTGATGATTTATGATGCTCCAAAAACTACTGAAGCATCATTAATTTCGAATCGGAACTTAAATGTTTTATTTGTCTAAAGTTGCAAGATGTTCACATTGTTTTCTGGTGCGTCATAAACGCTTGTAGCATCATTAATATCAAATCAGTACTAAAATGTTTTAAATGTCTACACTGTCAGGATGTTTGCATTGACGGTGATAATTTATGATGCTTCAAAAACTCCTGTAACATCATTAATTTCGAACGGAACTAAAATGTTTCATTTGCCTAAAGATTCAAGATGTTCACATTTGTTTTATGTTGCATCATAAACGCATGTAGTCCAATTAATTTCGAATCGGTATTAAAGTGTTTTATATGTCTACAGTTTCAAGATGTTCGCATTGACGCTGATGATTTATGATGCTTCAAAAACGCCCAAAGCATCATTAATTTCGAATCGGAACTAGAATGCTTCATTTGCCTAAAGATTCAAGATGTTCACATTTGTTTTATGCTGCATCATAAACGTCTGTAGTCCAATTAATTTCGAATCGGAACTAAAATGTTTTATTTATCTAAAATTTCAAGATGTTCACATTGTTTTATGATGCATCATGAACACCTGTAGCATCATTAATTTCGGATCAGTATTAAAGTGCTTTATATGTCTACAGTTTCAAGATGTTCACATTGACGCTGATGATTAATAATAATGCTTCAAAAACGCCCGAAGCAACATTAATTTTGAATCGGAACTAAAATGTTTCATTTGCCTAAAGTTTCAAGATGTTCACATTTTTTTATACTGCATCATCAACGTCTGTAGTCCAATTAATTTCAAATCAGTACTAAAATGTTTTATATGTCTACAGTTTCAAGATGTTCGCATTGACGCTGATGATTTCTGATGCTGCAAAAACGCCCGAAGCAACATTAATTTCAAATCGAAACTAAAATGTTTTATTATGTCTAAAGTATCAAGGTGTTCGCATTGTTTTATGATGTGTGAAACACGCGTGTGGCGTCATTAATTTTGAATCGGAACTAAAGTATGTTGCATGTCTATAAAGTTTTAAGATGTCTGCATTGACTGTGATGTTTTAATGATGTGTCATAAACGCCTGTAGAAACACTAGCTAAAATTACTTCTTCCAATTTAATGATCCGTTTAGTTTTACAGAGTTAGGAGTAAAAATATAGTTTTACATAGTAGATTATGAAAAAATTTGACAAAACAAGTAAAGGTCAGTGGATTAAAAATTCATGTTTAATAGAGAAGAAAAAGAAGCAACGGCTTTATAGTAAAGTGACCATTTTTTCTTAGTGTTTCCAAGAACATGAAAATGTGTTTTAAAGGCTTATTCCTTGCTCCTGGTAGAAGATAATTTTTTTGACAAACTGTAATATAAACGCCCTTGGCCAGTTGAGATGGTTATACTGTGGATGCTGTATTTTTCTTCTAATTTAACCAAGTTTCTATTTTGTATCTTTGAAATTTCCATAGTTATCCTGGACACACTGCATAATTAATATTGTTTTCAATTCCAGGCGGTCGATGCAATCAAGGACTCAGTCATATGCAACAGCTGCACAGATGCACTTCACGTGGCTTACAAATTTCGAAAAAAATTCATGGAAACTGAAGAAAAACTTCGTAAGTACATGATGGAAGAAAATAGCGACGACAATGATTCGATTGACATCAGTTTACTGCTAAAATGGTTGTCAAAATATGACGCATACAAGAAGCCCAGTTGTACTGGTCATAAGAGAGACAAGAAGAATATGAACGACTGTTATATGGAACTTATTGATATAAGAACAAAAACTCACAAGTTGACATCTGATGAATCAGATATAGCTCCATTGGTGGTGAATATTAAATCTGAACCCATCAATGAACCTTGTACAAGCCCAATTGCCTATAATTCAGCTTTGGATCAACTCCGTGTAGAGGTTGATTGGAATGATAAGGATGCACCTAAAAGTCCAGATTGTAATCCAGCAAATCGAATTTATAAATCTGAAGGTAGCACTCTAGAAGAATTGTTGAAAGCACCCATTTCAGATGTGTGTATAAGCAGTGACCAGTACATTCAAACAAATGCACTAAAGTCCGACTTGGAGAAAGAACCTCCTGACTTTAACGATGACCATGATATGAAGGATATTTCTGTTAAGACAGAAGAACCTGAGCGGTTGTCAAACATGATTATTTCAGGCCTAAGCTGTGACTATAAACATTTCCTTGAGTTTGAGGAGCAATTTGCGGGATATACAATGGATGAGTTGTATTCCAAACAATTGATTGCATTACCTGAGTGCACAGTTGTGATAGATCGTTTATCAAATAAAGAAATAAAACGCTGGACCGAAGGAGAATCTGATGAAGAACAATCAGAAGAGAGTAATATTCCAGAAGAGACTGATCCAAAAAGGTACAAATGTTATAGTTGCAATTACTATGCACCACAACTGGAGCAGTTTGTGGAGCACATGACAAATTCTATTCATCAACAAAAACAAAAGTGTTTCATAAGCAAAAGACGCTTCACATCGAGCATTATAGAAGAGAGTCAAGATTATTGGAAATCTCACCTTCGTGAAGCCCCCGTCAAGTGCAGCTTGTGCCAATTCACTACTGATGATGATAATAAATTTAAGGAGCACTTAGAGTTTCATTCGTTGATGTACAAGTGTGCCGAATGCTCGTATGCAACTACATCTACAAATAATCTACAAACGCATTACATACGTACTCACTGTAACACGACGACGCCTTTTAGATGTAATAAGTGCAAATTATTTTTTTCGAGTAGACTTAAATTAATAAATCATATGCTCACCTGCTGTACAAAATGCAAAGGGGACATTTATTATGAGCATAATTATGCTGTTATGTAGATATGTTTTATTACATGAAGGATATGTTCGGTTTTTTCCATTAGAACAAAATACAGTTGCAATCGATCTCACATGTAGGATAGACAAGATAATATTTTGGTTTTCTAATGTTTCAATGTAGCTGATTATATTATATTGTTTTCAATGAATAATTAAATTTGATATTTATACATTTTTTGAGATGTCTGTAACTAATACTAGTTTTACTCTGGCAGTGTTTCTCAACATTTTTTGTACGTGCGATCTCTGTAGCATTCCAGTATCAGTTGCTACTAAAATTCGTTAATTATAAACTGTAACAAAACCTAAGCATTTATGCAACTTATGATACTTTGAAGATATGCCAGTTGCATAATCGTTGCATAATATTTTTACCAAACAGTGGGCTATTCGAGAAATTTTCAAAAATAAAAGAAAAAACCATTTCCTGTTTTTTGAGAAAATAATTTTGTCCTGCTAGCATCCAGCGGCGAAATAACTTCGGTGTTCTTCCTAAGCTCTAGGATTTACAAATTCAATGCCCTTTTTGTGAAGGGATTGAGATTAAATTAATTCCACATTCCATTATATTGTAATGGTTTTTCAGGCGAATAGATTTTATGCCCTGGCTTTATTAATTATAGAAAATCAGTTATCATTCTAACTGGTACCTACATACTTGTTGAATTATTTAACGACTTTTTGTAATTCAGCTTATTTCTTCGTTTATTAGTTTTCCTACTCTGCATCTCTGCAAGGCTTTCTGAATGACTTTGCAGGATGTGTCTACAGTGGTGGACTTAAAAACGATGGCCGTAACAATTTCTTTCCACAACCTATGGCTTTGTCATTCTTTCGGTGGAGATGCTTTAAATTGAAAAGATATTCAGCTCTGTAGGCGGGGCAGCGGTTCGTGGTGAAGTAAACTTGCAGTTTACGTCCCTAACTGTGCGCACTTTTACTGCGCCGATTGAAGTGACGTCAAATAAGCTACATGGTTGCCAGATGTGTGCACATATTGTACCTAGAGCTATTAATAATAATAGGGAGGCTCCACCACTGAGGTAGTAAAGTTCAGGACGGATTATATGAACTATTTTGCTTGTCTACAGGCACTGCCTCCTTCACTTACCGGCCATGCTGTTAGACTTGACAACATTGCATCTCTGGTAGTTGGTGAACCTAAATTACAATACTTCAATTTGAAATAATTTTGCTTTTTGCCGATGAACTACTGTTCCTAGAGTCAGTAATCTTGGAGGGAGGTGCGAACAGCTGATCGTTTAGACTAAAAGTACCTTAAAACGTTGCCAGACCTTTGTTTGGCTTCAACAGCATTTGGCGCCAAAATTATTTTTAGTTTGTTTTTAATTGTGAACAATCGTTAAACAAACGACATAACTACCTAACAGCCTTCACACCGAAGGAAATTATGTATTAATCCCCGCTTCGCCAACCGGTCAATACATTTTAGTTTGACCCTTCCTGCAACATCTGCAAGAATCACGAATATGGTTTAGTGTCAAAATGTTACCTTCATTCACAAAACAGTTGGAGCTAGAACACCTCTATTCGACATTGATGTTAGGACCACGATAAACATGCAAACTAAAACGAATTAGGCCCCAAATTGCTGTAGAAGTAAACAAAGGGCTGGCAACAGTGTACGGTAATTGACATGTTAGCGATCCCTCCCTCCAAGATTACTGACTCTACGAACAGTAGTTCATCGGTGGCGTCGTACAATACAAGATTACTATTGATCATATTTTACTCTGTAATTAACTAAAGATAGCTTCTATAATTGTGAATTTATTTACATACTCGAGTAATACAAACATGTAACAGTATATTTATAAAAATAAAACAACCTGTGTAACCCATAGATAAAAGAACATTTCTGTAATTATTTTAAAGTTTGTAACTTTCTATACACCACTGCTGATTGAGAGTACAACATATATGCAAAAACTATGGTGCTACTGCTGTAAATAATCTTATTTGAACATAGTAAACTTATCTGCTTATCTGATAAATTGTTCCATAAACTTCAAAAAACTGCTGATATCATTTAAAAACACTTTCACTTTTTGTGCATGTCTTTCCAATACTTGTCTACTTCTACATTCAGGATTTGTCCTTTCTTAAGGCGCTTGCGACGACAAATATGTTGGTAAATTTGGAAATACGCTTGGGACAGCATTGTCAGCTAATCAAGGGTAATGCAGCAACAGTTCTGCAGATCCGCACTCTCATTTCTAACGTTTTCAAATGTCTTTTCCATTAAAATGTATTTCACACACGACAGCACTTTTTTTTTGGGGTCCAACGTTCTCGTGCTGTTGCACGAAGCCATACTTTCTTTCGAATCTCGTCCATTGGAAAAGAAAATGTTATAGTTTGCATACGATTTTCTTGTAAGGTACTGTTGTAGTTGGTACACAGCGTATTCGTGGCGCTCTAAATATAAAATGAAAAGTTACAAGAAATGCCCTAAAAATGAGGTTATATTGTTACTTACCTCAGTGAAATACTTAATAAAAACCCATCAATTCTAGCAGCAATTTTACTTTCACTTATCACGAACAGTACAGCAATATACATAAATGTATTTCTTTAAACTTAGAGCAGTCCAACATATTAATATTTACTCACACGCCACATTTGAACAGACGTTTTTATAAATAAACAGTACAAAAATTGGTCTACGATCAGCGTTGCCAAATCTCCAACAGCATGGCTTGTAAGTGTAGGTTTTCAAAGGCGGTTGTTACTCAAAGTTTGATATAACCAGACTAATTTAATTGAATATGTAAATAATACCATACTATGTTATTAGGAGCAAAAATGAAGCTTTATTTGCAAAGGCAGGTAGCACATAGAGCCAAATACATACCATCCGTTCTTTTTAAAAGTATACATAGGGAATACTCGTATGTATACTAAAAAGAAAAATTCCTTTATTTTTGCCACAACATGCTATTTGTTTTAAATTAAAACTCTTATAATTGAAGATTGCTGTATACCTAATTGGTTGCCGACATATAGGGTAAAACAATAAAAAATAAGGGACTTTTTTGCCAACCATTTCATACACTCCAGGTTATCATCTTGAAACGCGAAGTCCATAAGAGTAACCACTTCTTGACGAATATCGTCTAGCGCTAAAATTTCACCTGCATCCACTATTGAACGCTGGCGTGGACGTCTAATGCCCTCCATTGTTGTCACGAAAGTAGTAAACAATGAATGCGGAAAATTGCTGTTCCACTATACAAATATTTGGCAACGCTGCTGGTGATTTGACCTAAAATAATCGGCGCAGTAAAAGTGCGCACAGTTAGCGACGTAAACTGCAAGATTACCCTTGCTTGTAAAGCACCATAAGTAAATTCAATTACCTTTTTCCGTTCGGAGCACAGAACAAGACCGATTAAATAACCATAGGTTATGTCACATAAATGTAATTTAAGGTTTATTGTTATACTACTGGTTTCCCCAACAATGGACGTTTCGTATACACAGGAGGTAAGAATTGAATTATAAAATATTGAACACTGAAAGGAATATATTCACGAACTTATATAGGTTAAGAAACTATAAGGAGCTCTTTAATTTCTCTCACCTGTTTGTTTAAAATTTTAAAAGAAAAAGTAAACACTCGAGTAATAATTATATTTACATGAATATTTTTTTCTTAAATTAATATCACTTCAATTCCTTATTCTACGACATTCACAAATTGCCATAGCAACTATATTCTGACCATAAGATGCATGCTTGAGTATAATATTTATGTATATATTGTTCCCGAATTACAATTTATTAAAATTGTTGGCGCCCAATACTTGTCTTTCTTAGTGTGAAATCCCATATTTATTATACCCGTATCATAGCCGAGAATTGAACTAGTCGGAGTTATGTGAGTCTTCTAAAGGTAGGTTGATTATAGTCGGTACATCTCTATTTCATTAGCTGTAACGTGGCAACTCCCTATGTTCTCTAGCTTTGCACTGATTTTTATTTTTTAATGAAGATATTACTTGTATTTTGTTTTTTTCTAAACCATGCTTAATATTTTTTCGTAGTTTTTGTACAATGTGTTTTATGTATTTAAATGAATTATTCGTTTATACAGGGTGTCTCTGAAAGAAATTCACTTTTGAAAACGCCATAACTTCTGTATTTTTAATTTATTTATAAGTATAACAATTGAAAAAAGAATCTTTACAAATTAAGTACGAAAAATTACATTTTTTCGATGTTGCCCCTGACGGCGTATGCACTCTTCTAAACGTACCCTTGCGTTTGCCATTACGCGTTAACAAAGTTCCACCGTAATTGCATTGATTTCTTCCCGAATGCAGTACTTAGTTTGTAAATTGCCACGTGGATTACTATACACCCTGCTCTTGAGATAACCCCATAAAAAAATCGAGCGGAGTCAAGTCAAGACTTCTTGCGGGATAGTCAATGTTTCCTCTTCGAGAAATTATCTTTCCTGAAAAAGCTTTCTTTCGGTTCTTAAAGCAATGCTGACATATGACTAGTGGCTCCATCCTGCTGGAACCACGTTTCGTCATTGAATCATACGAGTCCATGAAGTTGAGGAGCAAGAAACTCCCAAATTAATGCGGATTAGCATTTACCGTAAAAATATGGTCCGATAATACCCAAGCTGTGCAGAGGTTGCTGGTGACTTTCTCGCGGATTATTTATGAACCAATATTGACAGTTCTGCCTGTTAACATACCCATCAAGATGAAAATGAGCTTCATCGCTGAAAATTATGTTGTCAAGTTATCGAATCGTTTTAACATTTTCCTTGCAAAAGTAAGACGTACAGGATAGTATGTTTCTTTTAGAGCTTGAACAACTTGTATCTTATAAGATAAGGATGCAAGTTCAAATCTTTCTTCATGATTCGGTGCAAACTGGCTTGGTGCACATTTAAAGCAGCAGCATGTTTGTGCACTCATCGATGGGGGTGGTGTGTCACTGTAACTAGAACACTCGATGATTTCTTGGGTTCTCATACTATGTGGTCTCTTATTGCTGGTAGACCCAGTGTTATCAAATTTTCTAACGCAAAGCTTGATCAAGCTAATACTAGGCACAATACGAATGTTGAAATGCTCACGAAAACGGCGACGAACTGTAATGTATTAATGGGTTTTTATAAATTAGTTCTTTGAGCCAAAAAGCGGTACGCCCTGATAAACATGTGGCAACGGGTTTTTTTAAAACGGGACTTACCCCACCAGACTTGGTTTTACAACGTAACGTCAGCGGTCATCTGGCCGCGTCGCACACCTGTGAGCTATCGAAACTGTACTATACTAGAACGCGCGGGAAGCATCGGTGTTTAAATTTGAAAAGGGAGCATGGAATTGCCAATATTAGAAATAAAAGATGTGGAAAAGCACGAATATTTTAAATGTAAGCGCAATATCAAACTGGTCTTAACAAGTTACAGTACAGCTTTATTAAATATAATCGATTACATAATTCATGCTACAGACAAGGGTATGTTAACTGTTTAATTCCAAAGCTTTCGACACGCTAATCATGTGGAAATTTTAATAGGGCTTTTGCATTTTATTGGAATTATGCAAAATATAATAAAACTTTACTTTTCAAGTCGCAGTCAAGCAGTTGTGCCTATTTTGAGACCGTTATTATTCATTGCCTACATATCAGCTTTCCCATCTGTGTTGAGATCATGCAGGTGTCACTTGTATGCTGATGATACACAAGTATGTTTATCATTTTTAGAGTCAGATTTGAACAATGGATGCTTGTCAATAAACCAAGATCTAGAAGGTTTGTATACAATTTCTATACAACATGGACTAACTTAATTCAAACAAATCCATGGCTATACTATTTGATAAGAACAGAGATAGAGTACCAACCACGCGCCGCTGATACTGCATAGGTATATCCAAAATATCCGCTGTTGCAGCTCATCTTGAGACCAGTTCCTTTAAAGAAACTATAAAATTTTTGTAAATCACAACACAATGGCACCAAACTTGGATGAACAACAGCACAGACAATTAACAACTATTTATTTTCAAGTAAGTAACAGGTACACAACACAAATATTTGGCAAACGGCACATCAAAACAAAATAACTTTGGTTAATCTCAAAATGATTGTGCAACGGGGCGACCCTCCCAGTTGAATTAAATTAGCGAGGTAAAATTCAGCGAGGCTTCTATTTATAACTTCGGAAAACAAAAGAACACCACCGTCTAGTATTGGTATAATTTGATGAAATTTGTTTAACGATTGTTAAATGACGCGCAAAATAATATGAACAATAGCTTGTCCTCAATTTGAAAATATGCATGAATTAACTACAAAAACCTTTAATCTAAATGCAAAACTAATTGCATCATTGTCTTTAGCACATTTCGAAGCACATATGTCTCAAATTTCACATCTCTCCGCACTTCTGTCATGTTGAACCGTTTTCAGCACGTCCAGGGCTATGCCGCACACCAAACGCTGATTTATACTGATGTGCTGTATCTGTGTGAGTGATATTTATCCGGGAAAATCTTATTTACGAAGATCTGTACCAACGTCAGATGCGTTCTGCACTCTCGCCTGAGATCACAGAATCCAACCGCTCTGCCAGTGTATGGAGGCTTTAAAAAGTCTATAAATAGCTTATTCAATTGCGTGTCTGCTTTGTAGCTTGCACGAGCTCCTCTATGGAGCACACTCTTTGGTTAACCTGACCTGCAACAGATCCATCTTTACTGGTACGTAAACTCGTAGCTCTCATGTTTACAGCAATTAATTTCCTGAGCTATTGTCCTCGACTTCTACAGCTGCGGCCCCAATTTTTGAGTTGCTGGCGATCTCGGCTTCCAATGGACACAGACCAGCTCCGATGTCAGCCTCCAGCCTACAGCAAACGCCTTCATCTGCTCTCCAATGCTCTGAGTGTATAATTTCTGGTGTCGCAGCGCGGTTCTGCACACTTGTTAGCAGTAATTACACTGCACGTTTAGTTTTTAAAACTCACTTTAAAACGCTCACTGAGTCGTAGACAAACTTTGTCCAAATCTCTTATTCTGTGCTCGCCAAAACTAGCATGTGGCCCTAATCGTTTTGCTAGCTCTTTGAGGCTAAAATTGGCATTCCCAAGTGTATTTTAGCACGGTTTTGGCAAAAATAACCCCGCGTTCTTCCGGAAACCTTAAAAATGGGTCTAATCGTACTTGGTATTATGTGAGATGCATTTGGCATGTGCTTATTTTAAATTACTATGAGCCAATTGCTCATTATTGCGAAGATTCTTCCAACTCTTACTTTCAAAACAAACGTATGCCCTAACTTAGATCATTTATACATTGATCGATAAACTTTATGGCAAAGAAATCTGCTTGTTGTGTTGATTATCTTTTAACAAAGGAACTTTGTTAATTACTTATTACAGGTGAATATCATAGCAATATATTGCTACGCTTTTTATTTAATTTACAAAAATCTACTATGTTATCTCTTTAAGGCACCAAGTCTTGGGCGACAAGAATCTGTTATGATTTTTCTACTGAATTGTTCCACGTTATAGCGCCAAAAATCTGTATGTTTTATCCCACGTCCTTATTTGTGTTAATTATATTCTCTTTTCTATATAAAAAACCTGTTTGTATTACCTGCAATAAACACAAAAAACCCACTGGACCAAATGTTGCTATAGAAACCAGGGACTGCCTTGTCTTATCTATAATAAAAATTCTCGTGTTAGGAAGTAAAGAAACTTCGCAGATAAATTTAACTAGACCGTGAAATCCAATTGTCACAGCATATAACCACACGTATGATCTAGCTTTGATGAAAATTTTGTAAATGTAACAAGTAAGGTCTACGATAAATATTACACGCAAATTTGTAGACTTTAAAGCAGCTGTGACGTTTGCGTAATATATTATTGTCCATAGCAATTCAATTGATATCCATATCAGTGCCACTGCCCTACCGAATTTCCTATTCACGTTGATTCCTATCTCGCACATCTTATTGTCAATAATTTTAATACCTTTCAACGCATTAGTCAATCTATTTTCAGCAAGATAGTTGTGCAAGAAGTATACTGTGATTGTAACAATTATAATACATCTACCAAAGGTAGCCACAAACCACATAAGCAAATCCTGACTACGCAAACATGAATATAAAGACAGAGAACGAACATAAACCATAATGAAAGTTACAAATACCAAAAAAACAAATCCATGCATACTCTGTTATTAACTTTCGTAACTGTTTCGGTCTTTAAGTGCCTTTTTTGTAGGAACAAGTCTGCTCCAAACCATTTTTGCAAAGCATGCATCCGTCTTCCCAGGGTTATACACTAACAGAAGGCAGTTAGGGGAGTAAATCTAGTGGCCAGGTGTGTTAAAGTCTTCTTGCGGCTGCTGGTTGGTCGGAGCATTTTAGATTGTATCCGTTATATGATCTTTGTATGGGATGCTTTTGCACAGCCCCAAAGCTGGATACCATAGGTCCAGATGGGTTTTATGATAATTTTATAAAGCAGTACCTTGTTGGATAACGAAAGCTGCGAACGCCTTCCGATTAGCCATTGCTTCAGTTTCAAGTCTATTTGTTGTCTTTTTTTCTTGATATGCTTACCCCAGTTGAGTTTTTCGTCAAGGTGCATACCTAAATATTTTATTTCTGACTTAGTTGGGATTTGAATATTGTTAAAACTGGTGGGAGGGCACCCAAGTCTTCTGTTAGTGAAGGTTATTTGAGCTGACTTGTCGCTGTTTACTGTGATTCTCCATTTGTTGGTTCAGTCCTGTAGGAGATTGAGGTGGTTCTGTAAGTGAGTTGTCGCTGCTGCAGGTGATTCACTGGTTGAGAGGATGGCTACGTCGTCGGCGAACATGGCAATAGTAATGTTTTGCTTGGTCTGGTTGGTGAATCAGATGAATAAATCAGGTAGAGTAAAGGGCCTAACACACTTTCTTGCGGCACTCCTGCTTTAATTTAATGGTAGTTCGAGGCTGAGTTATTTATTACAACTTGGAAGAATCTTTCGGTGAGGTATGATTTTAGGATTAAATAAATCTGAGCTGGGAATTGTAGTTTGATCTTGAACAGGAGGCCTGCATGCCAAACCTTATCGAAGGCTTGCTTTATATCTAAGAAAGCAGCTGCGGTTAATTTTTTGGTTTCGAGAGTTTCTATTATTTGATTGACAATTCGGTGGCATTGATGTATCGTTGAGTGGGCTTCACGAAAACCGAATTGGAAGGGCGGGATTATTTGGTCCAGATTAACAGCTTTTTTTAATTCTTTTCAATAGGAGTCTTTCAAAGAGCTTGGATAATAGAGGTAACAGGCTTATCGGTCTAAAGGAAGATGGGAGGTTGGGTGGTTTGCCAGGCTTTGCGATCATAGTAATCTTAGCATACTTCCATTGTAGTAGGAAGTACGTTAATCTCAATATACTGTTGTATATGGTGGTGACAAGGACCACTGTCTTTCGTGACAAATGTTGCAGTACTTCACCTACAATCAAGTCATAGCCAGGGGTTTCTTCGGTGTTCGTAAGGTTGATTTGCTGGCGTACTTCTGACGGAGAGAAGGGTTGTATTGGCGGCGAGAGTTGGCACGGAGCGGTTAGGAAGTCTTGAATTTCAGTGTCGTCGTAGTTGTCGTGTGGGTCCGGGGTATTAAATACGGTGACAAGGTGTTCTGCGAAGGTGTTTACAACCTTGTCTGTTCAGGCTTTCTGATTGGTGGTATTGCTATTATGGGTATCTTGATTTTTTTGTTGCTTTCCAGATTGAATGGTCGTTAGGAGAAAGCTTGGTAATGTATGCTTTGAAAGTTTCATTGCGGGCTTCCGTAAGTGTGGTATGTAGTTGATGGGTAAGTATATTGTAGATTGTTTTGTCGTGCCTGTTCTTTGTTCTTTGCCATATTTTCCGGGCTCTTCGTTTCTCCGCTAGTAGGTTACGTATATGGCGAGGAATGTTATTGATTACAGGAGTGCTATTTATAGCAGTAGGTGTGGCTTGCCAAGCAGCGACTTGTATTGTTGTCTTAAGGTGATGAACTGCTTCATCAAGGTCTTGATTATCGTTAATTCTGATTCTTAGATTAATGTTTTCTTCTAATAGGTCTCTGAAGGGATCCCAATCCGTTTTTGTTTCAGAGCCTAACTGGCATTTCTTTGGTAATTATTGTTGTGCTGACGGTGATAATGACTGGGGTGTGATCAGTGGAGAGGTCGTAATTAAATTCTGTTTTGGTGTAAATGTTATCTATTCTATTGACAACTGCATAGTCTAATAGGTCTGGGAGTTTTTGTGAGTCACTAGGCCAATACGTCGGTTCTCCGGTTGATAGGAAGTTGAAATTGTTTCTCTTGATTGTTCTTAGTAGGTTGCGTCCTTTCGGGTTGATAAGTCTAGAGCCCCTGGCTGTATTTTTTGCGTTCCAGTCTCCTCCTGCTAAAAATGTAGGGCCTAGTGATCTGAGAAATTCTTCATATTAGTCAGACGAGATGGGATGCCTCGGTGGGCTGTAGATGGCTGAGATTACAAGCGAATAGGGGAAGGCTTGAACATTTATGGCTGCACTTTGAATCTTTTCGGTTAGGTATGGTTGAAGTTCATGATGGACAATCGTGTTCTTAATTATCACAGCTGATCCGCCGTGCGCCGTCCCGTCTGGGTGATTGACATAATATGTGGTATAATGCGGTATTTTTACAGTGGTCCTATTAGTTGCATGAGTCTCGGAAACGAGCAGTACCTATGTCAATTTGTTGTATTGTAGAAATATTATTGCTTCTGGGATATGGTTAGTGATACCGTTGGCGTTCCACAGCGCGATGCGTAGTCAAGTAGCCAGCCATTTTACGCTATTTTATTTATCACTGTGGAAAGCATGTTTAATATCATGCTGTTCTGACTTATCAGCTGGGAAATCATGTTTTTAAATTCGTTGAGAAAAGTTGTGAGCATTTCGGGAATGTTTATTTCTTGTTGGATTTGAGTTGGGGAGCTGTAGTTCCGTTTTGTTCATGTTTGAGGAGTGTTGGTTACGCGTTGTGCTTCACCGCTGTGGTTATTAGATTGGTTACGGAGAGGGGGGAATTCAGTTAGGGTGAAGTTGGGAGGAGTTTGTTGCAATCGGGATTGGTTAGCTATTCCTCTAAATGGCGAGTTTCGGGCCCTTTGGAGGTCCTGGTATACTGTGCAACCCTTGTAATTGGCAGGGTGATCTCCGCCGCATAGGCCGCACTTGGCCGGGGTATTTCGATCTTTTTTGCATATTGCAGTGTTGTGTCCGCCGCCACATTTTACACAAACATAAGGTTTATTGCAATAAGATTTAATATGCCCGTAGTCTTGACACCTTAGGCAGTGCGGAATAGTGTTTTTCTTTTTAGGAGGTTCAATCGCGACTACCATATTTCCGATATATTTGATATCAAGAGATTTTGTATACAGGGTGAATGAGACCACCCGTATCAGTATTTTGTTTAAAGAACGGTGAGTCGTAGAGAGTTGGGATAAAAAATTTATTATAAAAGTCATAATAAAGAATCGAATGGTGATATTATTATTTCTTGAAAAAGTCAGCATCACGAGTAGTTTTGTCCACAATGTCCAGAACTCCAAAATTTTAAATGACACCATAAGTCGAAAAACGTATTGTTGAAAAGATCGTTAAAAAAGAAGAAAGTTTTGTAGGAAAAATTAGTTTACTACTACCACCCCTTTTAAGTAATATTCGATTAAAGTTATTAAATTTGAAATTCGTTGTTAACAAACAAAATTGAAAAGTCGGCTTTTAAAATCTAGTTACCGAAAACGCTGGACGTAATATATGTTGCAACGAGATAACAAAACCACAGTGTATTCACTTTGATGGTTTTTATACTGGCGTAACATTCACAGTGTAACTGATTTTTCTCTAAATTTCAGATGGTTGATGTAATAAAGGACTCGGTCATATGCAACAACTGTATCAATGCTCTTTTCTCACTACCAAATGGGTGAAGTGACATTACATTGTTAAAAAATGGAAAATAATGGAAAGTCTAATATACAGCGACCTTAGCAACAGATAAAGTCAATACAAACAAACCGTATCTAAGGACAGAAAAAACGATTTTCCGTAGAAGGTCACTTTCCGCAGATGGACGTTTCTATACATATTTTCGAGTATTAAGAAATGAATATTTGAAGAAAATGTATCTATTTATTAATATTAATGCTAATAGTACAATTTGAACAATTTGTAACGTTAATTGGGGGGAGGGTATTTACATGTTTAATATCATTATTTTCAATATTGTTAGAAATAGAAAATGCATTATTTACAATATCAATTTCGTTGATGCTTGCTCCATTATCTACAATATTTTCAGCAGAATTTTTGACATTTCCATATGATATCCTTTTGGCCGTTTCTAATTTGTGATTTAAGGAATCTCCCACATATCCCTATGCTACAGTGGAGGATTTCCATCCTCCATGTCTTTTCAAAGCAAGAACGTCTGATCCGGTATTAGCTAACAAAGTAGCAGAGGTTCTTCTAAAACTATGACCCGTGTAATTTTTAACATCTTCTAAATTAAAGAATTTTGCCATTTTAAATGGTATATCAGCTAAAGTATGCTTCCCTACTACTTGTCGTACGCATTTACCATTATTGTAACGCATATAAAATCTACGTTCTTGAGTATTTTTGGGCCGTAATTTTATATATTTTTCAAGAATCTTCAACGAGTTATTGCTATCGTTACTACCAGTGACTACAAATCTTCGGGGGATTTTATTTTTCGATTGTAGAATATTGATAATTGCCCCGTCAGGTTGCGACTTTCATCATCAAAAATGTATCGTCAGGAGCATCACTGAAAAACCTTTCCAACTCTTCCTTAGTAAAAATTTTGGCTTTTTTCGAAATATAACCATCATTTTTTCTCTTAAGAAATGATATGACCTGCAAATATATGTATAATTATACTGTCATTTAGAAAAAGTAGTGATTCAAATACTACCTGCTTGAATTTCGTCACGTCGATGTTATCATGAACGCACATTGTTAACTTCAACATGGAATATTCACTCCATAAACTGTCTGGAGACTTTAATATAGACGCTCTCTCATTAAAATAAGCCAGAAATACAGTTTCGTTTACCTCTTTTACTGTCTTGGAAATACACCACTCTTTGAAAGTATTATATGATCGCTCATACCGTTCTCTTGATTTCGCCGGCAGCAATGATGCTTGAGCAGCATTGGCACTATTTTCAATTTCAGCGTAATTCTCAAATTCTTCTGAATAACTCATCATATAAATAAAGGAGAACCATCCAAACGTGTGTGTCACGACAATTGCAGACGCGATGTCCCCCATTTGCGTTTGCATTCATTTCGCCGTCGCCTCGATTTCGTGACCGGGGCGGAGCCCCGAGCGCCCCTTGAAGTGGGGCAGAGCCTCTAGGGCCCCCTTGAAGAGGGGCGAAGCCCCGACATTCCCTTTGGAGAGGGGCGGAGCCCCGACAGCTTCTTTGGAGAGGATCTGAGCCCCGGGGGCCCCCTTGGAGGGGTCGGAGCTCCAAGGGCCCCCTTGGAGAGGGGCGGAGCCCCGTGAACCCCTTAAAGAGGGGCGGAGCCCCGATAGCCCCCTTGGAGAGGGGCGAAGCCCTGAGGGCCCCCTTGAAGAGGGGCGGAACCCCGGCAGCCCCCTTGGAAAGGGGCGAAGCCCCGGGGGCCCCCTTAGAGGGGGCGGAGCTCCAAGGGCCCCCTTGGAGAGGGGCGAAGCCCCGATAGCCCCCTTGGAGAGGGGCGAAGCCCTAAGGGCCCCCTTTAAAAGGGGCGAAGCCTCGAAAGCCCCCTTGGAGAGGAGCGGAGCCCCGGGGGCCCCCTTAGAGAGGGGCGGAGCCCTGAGGGCCCCCTTGAAGAGGGACAGAGCCCCGTGAGCCCCCTTGGAGAGGGGCGGATTTCCGAGGGCCCCATTTTAAGCAATTATTCTCTTTTCAAATGATAACAGATCTCCTTTAGATGGTTAACATCAATTAAAACTTGCACGGGTGTTTATCTACAAATAGCTCCTGTTTTATTAAAAAACTGTTTTAAAACGGTGATACTGAAACTAACAATAATGGTTTTCAGTTGAAAACGTCTGAAATATTACTGAAATATGACTACAAATACCTGTGTAAACTGCAGGAGTCGTCTGTACCGCATTCACTCCATTTGTTACACTGTGACAGAATTTTCATGTACATTTTTTTAACGGTGTCAGTGACATTTAGTAACAAAATATTACTAAAGTCAAAATTATTGCTTGGTTAAAGTTTATTTTTCATTCGTATTTACTTTATTTTTGTGTATAAAACACAAGTGTACATCAATGATGATACAATATTTATTTTGATGCTTAGGCCGTGTTCAGTAACTGAGCTACTTTAGATAATTTATAAAATGTCAACGTCTTATTTTGACATTAGTAACTTTTTGTAACTAAATATGCTTACACTGCTAAAAATATTCAGTAGGACATTGAAACGACTCTTAATGGCGGATTTTAAAACAACCAATCAGAAACAGTACCAAAATTGACCACACTGTCATTAATATAGGCACTGGACTGTGTACCTTTCAACACGTTAGTTCGTGGTGTGTATTTTTGCGATATTTGTGTGGTGTATTTCGTGTGATCTGCTGTCATCCATGTTGTCTCGAGATGCCAACCATTGTTCATTTTTCGCCTTCTGTTGGCATGAAACCGGTGACACCAGTAACTCGGCAGAAGCGATGAGATTAAGAATCGAAAAATCGATGTAAGATCGATAATCAAACTGATCTAGAAAATTGGCGAAACTGGCGAAATGTTTAGCAGAGGTTTTTCAAATTTGGCATCTCGAGGCACATACGATGACGTGCTGATCGTATGGGACTTTTTTGACGTGTTTTTTTAGATCATGTCGACAATTAGTAGTGCGATAGCTCCTCTTGGAGCCTTTCAACGGTTAGGTGAAAGCAGTGAGCTTCCACCTCACCACGTGAACGTTCCTCTTGGTTTAGAGGACGGGTATTTCCCTATTTCTTCCTCCACAAAAGAACCCTCTGCTTCATGTCATGCGAAATGTGTTTTCTGAGATTGTGTAACAAGTGTGTAACAGAACGGAATGGCCCTTCGTAATAGGCCTAAAAATGGTGGTAAATTGAATAGGATAGACCGCGCAATAGCGCGCGCAGCCCCGTTTATTTTACAATAAACGCAGGTGACAGAGAAATAAACTGACAACGCTATCACTGACACACGCCTACTGTATTTAATAATTGAATTAGAGTGACTCCATAAAAAATTACCATTACCATTATCTTTCTATGTTTGTTCTCTATCTCCTCCGAAGATACTGGACCGATTGAGTTGTACGATGGCTTAAAAGTTTGCTAATTTTTAGACTTAGATCATAGGCAGGTTTTTATTTACAAAAAAGTACGAAAAAGAACATACAGAATCACCCAAGCTAATACCACACGGCGACAGCAGCTGTCACACCGTAGCCCACGGCGACAGATGCTCGACTCCGCTGCTTAGAGGATTTAATTAAATTAAAACTTTAGCTTCTTGGTAGTGAGAAAAATGTAATGCACAACGTGTAGGTAAGTTTCTTTTCTGTCTTCGGTCGTATTATGGACCTCAGCTCCGCTTCGGTCCACAAAAAACGACCTCAGACAGAAAAATTCACTTACCTCTACTTGGAGCGCAAATAACTATTACGTTGTGTACAAATTCCGAAAAAAAATCATGGAGACTGAGGAAAAAATTTCCAAGTACATGGAGGAGGAAAATGCCAAAAGTGACAAATCGATTGACATCAATTTAGTACTTGCATGGTTACCCAATTATGAAGCATACAAGAATGGCAAGAAAACGCCATTATCCGAGACCGTCGTTACAAGTAATATTTATGACTGTTGCTTGAAACTTTTTGATTCTAGGTTAGAATCAGATACAAATATTAAATCTGAGCCTATCGACGAAACTGATATTGCCAATAATTCGGCCTTTGGAGAACTGCTGTTAGAAATTGATTGGAATGCTAAGAACGTGCCTAAAAGCCCAGAAAATCTTAACTGTAGTCCAACAAGTCAAGTCTGTAAATCTGAAGAAGGCGTTCTACCAGAATTTGTGGAAGTACACAATCCAGATATGTATACAAGTAGCGATCAGTTCGATTTGAAGAAAGAATCAGTGGATCTTAGTGATAATCATGACGTAAAGGATGTTTTGATTGCGATAGAAGAAGCGAAGGACCAACCGAGTGCAATTGTTTCAGGTGTGACCTATGACTACAATTATTTCGACGAATTCGAAAAGCAGTTTGCAGGATATACAATGGACGAGTTGTATTCGAACCAATTAATTGCAATGCCTGAGTGTTCAGTAGTGGTTGATCGTTTAACAGATGAGGAAATTAAATGTTGGACTGCAGGAAAAGTGCAGCAAAAGACATGGAAAAGCCATTACAGATGTTATAGCTGCAACTACTATACATCACTAATGGAGAAGTTTGTACAACATATGAATAATCGTGTTCATAAGAAAAAAAAGTATTTGTCTAGAAAGAAACCCCATATTGCAGAAGGCAAACAAAAATATCACAAATGTGCCTTATGCAACTTCAGAACAAAAATCAAAAGAAATTTTTCGTCTCACATGCTTACACATGAGAGAAGTCTTATTGATGGGACGAAGTGCTACATGTGTGACTATGTGTTAAGTAACATGGAGGACAGGCGGAAGCATTTGAAATCTTGCCATAGCAAAACCCTCATCAAGTGCACTTTATGCTCTTTTAGTACTGATAATCATATTTTATTTAAGGATCACGTAAAACATCATATGTCAAACTATAAGTGTATTGAGTGTTCATACGCCACTATATATAAGAAATCTCTAATTAAGCATTACTTATGCAGACATTTTCGTGTGGCGCCTTTTATATGTATCAAGTGCAACATGAATTTTTCCAGTAGATTTAAATTGGTACAACATGTGTTGAACTATAAAAATATACACGGCGTTTATGCTGAACATAATTACGCCATAAACTGTAGACGCTCAGGAACATATACAAAATAAATCAAGCTGTTGACGTTTATGAGGGTTTTTGTAATTTGTGTTTTTAGTTAGGGCAAGGTGTATGCAAAAAACCGAGCTTTGTAGAGTAGTGATTAGCACATCTGCTTAGCATTCAGGAGGTCGCGGGTTCGATTCCCCTGGCCGTCTACTTTGATTCAGGTTTTTAGGTGGTTTTCCTGAGTCAACAGAGTACCTTCATCCATTCTATAATTCCCGTTCTTGGCTGAAGAGGGACGCAAAGTCTCTATAGCAGCCCTCCCCCAGTTGGGGGAATTGAAATAACCCTGAACCTGTACTTTTTTATACAAAAATGTTTTAAAACGTATTTGTGTGTCATCTTGTCCTATTCTTTGAAAAATATAATTTTCTTCCAATATGATCTGTTTGTTTTATATTAATACAGTTGTGTTCACACACCGAGAATTTCTGGGAACTAAATAAGAGGAATTGATATACTATCCATTCACAAAGCTCTTGAACTGTCAAAACGCTGTTGGTACCTTGTTCAAATTCTGCTTACTGATTTTGGCAGCAATGATATTTTTGAAATTTAAAAACTTGACTTCTGTCACTTTCATGTAAGAAAATAATCTCCAAGATTCTTTAATTTTTGTACATACACTTCAGTTGCAATAGAATACAAATGAAAGAGGGTTTTATTATTGGAAAGAGAAAAAAAGGATATAGTTAATTATTACAAGGAAAAACTTCGCTTAACTTTTGACACATGTAACATAACCTAACCATAATATTACTAGAAATCACTAGATTCGAAGTACATTCCCAAAAAAACTAAATTCCAGGTACACTCAGCAAATATTTAAAAAAATTGATATTGACAGTTCGCGAGTTTTGTGAATGGATAATATCTTATAAGTATTACAATTTCAGTGGTGTACAGTTGTCGCCATTAAAATTGGGTACATCTAAATAGATCATAGTGACAATATTTTTACATTTTGGTATTGCTTACACTTTAAAACGTTCCCATGATCCTAAATTACAGTTACCTGTAAATTTTGTTACGATATTATGCAAATTACATATCTAAAACGATATTGTTATAATATAAATAATTAAATTTATGAACACAACAAAATTTAAATGATTACTTTGTAATGTCACCACAGTTTTTAATTACAACTTGCGGCTATCTGCCATGAAAGTTAGTAAATTTCTGTTATAATCAGGAACCCCTCATTAGCCTATCGACAATTCTCCTTTTTTCGAAATATTTTAAATGGTGGGACATGTTTTCAAATAACCGATTTTTGACGTTTGTTGATAGCGAACAATGTGACAGTTAATTTAAATGCATAGTTACTAAGGTATTAAGGCCGATTCGCATTATAGGTAACGTCAGCGTCAAGTCACCGTCACGTCAGGGTAGCGGCAATTATCTTATGCTTGCAATAAAATGCATACATTCGCACTATCAGCAAACGTCAAAGCAAGCTAGCGTCAGTTGACTGCAGGCATTGTTTCAGAGAATATTTGACGTGCCTGTGCCTGTTGCTTTTTGCTAGTTGACGCATAGTGCGAACAGCAGAAAAAGTTTGACTGCAGTTTTTGTGAAGATTTTCGTAAGAAATGGATGAAGAACTCATCGAACTTGTAAGGGGTCATGAAGAATTGTACAACATGCAGTGTAAAAAGTACAGTGACAGTAAATTAAAAGACCAAATCTGGAAAAACATTGGCGAAAATTTAAATAAAACAGGTTTGCATAATAAAATAATTATTAAACATTTATTATTATTACATAAGTCATGGTTATAACTTAACAAACAGCAACCCTTCGTTAGTAACACAATGTTGTACACTCAAATTAAATCTTGTCGTTTTGCCACGAAACAGATCCAGGAACAGAATTTAAAAAGTTTTTGTATAATTCTCGAATATTAAATGCCGTTTGCTGAGCATTTCCTCCTTGCCTAGGTAGATTATTGAGATTAGCTTGCAAATTATCTGGTCGCTGTAGAGATGAGTTAGTACTAATCTGGTTTCCCCAAATGTTGTCGTCGCGTATAAAATTATGCAAAATACAAGTAGTTAAGACAATTTTATCGGCGTTTTATGGTTTTGCGTTGATTCTCCTGTTGTAAATTTGGATTTTGGAGCTAAAATACCAAACGCGTTTTCCACAACCCTGCGAGCGCGACATAGACGGTAATTAAAGATTCTTTTTTCATCGTCATTTTCAGATTGTTTTCCTGGATATGATCTCATTAAGTTCTCTTTTAAAGGAAAAGCCTCGTCTCCTAACATTACATAAGGAGCTAATTTATCTGTACCTGGCAGTTCTTGATCCGCTGGAATGTCCAGCTTACCTTTCTCCAATGCTGTACACAAGTTTGAACTAGCAAATATTCCCCCATCACTATTTCTTCCATATGAGCCGATATCTACACAAATAAATTTATAATTTGCATCCACCAACGCAAGTAAAACAATAGAAAATGTCTTTTTATAATTAAAAAATTGAGAACCACTATTTCCAGGAGCTACAATTGTAACATGTTTGCCATCTAAGGCACCAATACAATTAGGATAATTCCATGTATTCCAAAATTCATTTGATATTTTTTTCCATCGTCCTTTGTCAGGCATTAAACGTTTTATTATTGCTTCACACACTTCTTCGATAATTTAGTGTACTGTAGAATGTCCAAGGCGGTAACTAAAGGCAATGGTGCGTAAAGAATCTCCAGTACCCACATACCTAAAAAATGCAATAGGTAATTTAACGTTTTCACAAATTTAAAAATTAATTGCAGGATTGGACTGCAAAAACAGGTGGGTTTCTTTAAGAAATCAATACAGGAAAGTATTAACTAAGAGAACGACAAGAACTGGGCAAGCATCTAAGCACACAGGCCGTGGAAGAAGCGATGAAGAAAGCGAAGAAGAAGCAGAAAGCACAACTGAAGCAGAGGTTGATAACAATGACAGTGTTCAAGTTATTCCTGAAACTCCAAGTAGACCAAAACAAAGGAAACTGAATATTTCTAAAGCAGACACAACACCTACGGCTGCGTCTGAAGTCATGAAATTTATTTTGCAAAAAAAAGCTGAAGTAACCCCTACAAAATACATTTTTCGAATCAATTAAAGAAACGGCGAAATCTTTTATACCCCAAGATCAACACATTATAAAAAACGGGATTTTCAAGATGGTTAGTGATATGGAAGCAAAATATCTGCATTTATCGACTCAACGTGCTTCTGTTCCTGTTCAGCATTTTCAACAACAGGTTTCAGGATTTCGGGAAATTCACTACCAAGATTGTTCTAGAAATTCGTCATATGATGCTGGTACTGCAGCTGGATCAAGCGGTACTAATAGTCCTTGTGCAAGCTATTTTGGAAATTTTTCTACTGAATAGTGTGCCTATGGTCTTTACATTATTGTAACACATACTCAAAATTAGAAGTTATCTGAAATACTGTATTTTATTTTCTCTTACCTGAGTAACACTGCCAGCTTCTCTATTGGTTTAATAGATTCTCGAAATGTTGTATCACGTTTTGTCAAATAATTTTCTATTTTAGAAAGCAAAATATTAAATTTAAACTTAGACATTCTAAAATATTGGTAGAATTTTGTTTCATCATCTACCAGTTTTTGTATAATGTAAAAAATTCTCCTTCCGTTTTTCGGTTTAATAAACTAGGATGAATCCACACGGAATGTTTTCTTTTGATGGATTTTCGTTGTAAATTGGTTTCTTCTTCATCCAAAATTAAAGCTATTGCAGCAAGATCTTCTACTGAGAACTTTTCAAACATATTTTAATTTTCAAATCCAAACTTGATATAACTACCGTCTTTTTTCATACGTCAATCTGAGTGATGACTGTACTGTCACTGAACGGTTTTCATGTATAGTGCGAATAGATACCGACTGTGACGTGACGGTGACTTGACGCTGACGTTACCTATAATGCGAATCGGCCTTTTTACTCTAAAAATCGAGTTGACATTGCGGTGTACTTGATTTTTTTTGGCGAAAACCATACATGACAGAAATCTTATAGCCCAGGGGCTATAAGAAATCTTATAGCCCCTATATTACAAATAGTAGCGACATCGTGGGGCAAACCTGATGCAAACATGAAAATACAAAAAGTTACTAATCGGTAAATTTCAGTGTAAACAGTGAAAAAATAACAGATCTGAATACCTGAAATCCTTTTCTGCCACTATTTTTACACTTATCGACACAACACCCTAGCATTTCCACGTCCTCGACTTCAAATTAGCCCCCGAAGAGAAAAATGAATAAAAACACAACAACTGTCAATGTCACATTTTAATTTAATTATGCAACTTCCTAGGCGATTTTTAAATATGCTAGGGACTTAAGGGATACCAACGTGATTTTGCCCCAGCGGCAACATCAATCGTTGTCGCTACTATATGTAAATATAGGGGCTATAAGAAATCTAATGGTGTCCTGACATCTGTCCAGTAAAAAGTTAAGTGAGCAACTATCGTCATAGGTAACTAAAATTTACATAGCAAGCTATATACAGCTATTCCAGCGTACATAAATCAAACAAGTAGAGACACTCAATGTCGGTTCCTTTGATGTCAAAATACCGATTTGAATGACCTTGAACGGCTCCTGGGGGTACTTTACGATGGTACCAACAGATGGCGCCACTACTTTGTCACATCAAGGCCGACTATATTAAATGTAAAACATAAAGGCCTTCCCAAACTGTACAGTCGCTTGCGCCATCTGCTAACAAATTTGCAAACTATATTCCCTCTGAAATTTAAATATTCGAATATTGCCTAGGAACAGACCCAAAAAATTCTTCCTTCATATTTAAAAGATTACATTTCTGGTAGTGGTCTCTTTCACAATGGGTAGGAAATGCTTTCTTTGCCATAATAAAAATGCACCTTTCTTTCAAATACCAAGCGAATTAGAAATTCGAGAAAAGTGGCTCAAATTCTTACACGAAATTTGTGGTAGGTACAATAAAAAACTCATGAGCTTTGTATTTATTTAAACAACTCAATTTATATTACAGATATAAGTAAAATTACAGATCTTACAGTATTGTGTACAAAGCACTTTAGGGAACAAGAAATTGATACCAGTTTTAAATATTATCGTTTAAAAAAAGGATCAGTACCGTCTATTTTTGTAAGTTAAATTGTCTGTTTATTTATCGCTACCCATACCAAATAGTCTCTACATTTTAGAATTTTGTTAATTCACAAAGCTGTTCAAAATTCCAACCCAGGATCGAAAATTATGAACCAGTTTCTTCTTCTTCTTCTTTTGCGGTGAGGGAGTTGATCCCGCGGCACTCAGGCCTGAGGCCCATTGTGCGTACCGCTTTTTATATCTCGTCTTTGAACAGGCCGGTACCAACCGCAAAGGCTAGCACTTGGCATATAGGGATGAGCCTTATATTCTCCGGTTGTAAAAACGCTGCGCCGAAGTGTTTGTGTCGCAGGGTCATCAGTCTGACACACTGGCATAATATGTGCTGGGAAGATTCTTCCTCTTCCCCGCATAGCCTGCAGATCGGATCATTTGTGATACCGATTCTGTGCAGGTGTTTGTTGAGGTGACAGTGCCCTGTTAGGAGTCCTGTTACGATCCTAATTTGCTTCTTACTGAGTTTTAGAAGCTCTTTGGACGTCGACAGCGATAACTCCCCAATAAAGAGTTTAGCTTGCCTTAGTCCCTGCTGTAAAGACCATTCACGAAGGAACCGGGTCCAGACCCATTTCTTCATTTCTAGCTTTACGTTGCAATATGGTATCCCAAGAATTGGCTCGGATCCAGGCGGGTCACCATTGGAGCCCTGCCTAGCCAACTAATCCGCCTCTTCGTTACCGTCAATGTTGCTATGACCTGGTACCCACAGCAACTTTACAGAGTTCTGCACGCAGAGTCTCGTTAGCGCCGCTCGACATTCAGACACTAGTTCCGAAGACACCCTGAAGGAATTCAGGGCTAAGAGAGCAGCCTGGCTATCCGAGCAGATGTAGATATGCTTGTTAGTAAAACCTCTGTCTAGGTTTTCATAAACACAGGCCAGGATGGCAAACACCTCGGCCTGAAATACGGTGGCGTACCTGCCCAGTGAGAACGAACGCTTCACTCTAGGTGATTCGCCATAGACGCCCGCCCCTGCGCCAGCCTCCGTCCTAGAGCCGTCTGTGAACCAGATAAGTCCCTTAGGAGTAAGGAGGTTATGGCCACGGGCAATCCAGTCCTCTCTAGAAGGGATGACTGTTTTATATGGCCTATTGAAGGAAAAGGAGGGGACCATACGATCACTCCTCATGCTGAGGGTATCGTGAGCCCCTGCCATAAATGACAGGACCCTCGAATGCCCCAGCGTCCCTCCTACCTTTGTCCACTGGCCCCCACACTTAAGCCTGTAGGCCGCCCTTCTAGCCTCAGCCTCAATCATTAGATGAAGGGGCACGAGTCCGAGAAGGGCTTCCAGGGCCGTTGTGGGTGCTGTTCGCATTGCTCCCGTCACTCCTAGACAAGCTAGCCGTTGGAGTTGGCCGAAGCGTTTCTTTGCGCTAGCTAAGGTGGCCCGCGGCCACCATACAAGTGCAGCGTATGTGATGAGGGGTCTTATCACCGCGGTGTACATCCACATGATGACATTCGGTTTAAGACCCCACGTGCTTCCAAAGGTGCGTCTACACATCCAAAAGGAGGCAGTTGCCCTTTGTATTTGTCGTTCCGAGTGCTCCTTCCAGGTCAGTTTGGCGTCCAGGATTACTCCCAGATACTTAACTTTTCCTGCGGCCCTCAGAGGGGTACCGAAGGGTACTGGGTCAACAAAGCCCTCTATCTTCTTTTTCCTTGTGAATAGGACAAGTTCGGTTTTGGCGGGGTTTACCGACAATCCGTGTCCTATGCACCGTCTTTCCACGATTCTGAGGGCAATTTGAGTAACCCCACAGATGGCATGTAGAAATTTTCCTCTTACGAGTATAGCAAGGTCATCTGCATAGCCTTGCGTGTATATGCCGGCTCCGTTGAGGTCACGCAGGAGCCCATCTATGACGAGGGACCACATCAAGGGCGAGAGTACTCCCCCCTGCGGGCACCCACGCCTGACGGTCACCTTTGCGGTATCCTCGTTTAGAGTGGCGGTTACCCTGCGGTTTTCTAGCATGGATTTCATCCACCGAACAATGGTGGGCTCTATTCCATGGTTCGTTGCCGCAGTGCATATGGACTCAAAGGCAGTGTTGTCAAACGCGCCCTCTATATCCAAAAAAGTACCTAGGGCCAGTTCTTTGTGTTCCAGCGCCTTCTCTATCCTAAAAACGATAGTATGAAGGGCCGATTCCACTGACTTGCCCATTTGGTAAGCATGTTGGTTTGGATGCAGCGGCATTATCCGTAATGCGCCGTCTCTTTTGTACCTATCCACCATTCTTTCCACCGTTTTAAGTAGAAATGAGGTTAAGCTGATAGGTCTGAATGATTTGGCCAGGTCAAACAAGGTTCGACCTGCCTTTGGTATAAAGACCACCTTAACGGATCTCCACGCTACTGGTGTATACCCGAAAGCAAGGCAGGTCCTGAATATGTTGTAGAGTGGTCTGATGAGCAAATCCAGCCCTTCCTGTAGAAGTTCCGGAAAAATGCCATCTGGCCCTGGACTTTTGTACGGATCAAATGTGCTTATCGCCCACCTGATCTTTTCGTGTGTTACCACTTTCGAGGCTATCTCCCAGTCCATTGGGCTAATGCCAATGCGGGGAGCCCTTACTAGTGGGACATCACCAGTTTCAGCCACGGAGCCTGGGAAGTGCACCTCCAGGAGATGCCTTAGGGTCTCCTCATCAGTGGCCGTATGGTCACCTGAAGGGAGCCTTAGGCACTCCAGCTTGGCTCTTGGATTTTTTGAGAGCGTCTTATGCAGTCTAGCTGCTTCTGGTAGTCCTTCAATGTCGAGACAGAAGGCCTTCCAGGACTCTCGTTTAGATCTACGAATAGAATCTTTGTAATTGCGTTGGGCCTGTTTAAAACAGTCTCAATCGCATACGAACTTTGTGCGCATTGCCCTATTTAGGAGCCTGCGTGTCTCTTTACGTTACATTTGGAGCTCGGAGTTCCACCATGGTACTTTCCTTGCCCTTTTTGCGCGTCGTAGCGGGCAGCTCCTTTCAAAAGAAGCCTTGACCGCAGTATTGATAATACTGAGGTGCTCTTCTACCTCCTTTGTGGTGCGAGTGCTATAGGAAATTCCCTGTAGTCCATTCGAGAGGTCCACCTTAAAGGCAGCCCAGTCGGTAGACTTGGGATTCCTATACGCTGCACCTTCGCTGTGTTGCAGCTCCAGGCTGAATCGGATGTACCGGTGGTCCGAAAGGGATGGTTCCGGTACAACTCGCCAGTTTTTTGTCCATTGGGTTACCTGCGTGGATTCCAAGGTCAAATCAATTACTTCCTGTCGCCTGGGAGTAACAAAAGTGGGGGAACTTCCCCTATTGAGAATCTCAAGGTCTGTAGTTGACAGATACTCTAGGAGATCCCTTCCTCTGGCATTGACGTCTGAACTTTCCCACACCGTGTGGTGGGCATTCGAGTCACATCCGATTAGCAAGGGGGAACGCTTTTCCTTGCAATAATTGACCAGGTTCATTAGTTCCTGAGTCGGTGGTGGGTCGGGAGAGTCATAAGGGAGGTAGGCCGAACAAACAACAAGGTTTGTCCTCCCACCGTCCTTCACGAGACTCGTCCTTATGGCTACCAGATCTCTGAAACAAAATTCTGGTATTAATTGAGCGTTCAGTTGCTTGGCAGCGCAGATACAAGCTCTTGGGCTAGTGTTGGAACAATAATAATTTGTCCCAGCACCACCTAATCCTTTCACATTGCCCTGGTGAACCCAGGGTTCCTGTATTAGGATGACATCTGTGTGCCCCATAGCCATCTGACGGCTAATTAAACTAGTCGCAGAGGTGCTATGTTGCAAGTTAATCTGGAGGATTTGAAGGTCAGCCATCTAACTAAAGAAGTTAGTGTCCGCCTTCCTCCTCGGCACTTACCTCCATGGAGGCTACCTCTGGCGGTCCCTGTGGTTCCTCGGAAGGTCCTTCGGTCCCGCGATTGGTTTTGGGGTCCGTGAAAGACACCCTCTTCGTACCGGCGTAGGCCTTATAGCCCTGGCCTTCCAGAATCCTTGCGGAGGCCTCGTCGACTCCGAGCACGAGGCGCACCGAATGGGGCTCCTCGTGACGGTCTCGGACTCTTCACAACTTAGTCTGGAGGCCCGGGCTATAAAGCTGGAGCCGCTGCAAAATCTTATCGGTGGGGTCCGGCGCGCCGGGCACCCAGGCGATAAGCTTTCTCAGCTTCGGAAGGGTTTCCCCTTCCAAAACCTTTAATTTGGCGTCTTTCCAAGGTTGGATATTCGCCACGTTCTCCTTGGGCCATAACTTAGACGGCTCGTCGGCACATGTTAATAATAATAATAATAATCTTTATTTAGTTATAAACTATTTTAAGATTTACAGTTGTTTACATATTTACTTAACTAATAATTTTTCTTAACATAATCGCTTAGTTTTTTTTTAAACTCATAGATATTTTTAGTTCCTTTAACTTCAATTGGAAGGTTATTATAAATTTTGAAGCCTTTATAAAAGAAACAATTTTGGGAACTGCTTTTTGTAAGTTTGGGTAATCTAACATTCTGCTTATTTCTAGTACTATAATTATGAATATCACAACCATAAACTAAGTGTTGGGTCATATATTCAGGTAACAGGTTATTGACTGCTTTAAAAACTAACAACAAAGAATTGAAATAAATACGTTGCTTCATACTTAACCATTGTAAACAATCTAGCATCGCAGAAATTCTTGTATATTTCGAACAGCGTAATATGATACGCATGACTCTGTTCTGCTGTTTTTGCATTCTAGCCAATTCTTGTTCATGACATAAAAATAATATACTAGAGCAGTAATCGAAATGCGGTGCGATGATTGTTTTGTAAATCATAATTTTAGACTGTATACTAAGCTTATTAGAAATTCTACTGAATAAACCTATTTTCTTAACTACCTTATTAATTATATAATCTACGTGTGCTTTGAAGTTTAATTTATCATCTATAATTACTCCTAAATATTTAACTTGAGATACCTTCTCTATTTCTAAGTTATCAATTTTTATTTTATTAACCGATTCTGCATTAGTACCTGATAAAATTATTGCTTTCGTTTTTGCGATATTCAGTTTCAGTTTATTACATTTTAACCACTTAGAAATAATTTCTAAATCTATATTCATTTTATTCATGACATTTCTAACATCTTCGTCAGTAACTGTCACTAATGTATCATCTGCAAACAGATTTATGGTGCAATGTTTTAGATTCAATTCCAAATCGTTTATATACAATATAAACAATAATGGACCCAAAACAGAGCCTTGGGGTACACCCAAGTTGTTTTCCATGTAGCTTGACTGGCACTGATCGAAGTGTGTAGTTTGTAGTCGATGAGTGAGATAACTTTGAAACCACATATTTTCGTTACCACGTATTCCATATTTATGTAGTTTATTCAGTAACCGCTGCCTGTCGATAGTCTCAAATGCACGTTTATAATCTAGAAAAACAGTAACTACACTTTTATTTAATTCTAATTCACTTTTCCAATTCATGAGAACCAAGTTTAACGCCGTTTCACACGAATGTTTAGATCTAAATCCTGATTGGTTTTTACTTATAATATCATGTTCATCTAAAAAGATTTGGAGTTGATCTTTCACAATAAGTTCGAAAATTTGCTCGTATACCGGTAACACATTTATTGGTCGAAATTCTTCACACTTGTTAGTTAATTTAACTTTAGGTACTGGAACAACTCTAGATATTTTCCATGATTCTGGAAAGCACCCTGTTCCGAGAGACTGATTTATTAATTTAACAAATATCTCACCTACAACTGGTAAGGCATCTGTAATTACAGTAACTGTAATATGGTCGAAAGAACCCATTCGTTTAATTTTAGCTATTGCTTTTTTAATATCATATAATGTAATTGTTTTAAATTTAAAAGTACTGATATTATCCGGAAACGTAGCTTCTTCAAAGCGGTCGTTTATAATAATGGACTTATTTAGCTCTAATATACTATTTACAAAGTACTGGTTAAATTTAGTAGCAATATCCTGGGCATTGCTAATTTCTTCTCCGTCAAATAAAATGTTTGAAGAAGTAATTGTTTGTCCTTTCATTAAAGATTTGACAGTTTTCCACATCTTCTTCGGATTTCCACGACAGCTTTCTATTCTATTTTCATAATATTGGTTTTTCCTGTCCTTAATTTTATTGCTGTAAAAATTCCGAATACGTTTATAGTTTTGCCAGTCATGCGTGTTTTTCGTAAATTTAGCTGTCTTGTAGAGTCGATTGCGTTCCGCCTGGAGCTTACGTAAATCACAGCTAAACCATGGGGTGTCAGTTTTAAGTGTAATTGTTTTGTTGTCAATGAGGTCATTTACGGAATTTTGTATTCTGCTGACCATATGTGTGGCAAGATTGTTTACATCTTTACTATTTAATAATGTGACCCAGCTATATTTATTTAGTTTATCAAGCAGTTTTTGTGAGGAGTAATTAGCGAACGTTGTGATATTAATTCTTTCAAAATTGCTGTTATACCGCGCAACCTTTCGTAACGTGACATCGATTGCATATGTTCAGAAATTTGTGGAATCTGCACTTTACAAATGATATTGTCTTGATTTGTTAAAACGAGGTCAATGATTGTATTGGAATTTTTTGTTGAGCGCGTAAATTCGGTTACGAGTTGATTTAAACCCAACGTATTTATTAATTGTAGGAGCTTGCTTGTGTAGAACGAATCTTTAGAGATATCCCAGTTGAAATCGCCTAGAATTAAATGCTTGGTGTCGTCTGGGATTGTGTCGTCGTACCATTTTTCAAACTGCTTTAAGAATATTGCAATACTGGCACTTGGAGAACGATACACAACAGTGTACAATCCGTTGTGAAATCCTTGCGTTATGTGAATGCATAGCAGCCAGAATTCGTTGTTAAATGAAAAGTTTGACACTATTTTGAACTTAATATTATTACGCAGAACGATTGCAACTCCGCCCGTATGGCGATTTATACAATTACAACGAATGGTGACATAACCCCGAAAACTTATTTCACAGTCTTCAATATTCTCCGTGAACCTTGTTTCACTTAAAAACACGATAGCTGGACGTCTGTCTTCAATTAAAACTTCAATTTCCTCCATATGTTTTAGCATACTTTGTGCATTTGAATAAATAATATCAGTATTTGGTTCTGTTATTCTAAAAAATCTATCTTACTTCTTTCTTGTTCTAGTTTACGTTTGTAAACTGGACAGTCAAAGCTCCATGCAAAATGATCTACGTCTAAATTAATTTTTAGTTTTTCTTTAGCATTGCAGCAGTTCACACATTTCTTTTCTTCGTCGTTAGCCTTACATTCTTTCAAGAGATGAGAACCGGCACATTTTGGGCATGTTATCTTCGATTTACATTGACTCGCTTTATGATTGAATCCATTACATGAAAAGCACCTGGTTACTTCAACTGCATCATAAACTCTACACCTATCCCAGCCGATATTAATTTTTTCTTCTTTCATAATTACACGATAGGCACATGCATTTACTTCCGCAATTACTGTATAATTTTTCCTGTTGTTTTTGGTTGTGGTTTCCTTTATATGTACAACTTTTATGGATGGTTCCTGTGATTCCAAAAAACTATTTTGGGATATTATTTTCTCTTCGATCGTTTCCATTGCCAATTTTTCGCTTAGTCCAACAATTTTTACTCTAGGCAATTTCTTCTTTGGGATTGTAACTTCGTAGTTTTCTCCAAGATTAGTTTCGGCTTTTTCTTTAATTCTGCTGACATCATCCTTGTTTTTGCATCCAATAACAACACCACCCTTGCTAACAGTCCGTAGGCCAGATATATTTAACTCGGTAGGATGTAAATAACGCCTAGCTCGGCCCAGCGAAACTCGTCAAACCGGGGCAAGAACATCGGTTGGGAGTCCCCCAGGGGGAGATCATCCACAATCGAGTCCAGCCCCTGCTGGACCAGGGTCGCTTGTGTTTCAGTTTCAGTAAACTCGACATCTTCCAATGATATAGCTACCCTTCAGGAACAAATCAACGCTCTTACACTAGATTTGCAAAACACCACTCTAAAATATAAAAATTGTTTATCAGAACTTAGGGATATACAAAAATATGTCAATAACAATTTACCAGCTTTTGAATCCTTAAAGAAAATTATTGACTTTGCAGAAAACTCAAACGTAAAGGCTGTATTTTTGATGGACTGCATTCAAAATTATCCCAGAAAGAACCCAAAATGGTCAGAATTAACAGTGCGAATGTGTACTGTTTGGAGGTTCTGTTCTCCTAAAGGTTATGGATTCTGCCGAAAGAACTTGACTGTACTGCCATCAAAAACAACTATTTCGCGTTATCTTGGCACGTTTAATGGACAAAACGAACTAATTGCACAACGTCTACAGGCTGAGATTAAACAGATGAAACACCCAACACAAAGGATCTGTTCATTAATAGTCGATGACATGGCCATAAAAGAAAAAATGAGTTATAGTCGTACAGAAGATCGAATTTATGGTCTTGATACATGTAGCACAAGTTTTGCTGGCCAAACTCCCATCATCGCTAACAAGATGTTATGTTTTGCGGTACAAGGATTGTCAAGCAGGTTTATCATTCCGGCAGGATATTTCTTTCACGCTTTGCTAACAACCGATGTTTATTATTCTTTGACAATGAGGGTACTAAAACTTTTAACTGACTGTGGATTCATTGTCCTAAGGCTTGTAACTGATAATTTTTCGTCGAATACTGCACTTTTTAAAATGCTAAGTGGAGGATCATCAATTCAAAATCAAATCGAACACCCGTTTCTTTCACCTTTACCGTTTTTTTTATCTTTTGATTTTTGCCATGCACTGAAAAACGCTAGGAATTTATTTCTGGATCGTGATATGTGTTCATCACAAGGAATTATCTCTTCTTCATATTTAAAAAAATTATATAACCTGCGAAAAGATCTATCAATTAAGCCTGTCCGTTATTTGACAAGAAAACACTTACATCCTACAAGTTTTGAGAAAATGAATGTTTTAAGAGCCATACAAGTATTTACTCCTGCTGTAACTGCTTCATTAAAATGTTTAAAAGAAGCCGAAGATGAACGTTTTATTGGCATTGATGCTACAGTGTTGCACATACATGGAAAACATGTACCACTTCTTCCAAGTGCACAATGTTTCAAATAGGTACCAATGCATTCGCACTTTAAATAGCGATATTGCACCTTACGTTCATGTTTCCGATGAAAGGCTACACTGGCTAAATATTACATTTCCGAGTTACATAGATGAAATACAAAACAGTTCTGTCAGTAGAGGCATGCAAGGATTAACAGATGAGACAGCGCATGCTTTAAAATTTACAGCACAAAGTACATATTTATGTATAAAGTTTCTGCTTCAACAAGCAGGATTTTATTATGTATTAAGCCGGTCATTTAGTTCCGATGCCGTGGAAGCAACCTTTTCACATGTTCGTCTCAAATGTGGTTCCAATGATACTGTGGATGCAAGATCGGCAGAATATTCATTACGACAAATCTTGCGTTGCGGGGTGGTTAAGGCTTCGTCTTCATCCAATACAGCTGAAAATGTAAGCTTTGTAAGCTGTGCACCACTTGAATCGAGTCTCTTGGCAACACCTAATAACACGGGAGAGCTGTTACTACCAATGGAAGTAAGAGTTCAAATTCAAAATTAACAAAAAAATAGTGTACCTGATGCCACTATTTATTCTGCTTCTGTAGCATTTGTAGCGGGCTACATAATTAGGAAAGTTGAACAGAAGTTTGTATGCGATGATTGCATTTTGCCGTTACTGACCAAGACAGTTCCGGGGCATCTGCTTCGATTAATTAGTTTACAAGATCGTGAGGTTTGATATATCCTAATGGAGTTTTTGTAGGAATTGTGAAAAGGATTTCAGATCTAATACAGGAACTTTTGCCTTTTATAAAATGTAATAAAACCTGTAATCAACTCACTGAGCTGATCGAACCATCTTTAAAACACAATCCTTTACTTTCTTGTTCACTGCATAAGAAGGAACTATGTACTACAATAATCCAAACAGTAGCAAAGCCTGTTCTTGACAATATATGCTTAGAACGCACTGATTCTGTAAAAAGAAAAATCGTTTGTAACAAACCGCTCAGTAGAAAAGTTCTAAAATTGTAAAACTGTATATTAATCAATTTTTACTTTCCCATACCCATAGGTATAGGGAAGTCTTGGAATCATGAAAATTTTGGAAATCGAGATTTTCACAGAAATATCCGTTTTGGGCCTCTAGGAACCCAAAAAAGTGGTTTTTAAAAAATGTCTGTCTGTGTGTGGGTGGGTGACAGCCGAAAGTATTGCTCCGATTTTGATGCGCTTTGGAATGCGGGGGTGTATCGAAAATTCATCGACAAAATAAGCTTTTCAAAAAAATCCGAAACCGGAAGCGGAAGTTACGCACGTTTTTTTGGTATCACTATTTTCGTGATTAAAATTTTAAAATTTTTATCGCGGATAACGATAGAGGGTCATAAGACAAATCTGCTAGTTTTTTGCCGAACTCACTAGGTTTAAAATGAAGGGCGCTATGATTTTTTGAAAATTTTGAGTTTAACGCCCTATTACTCAAAAACGGATGAATCGATTCAATTGATTTTTTTTTCTGAATAGTATATGAAGGCTAACATAAGGTGATATAAAAAGTGTTTTGAAAAATACTAAGGGGCCTAAATTACAAATTTTCAAAATTTTTAAAAATTTCTAAAAATCATTTCTCAAAAACTGCCACAGGAATTTGTTTAAACTTCATACACTGATAGACCCAGAAAAGGGCTATCGATCTGTTTTTTAAAGAATCTCATGAATTATCTGTGGCGCCCTCTACGAAGCTTTGAAGTTTGAAAATTTAAACCCCTTGAATTAATAAACAAAACAAGATAGGTAGCTGGGGTTTTCACTGATTTTCTCAGTGCATAATGGAGCATATGAATATGCAAAAAAATATTACACTCGTGGATATATGTAAGCGCACCGGCCCCCTCCCCCCTCTATTTTTGAAAAATAATTTTTTTATTCTAACGGTTGTTATATTTTTGCGTCAAAGAATCTTTTTCCGCGAAAATAAAAAAATCGATTTTGTATGCCCTAGAAAATATAATTTCCAGGTACTTAGAAAATTTCACCTCGGTGCTACAGCCGTTTTGAGAAAAATAATACATAAACTAGCACAGTGGCGGCTTGTCCACTTGGCGCCTTCTACAGAAGCTCGGTGGTCACGTTTTGAACTACACATTCTTTTATATTTACCCGCAATTTACGTGAAAGTGTAAACGCTTATCACGGTGAAGACGTGAGTCATCGAGTTGAAATTTTGATATGTTGTAAAGACTGTTGAATAAAGACGATATGAACAGTTTCCAGTATGGGAAAGTCCAGGGAGGTAGTTACGTCCACTTTTTCATTAATATATTTATGTTTAACATTGATTAAAGATATATTTACCTTACATTTTCTTTTAATAACAAAATTGTAATTGTGTAAACAAATTAGCGTATGATGTGACATTGACTTTGACTTTGACATAAAGCTAGGAAACCAACCAAATGTTTAAAAATTTCTCCTAAAGGCGGCGCAAGCGAGTGTACAGTTTGGGAAGGCCTTTATGTTTTACATTTAATATACGGCCTTGGTCACATCCATGGATATATTAGTACAGGATACGTTCACTCCATGTAAACGTACGTCGAATCTTAAAATAACATATCACGGAGTTCGGTACCTTCCCCCATTTCATTCTAACCTGTATCACTTTATTTCTCTCTCCCTTTAGACGTATTTCAAACAATGTTTCGGACGCTTAATTTTGAAGTTTTGAAATGAAAACTATATTTCCTATGATGAAAACGTCAGAAGTGTCATTCAATTTCACAGTTTATTCTTCGAATATTGAACTTTAGCAATGAGAACGTGCATAATTTGTTCTATTTCTTGTAATTCTTCTAGCGAAGACCTATCTTTTCACCGGTGTGTTAAGTAGATAGTTTGTTTAATTAAAACCTTTACAAAGTTATTTCAGTTTTTTATTGATATTCATATCCCTCATAGCATTAGGAAAGGAATGAATATCAAAAAAGTTCCCTACCCAAGCTTCAAAAAGGATTGATTCCATACAGTTTTTCAAGGCACCTAACTTCTGAATGAATTATGTACTGTAAAGTTGACGTTAATGTTTCCTTTTGCTTCTTCAGCTGCTCGTCCACAGTCTCATCATGTTTTTCATCAAATTCGAATGTGGGAAATAACAGCAGTTCATGCAGATGTGTGGGGGTTGGAAAAAAATAGTAACTGTTAATTACCACGCAACAGAGATGCAAGCTCCAGCAAGCCATATAAATTTGGTTGCGCGTTGTTGTCAAATGGGGTGCAGGAAGATGTGATTGATATCGAAGTTCTTAGTGATGAAAAGAATGATATTGAGGACTGTACATTATTAGAAGCAGAAGATTTATTCTCATATTCTTTAACATACTTGTATAATTCTTGTCCATTTTCTTGAGAGTAGTACGTGATCTATTTGGTTCCCATATGTTTTCCCGGGTATCATCCAGGTGATTTTGTGTTCTTTTTTATGTATAAATTTCTTGTCATTGCAGCTAGGGTGCATAGTCTTGTTCCATTGTCATTCGTGGTTTCGTGAATGGTTTCTTTTCCTGCTACCTCTGTATTGTTCCCTTCCTTTCCAATCTTAGCATTGAAGTCTCCTATTATTATGTCGTTTCTAGGTACTTCTTCACATGTTGTCTCTACTTTGCTATAGAAATTTAAAAAATTACCAATTTTAAATTTTGGTAAGACCAAATCACGGGTGGCTCGAGTACCATACTCCATCAAACAAATCCTTGCAAGGCACATAAAAATGAAAAATACTAGATACTTACTAATTTTTTCTGAAAATGGGTCTTTTTCATATTGCACAATCAAATAAACACGGCTATTTATTTAATAACCAGCTGTTTTGGGCTAAAATGTAGAATCCGAGGCCAATTACACTGCTAACTCTTTTTCTTATAATTTTGGTTATGGTTAGTAAAGAGACAACATTAAATAATTATTAATATTAACAATAGCAAGGATATTGGCCTCGGATTCTGCATTTTCCCCGTTGTTGCATGTATCAAAGTTCTGCTTCCTTTTTATTTATTTAATTATAATATTAGACGGCTGAGCCGATAAAACATATCAATCGAAAACTAGAGCTAATAAGATATTTAAACTTAACTAAAAATTAAAATTGAAGGCACATAATAATGTAGTAAATAATAAGATAAAGAATTCTACTTGCAACACTTGCAAACTTGAAAATTTTACAGAATGAAATTATACAACTACAGCTATTAACTTAACTTAAATTAACCACTCAATTTGTCCAAGGCGTTTACTGAAGGCGCACAGACAACTGACTCGGGAAGAGCGTTCCAATCTCCAAAAAATCTGTTCAATAAACAGAACTGTCGACACATTTTATTAAATCTTTCGCGCACTAGCTTGAACTCATGGCCACGCAACTGCACATTCTCACTAGTCACAAACCCATCAATGACTACAGTGTAGTAACCGTGGAGGATTTTATATGTCTCTATTAGGTTACCTCTTAATGTCTTTCAGAAATCGATGATAGCCCCTGTACCTGCAGCCTCTGTTCATATGGCAGTTTTCAAATAGTAGACGACAACTTGGTGATACGTCTCTGGGTGAGTTCAATAGCATGAATGTCTTTAACAAGGTAAGGCTTCCAAACGCAGGACGTATACTCCAAAATTGGCCGAATATAGGCTTTATAAATTTTCGCTAAAAGTTGAGGGGACATGTTTTTAAAAGCGATCGAAACTAGGTAGGTGCTACTCCCATTTAAAATCCCAACGACACGGTGACCCCAAGATCTTTTTGTTGATAAACTGCCTTTACAAGCACATTGTTCAAAAAATACGCCTGGCGGGCGGCCTACCCAGTCGCTTTAAATAATTGGGAACCTGCGTTCGAAAGAACAAGGGGTAATAATGCGGCTGTCTAATGCGTGGTGCTCACCACATCACCACGTGTCATGAATTTGACACGCGACAGTCGGGTGTGAGAGCGAGGATACGGAAGCTCTAACCTTCCGCCTTGCAGGCCAAGCTCCTTCAAGGGGTGTTAGTGCCTCACCATTATATCATCCACACCAATTTAACAATGTGCTTTGCCCAGTCACTTTATATTAGTAGTTCACAGTGCTCAACGTTTTTTTCCATATGTTTGCTGTACACAGTGATAGAGATTTAAGCCATAAATTAGCAATCATGTCTTTTGAGGGAGGCTGAGAATTTATGTCCTTATTATAATAGTTCTTACATAAACTCCATGCCAATTCAATTGGATTGTATTGACAGTGGTATGGAGGTAATCTAAGAACTTCATGTACATGTCGTTTTTGTCAATTAAGTATTGCTTTTGGTCAATATAAAGTAAAATTAAACTCCCATAATCGTCGCTTTATTATTTTGTCACCAAGTTGTACGTCACTTTTAATTAACCATTCCTGTATTTGTAGTTTATTGGACGAGAAATTGGGTGATTTATCGATAAGAACCGAATTATATGGTGCATTATCCATAATTAACACACATTTTCCATTCAATTTGGCCAAAGCTGGGATTAACTGTTTTTCAACATTGCCTAAAAATGTCACTATTGATACACTTATGATAGTCCCTGTCATTATTGTCCGAGTCCAACAGTAAGTCACATCCTGGTAAAGTTTCATCCAAAAACATGAATATACATTTTTCACTATAATTTCGAAATTGTAAATATTTCCTTTAAGTGTAAAAATTTCCAAATTTTTTTCTTAATATCTTCCCTGAAACTCTGTTCCTCCCAAGTTAGAAATTCCTTTTCTTTATTCATATTATCATTCGGTTATTGCTGGAGTTGTGATTTTGCTTCGTTTCGATTTCTGTGTTGCATTCGAAATCTAGCATTATAAGAAATTGTTAGAGAAGTTATATCTGTTTAATTCTTAATACTTACATCGAAAATTAGTAGAACGGCATTTTATAGCCTCTTTGGTTTTACTATTACCTAATGCTGCTTTTTCGTGGCATTTTATTAAGATTTGCTGAAGTCTCAACTTGACAATCCCGGTGACCTGGATTTTGACATTAGTTATATTTTGTAACTAAACTGTTGTACACTGCTAAAATAATATAAATGCAAAGCCTGCTCTGAATCATAAAGCAAAAAAATAGACTATACCTACATTGTAACACTTTGACAGTTATTATAGAAAAAAAACGTACTTTAAGTCAAGTTTTTAAATTTCAAAAATATCAGTGCTGCCAAAATCAGTAAGCAGAAGTTCCAAATCAGAATTTGAACAAGGTACCAACTTCACAGCGTTTTGACAGTTCAAGAGTTTTGTGAATGGATAGTATATCAATTCCTCTTATTTAGTTCCCAGAAATTCTTGGTGTGTGAACACAACTGTATTAATATAAAACAAACAGATCATATTGGAAGAAAATTATATTTTTCAAAGAATAGGACAAGATGACACACAAATACTTTTTGAAACATTTTTGTATAAAAAAAGGTAAAGGTTCAGGGTTATTTCAATTTCTCCAACTCGGGACGGGCTGCTATAGGGACTTTGCGTCCCTCTTCAGCCAAGAACGGGAATTATAGGATGAATGAAGGTACTATGTTGACTCAGGAAAACCACCTAAAAACCTGAATCAGAGCAGACGGACGGCCAAGTGAATCAAACCCGCAACCTCCTGAATGCTAAGCAGATGTGCTAATCACTACTCTACAAAGCTCTGTTTTTTGCATACACCGTGCCCCAACTAAAAACACAAATTACAAAAACCCTCATAAACGTGAACAGCTTGATTTATTTTGTATATGTCCCTGAGCGCCTACAGTTTATGGCGTAATTATGCTCAGCATAAACGCCGTGTATATTTTTATAGTTCAACACATGTTGTACCAATTTAAATCTACTGGAAAAATTCATGTTGCACTTGATACATATAAAAGGCGCCACACGAAAATGTCTGCATAAGTAATGCTTAATTACAGATTTCTTATATATAGTGGCGTATGAACACTCAATACACTTATAGTTTGACATATGCTGTTTTACGTGATCCTTAAATAAAATATGATTATCAGTACTAAAAGAGCATAAAGTGCACTTGATGAGGGTTTTGCTATGGCAAGATTTCAAATGCTTCCGCCTGTCCTCCATGTTACTTAACACATAATCACACATGTAGCACTTCGTCCCATCAATAAGACTTCTCTCATGTGTAAGCATGTGAGACGAAAAATTTCTTTTGAGTTTTGTTCTGAAGTTGCATAAGGCACATTTGTGATATTTTTGTTTGCCTTCTGCAATATGGGGTTTCTTTTTAGACAAATACTTTTTTTTCTTATGAACACGATTATTCATATGTTGTACAAACTTCTCCATTAGTGATGTATAGTAGTTGCAGCTATAACATCTGTAATGGCTTTTCCATGTCTTTTGCTGCACTTTTCCTGCAGTCCAACATTTAATTTCCTCATCTGTTAAACGATCAACCACTACTGAACACTCAGGCATTGCAATTAATTGGTTCGAATACAACTCGTCCATTGTATATCCTGCAAACTGCTTTTCGAATTCGTCGAAATAATTGTAGTCATAGGTCACGCCTGAAACAATTGCACTCGGTTGGTCCTTCGCTTCTTCTATCCCAATCAAAACATCCTTTACGTCATAATTATCACTAAGATCCACTGATTCTTTCTTCAAGTCGAACTGATCGCTACTTGTATACATATCTGCATTGCGTACTTCCACAAATTCTGGTAGAACGCCTTCTTCAGATTTACAGACTTGACTTGTTGGACTACAGTTAAGATTTTCTGGGCTTTTAGGCACGTTCTTAGCATTCCAATCAATTTCTAACAGCAGTTCTCCAAAGGCCGAATTATTGGCAATATCAGTTTCGTCGATAGGCTCAGATTTAATATTTGTATCTGATTCTGACCTAGAATCAAAAAGTTTCAAGCAACAGTCATAAATATTACTTGTAACGACGGTCTCGGATAATGGCGTTTTCTTGCCGTTCTTGTATGCTTCATATTTGGGTAACCAAGCAAGTACTAAATTGATGTCAATCAATTTGTCACTTTTGGCATTTTCCTCCTCCATGTACTTGGAAATTTTTTCCTCAGTCTCCATGATTTTTTTTCGGAATTTGTACACAACGTAAAGAGCATTGATACAGTTGTTGCATATGACCGAGTCCTTTATTACATCAACCGTCTGAAATTTAGAGAAAAATCAGTTACACTGTGAATGTTACGCCAGTATAAACACCATCGAAGTGAATACACTGTGGTTTTGTTATCTCGTTGCAACATATATTACGTCCAGCAGTTTTTCATGAGTGTTTTAAATAAACTAATTTTATAGTTGCACAGCGGCAACCATGAAATTAGTTTATTTAAAATTTTATCAAAATGGTAAACCCTCATGAAAAAACGCTGGACGTAATATGTGTTGTAACGAGATAACAAAACCACAGTGTATACACACGTATAGAAATGGCATGTAAAGGAATATGCAAATGTCAAGGTTAGATAAAACGCCTCATTATAACTTGTTTCGGTCTGGATTATTCACAAAATAATTTGAGAAACAATCACCACATCATATTTCTCAAAACCTAAGATGGACTTAACCCCACTTTATTAAAAACTATATTTCCTTCGATACTGCTACTTTTTTCTTACCAAACTATAAACAAAATTGGCATTGTGTATTTAAAACATTCATTTAACCGTAACACCACAATAAAGTAAACCTTATAAAGCTAAATAGGGTAACATCACTTCAGCCGAGTCTACTTTACATATACATTTTTGAATATTATTTCCACAGTAATACCTAATATAAATACATATTATTGCTGTTAAATACAGCTGCCTTTGTATTTCTCATTAATTTGATATCCGAAGAGTTAAGGTAGCTTATAATTGGTTACGCAATATTAAAACTAGTAGCTGTAATATCTAACTCTCTTGGGGATAAAAGATAAAGCACAATTTATATTTACATGATTATGATATACTATAGCTATATGCTTACAAATTGTGGAAAACAATCTTTCAGCTTCGATTTAATCTTCATCGCACGAGAATCTGACTCATCGTTAAGGCTGTAATACTGACCCTGAGAGTCTTTTGTTGTAACCTCAAGACAGATTCTACAAACTACACTCATTGTTGTTGGATAAAAACTAATTAATTTAATCGCTAAAGGTACCTCTACCTATGTAATGAACATTTTCACTAAATTTAGGTTAGATTCACTTGTGCCAGTTATTGAACAAATGCGTGCAAACGAACTACAAAGATTTAAAAGGTCTACAACTACATATACGGAATAACAATACAGGGTGTTTCAAAATTAAACGAAATACAAATATAAAAGCGTTATTCTGCAGCAAAAAATAAGAAAAGGACTCTAATAAACATATGTCTTAAAATCATACACTTCAAAGATATAATTGATCAAAGAATTAAAAATATCAATTCGTTTTTAAAACGTTTAGATTTAGTAGGTTGGTGTTTTGTTTTCATTATCTGATTGATTTACTTAGAACTGCAAGAATTATTATGAATGACTCGGAAGAAAGAGCTTTTACTTAAAAAATAGAAAAAGAAAAAAGATCAACCTGAAATAATTTATTTTGGAATGCATGCTTATTATTTTTCTACTTTTTACTATAGAACAACGCCCACATATTGTATGTAAACAAGAAACATGTGTTGGAAACACCAACCTAATAAAACGTTTGAAAAACGAGTTAATTCTTTGATAAATGATATCTTAGAAATGAATTATTTTAAGACATATGTTCATTGAAGTTTTTCTCTTATTTTTTTGGTGCAGAATAACGCCCCTTTATTTGTTCTGTGCAATTTAGAAACAAACTGTATTTTTCTCGTTTACATTATTTTATATTACATTTTGATATTAAGTAGTACTCATTCATTTTTTTTTCTAATTTTTATATTATGAATTATAAATTATATAGGCTAAATAAAAGATTTATTATAATAATATTTCGGAAAAACTAGATACTGGAGTGCAGCAGATGAATTTCCGGCCATATAATCAGCGATTTCTCTACGGACTTGATTAAGGTACTATAGACTTTATTAATCAAGTTAAATCCGTCGATTTGTGTATTTTTATTAGTGTCCGACAAAATAATGGTTGAAAACAGTAATATACCCGTTTTATGGGTAAAGACTTTCTGAACGGTTTCATAGAAATTTCTAAAAATTATCGAACTTCATGGAAAACTAAATCCAGGGATTACTCCAACAAAAATTTAAAATATAGGGGTTATAGAGCTTTAATTGAGTATTGCAAAAATGTGTATCATGACGTGGCCGTAATTACGTTTAAAAAAAAATACAAAACCTACGCGGGTACTTCAGAAAAGAGTTGAAGAAGGATTTGACACACAGGAACAGGAACATACGATATATATGAGCCTTGATTACCTATGCTATTTTAAACTGCTACTATTTACGAGCGAGCAAACATCCCTGTGCAAGTACCGAAAGTCAGAATTTGAAGAGCCGTTCAGTCCAAATATGACTAAAGAAGAAAGCGAAGAGGAAAACTCGAAAAATGTGGAATGTGGCTCTGCCTATCACCTTTGTGATCGCCTTTTTTGCTACCTCCCCAAGGCTGCCAAACTAAAACCCTGGCCGTTCTCCGATTTCGACTTCTTTTTGGTCTGTCAGTGCCTTAACTGTGTGAATTTGCTTCTGTCGCGGCGGTTTTAGAAAGTCGCCAGGGGGGTGGGGGTACCGTGTGGAGATTTGGGATGGTTTTGGAGGGTTTTTGAGAAATGGAGCTTCTCGGCGATGGGTTGTCACGAGACTGCTCACCGCCGCAGCATTTTGATCCAGCAGCGACGAGCGGTCTCTATTTCTGTCGTGGAGTTTGCTCTGGCCTCGGATTCCTTCTGAAATCGCCACTGTCACCTCAAGTAATTGCTATTATGTGGTGCGGATTTTGGGTCTTCAATTTGTTTGAGCTTCGGTACATTTTGTCCTGGGTTTTACTCGAATTCTCTGGTGTCCGTTGGATACAGATTTCCGGTTCAAAAATTTTATCGAATTTTTTATTTTCAAGTAAGGGGGGAGTTGTTACGTGTCAAAAGCCTACTTAGCGTTCGAATTAATTTTTTTGCTAAAATTTAGTCGCGTGAACGCATCTTTAGTTGTGCTCGCTAATTGTGCGAACGATCCTTTACTCGCCGTCCCCAATATGCACATATAGTGCTTATCTACTTTAACGTCGAACTATGTTGCCGCAACTTCATCAGAGTTGTGGAATTATTCCTTTTTATGGTAGCGTTATGACTTTCGTGTGGTACTACTGAAGCGGACGGCAACCCACTTTGTTCAGTTCTCTTCAGGATTCAGCCGATTCTAAATATCCCCTGCAAGCATTTAAGGTTTAGCATAGAGGGAATTAAAGTAAAACTGCTTATAGTTTATGCCTGTGCTTAACCTTTAATTGCTCATTGTTGTGTGATCAATTCCTAGAATAAAATGCTATTTGCAGGTTGTTGTAAATAAATATACGTTGGCGCTTATAATATTTGTTGATAACATTTTGTAAGAAACCGCAAGCCGTCTTCACTGTGCTTAGCTGGCGGGTTCTCAAGTATACTCTCGTAGCGTTGGAAGATTTGAGGTTTTGGCAATTTAGGAAAACTAAATATAACAAAGATGATTAGGGAATTGTCAAGAACAGACGAGTGAAGCAAAACATTATCAAAAATGTACATGCTCTACACCAGAAAATAAAGATCTATGTAAGAACTCACCAGAAAAAGTCAAAAATTCTTTGAAACAACGAAAGGAGATTAGACAAGAATATATCTTAAATCCAGTTTGTGCTAGTATTTTATACTATATAAACAATAATCTAAACAATATAAGATGGGATACTGCAGAATGCAGGAGATTAAAATATCGGAAATAGGTTTGTGAGCGACATGATAATAATTGCAAAAGATGAAAAACATTAAATGAAAACAAAGAGATATTCTACAGAGAGCTACATAGGTTAAATTTAAAAACAAGCATGAATAAAGCAAAAACTATCATTAAAAACAATTGAATATAAAGCAGATACACAAATCAGATGTACAGCAAAAAACAACTTTTAAATACCCTGAGACAGTAATACCACAAGATGGGAAAATACATAAGAAGATCAGAGCAAAATAGGAGCGACAAGTAGATGTTTTAACACTATTGAAACTGAGTTCTTCTCTAACAAAGAAATTCCAAATGAAACCAAAGTTTAAGTTTTTAAAAGAGTAGCCCCAATATTAACATACTATCTGTCCCAGGATTATATCTCCTGCCGTCATCTGTATATGAAGTAATCAAAGAAATAGTTGTCTATCATATTTACATTTGTTGCTTTTTGATAGACAAATAAAACAACAGTAATGGATTTCTGCTATCACGCCCATTAAGTTACGACGTGTGTCCAATAGGGCCGGCAGTAAATACGAGTGAAACAGAAATTCTACAGCAGCATCTAACTTTCATCTGTCGGGCAACGCCTTATGAATTTGGTTTCTAATTTGACTTCGTGCTTGTGTCAAATTATTCTGATTGTCTATTTTCTGGTTTCAAGTGCATTTTTGCAGTTTTACTGGCCTTCATTTGCATTATAAACAGTTCTTTTCAGAATTACTAGTATGCAGTAGGCTTCGTAAATTTCATGGTTAGGTTATGTACGTTTGCGCTTCCAGCCAATTTATTTTGAACTTTTGGAGAGCAATGCCTGGAAAACGTTTAAATTCTCAAGTCCAAGCAATGGTTCTTTCGCTTTTAAAGCACTTTGAAGCAGAGAAAGTAAATGGTGGGCCGCTGTTGCCACTAACTGCAGTTCGTGAAGTACATACTGCAATCAAACATTCCACAGAAGTTACATATCGTAGTGTCTCGAAATAGGTGAAACGATATTATTAAATACAGTAGATTAAATGCTGAATTTGCTACTCTCACACTTACAAAATTTATAACATTTTTATATATTACTAGCTGATCCGGTAAACGTTGTTCTGCCCAAAAATACTTTGTTTTTGTACACATATCTTCTGAATATGAGCCAAATCGGACCATAAATACAATTTATCGAAATATCTCGTCAGAAACCTTCCCGGGCGTGCTCCCAAAAACTCAACAAAGTTTCATCGCAGAAACACATACGGGACAAATAAATAAACATTAATTTATATATACAATGTCCGCCAAAAAGTAGACATAATATAGGAAAAAATTTTATTTTTGATTTTTCAAATAAACTTGTTAAGTCAATAGTTTGTGCTTGTTTAAAAACCTATTTAGCCCCTATCATATATACTGAGTGATTTTTACTTGTTTAAAAAATGGAGTTTTTCGAAATTGTCAAAATGCGAAAAGTGCTATTTTTCGGAAATCAAGTAAGATTTCAATGAAACTTTTTTAGAGTGTGTTAGTTTTAGCTAGAGACCCTGTATATTAAGAATATACAGGGTCTCTAGTTTTAGCTAACTGAACAATCTCAGGACCAGCAAACCTCTAATTTTTTTACCTTTAGCTAAAAATTTATTTTCTAATTTTCTAAATATTATTCCAAAATTTCGCATATCAAGACTTAAAATAAAAATTTTAATTTTTTATGTGAACACTTTAAAAATTTATAATTGGGAAAAATAATGTAAAATGTTAATTAGTGCTTCAGATTTTTTATTATTTACCGAAAAGTAGTAGGTTTTCATAATTTTTATGGTTTTTATGCAAGACGCTTTTTAGGAGAAACATTTTTCAATTCTAATCAATATCTATTTAAATGGCTTCTAGAAACTCTAATCTATATTTGAGCCGCCGAACAGATAGAGTGGAGCAGGCAACGCAAATAACATATTACGAAGGTCACTCGATAATATTTTAATTATAATTACTAAAAGGAACAGAGATGGCGACTCTTATAATTAGAACTAATTTCATTTGACATTAAATAACGTTTTGTGGTTATGAAGCAAATATCGAGAGATAAAAAAACACTAATCCTAATGAATAATATTTTGGTGGCACTGTAAGTCTATGTCAAATTCCAGGTTAGCAGGCTAGGTTTTGCGTCAGTCTGCGTCAAAACTGACGCAAAACCTAACCTGATAACCTCGAATTTGATATAGACTTACAGTGCCACCAACATATTATTCATACGTTTGAATTTCCACAGCCCGCTGAGGATCAGTTTTTTGGATCTCTCGATATTTAAATCATAACCACAATAAGTTATTATTATTATTATTATTATCGTATGGTTTACAGGACGTAACACATATCAAACATAGAGTGTGCAGAAAACATGTCAAACTTAACTCCAAACACAATAGGTAAGTTATTTAATGTCAAATAAAATTAGTTGTAATTATAAGGGTCGCCACCTCTGTTCCTTTTAGTAATTATAATTAAAATATTATCGAGTGACCTTTGTAATATGTTATTTGGGTTGCCTGCTCCACTCTATTTGTCCGGCGGCTCAAGTATAGCCCTGTTAATGAGTTACTGTTGCAAAAATTCTGTAAATGTTCTTTTACAGTTGTCTAAATGAGATTTTTCTTTATCCAATTACATGTTCTAAAAAATATCCTCATTTAGATAACTGTAAAAGAACAGGATTTTTGTAAGAGTAATTCATTAACAGGGCTTTACCTTTTATGTAAACTCCTAACAAATAACACTGAATTAAAAATCATTACAGAGACATCTTATACTATATCTGCCGTATCTTTAAAGATGTCATCAGTAAGTTGCGCCATAGACTGGTTGCTTCCCATCTTCTGGATTTCTTGCATTGCCTCTTTGCGAAGCTCCGAAATTACCTTCTTGGTGTAGTCAAAACCTCCATATTTTTCTAAAAGAGACAAACAAGGTAATTTCTCTTAGCGGTTTGTTGTGTAACCACTGTTAAGAAATGTACTGCTTATTCAATCATCTCAAATGTGAGACTACAAAGGATACTCAATGACTGTGAATTGCATACAGAATAGAGAAGCTGAATTTTTCTTCATTTTTGTAAAAACGTCATTAATAGTACAGGCAAATAGATTTATTATATACAGGGTGATTCAAATTTGACAAAAATATTTTAGTGTAAATTGCAATGGATAAGCTAAGCAAAAAAGTTTAGATACACCATTACGTTACTGAAGAATTGTCACTTAAAGATCGAGATAGATCACCACCGTTTCAGATTCGTCACTTGAAATTTTACAAAAGAGGTAAGAATTTAAAGATGCCTAGTTGAAGAATCAACAATCAGCAGCTTTATCAGGAGTTTCCATTTATGTTGAAATAAGAAAAACGAATGTCAGATGGTTACTACAAATGCTTGCAACAACTGAAATTAGTGAGCGAACGGAAATGTATCATCAACTTTTAATGATTATGATAACCGACTGAACAATATTATAAGAATTGTGACGGGATAGAACTATCTAGTATGAGCCAGGTGTCTACATCATAACACTCTGTCCACTATGATTTTCAAAGTTGTGGAATACTCAGCAAAAATTATAGCAACCATGGAGTAATTTAAAAGTGATTACTATGGAAAATTGATATTTAAATTCAGGTATATCAATTCTCGTTTATAAAACTGCAGATAATCTACCATAGTGTACAAAAATTGAGAATATTACCTTGTAATACCAACAAACATAAAACGTGTTTATCCAGATAAAAGATCACCCCTGCTTGCATAAAATTTAATTATCTTGGACAAGTGAGCGTCAAAAAGTCGGCATCAAATGGGAAAAATTTTTATTTTTGATTTTCACATCAATAATTTGTAAGAAATTAAGTAAGATTTTTTTGTCTTGCGTTAGCTTTTGCATACTGAACAATCTCAAGGCCAGATATTAACGTTTTTACTTTACCTTTTGTAGAAATATTATTTTTCGATTATAAACATTTTTCAAAATTTCAAATACCAATTTTTTAGGTGGAGGCTTTAAAGATTTATAATTGGCAAAAATGTTATTTACTTCTTTAGATTTTTTATTGTTTAGCGAAAAGTAATATGTTCGCACAATTTTCACTTTTTTTATGCACGGCGCTTTTTAGTAGAAATATTTTCCAATGATAATTACTATCTATTTAAGTGTCTTTTAAAAACTCTAATGTGCCCCTGTTAATAAATTACTGCTAGAAAAATACTGTAGATGTTCTTTTACAGTTGTCTATATGAGATATTTTTATTCAGTTATAATTTTGTATTTAGATAGAAATTTTATTTATTTTATTTTATTATCTCTACAGGTAAAAAACCATATAACAGAGATTACAATGGTCATCTAGTAAAAAACAATGATAAAACAATTAATGGCATTAATGACATATGTTTAAAAAAATGCCGCTACATAACGAATTCTCCAATGCTGAAAGGTTTATTATGTCGCAGCATTTTCGTAAGCACAAAAGACAAAAAACTGATCTCACCAACGTCATTAATTGATTTCTTGTTGTTGTTCACTAGATTACAATCATTACCCATTGTTTTTGTGATCATGGGCACTTGATAATTGCACGTCTTAATGACAAGCAAAAACCTTTGATGGACATTTTAAGGTAAACGGTTGCTCTTACTCTTATGAACTAATAACAGTACATTATTTTTGTGTGTTTTAATTCCCTTTCAGATAATAACCTAAAATTTTTAACAAATATTACAGATAACGAAGTTAGAGCTAAAAAAGTTTTGAAAGATAGGTAAAGTTCCCCTTACAGTAAAGTCTAGTTTATGAAATTTAACTATTATAGGTTCTTGACTTTACAGGAGATGTTGGCCTATCCTCAGGTGTCGATATCGGCTTCGGTATCATCCCCACTCTATGTGCACGGTTTATACCTACTTTTCAGGTCGATATCAACTTTTAGTGTTTTGGTAAATAGATTAACAGCAATCTTGTCGACGTCTTCATCTTGATTCTCCTTAAATTAAAATTTTAAAATTTGTTATTTCTCAATAATCGAAACAAATTACTTAACGATATCAATTGTTCTCCTTATACACTCTAGTCTTATCATGTTTGATTTAAACCTACTAAATTTTTAATTTATTTCAATCAAGTATTTGTCATTCTTTTCAAGCTCATTATCTTATTATCGGATCCATTTGTTTTACAAATAGCCTTTTTCCACTCAATTATAAATTCTCTTTTACTTTGTAATTGCATATTAACCATTGACATTCCCACTTTATATTTGAGTAGATCTAAATTATTTTCACACATTGTAATCTCTTAATATTTTCTAAAATTGATATACAGTGTGGTCCATTAAGTGTGCAACAAATGGGACATTTTTTTATTAGTTGTAAAACCGAAATTTAAATACCGCTAAAAGTTAGTGCATGTTCGATAACCATATCAGATGCCCTTAGAATGGCTTCAAGTTAAACAATATACAGGGCAGGACAAAAAATATGTAATTCGTTCAAGAATAAAGTTACCTTATTTCAAAAAATATAGCAAAATTTTATTGAGAAAAGTTGTTTAGAATCAAAAGTTATGCTCAAATACAAAGTCACGGCCTCCTATTCGAATTTTGATTCTTTTTTTGTAAAATTTTGTATTATCCCCGTATGATACATATTATTATTATTCCGATTTTATTAAGAGTTTTTCATATGTAAATTATTATTAGTAAATCATTTGCCTTGTTAAAAAGAATATTTGCGAAATTCTAAAGTTCTGTTAAATATCGTTGCAACAAACATGAAGTGGACGCTTACCAAAAAAAAAAAAAATCCAAGTAAATTTTACAAATACGTTTCAAGTTGCTAAATTATTATTTAAAAGGGATGTGGTTGTGGCTACTTTAAATACATATAAAATCAAAATAATAAAAATATGTATCATACGGGGGTAATACAAAATTTTCCAAAAAAGAATCAAAATTCGAATAGGAGGCCGTGACTTTGTATTTGAGCATAACTTTTAATTATAAACAACTTTTCTCAATAAAATTTTGCTATATTTTTTGAAATAAGGTAACTTTGTTCTTGAACGAATTTCATATTTTTTGTCCTGCCCTGTATATTGTTTGACTTGAAGCCATTCTAAGGGCATTTGATATGGTTATCGAACATGCACTAACTTTTGGCAATATTTAAATTTCGATTGTACAACTAATTAAAAAAATTCCCATTTGTTGCACACTTAATGGACCACACTGTATATTACAATGCACCACGTTGGGCGACTATATAATTATGCAGTAGCTCCACTTCGAGCTAGCCCTTAATTAATTTTTCAAATCAATTATGTTGAATTTTACTTTTAACTAATTATTTCAATTGAGTACTCTTATCAGGGTGGTTCGCCAATCTAGTTATCTATTAGTTGAAATTTAAATTCTGTATAAATCCTTGACTACTGAATGACATCAACTGTCAACTTGACTTGTTTATTATTCAAAATTCTTTTATATGAATTATTAACACAAACCTTAAAACTTCTCCAGCTTTCACAGCAAATATCCAAATACCAACAGCTTCCAACGTCCACAGCTCCCGATGTTCACAGTCTGCAAGGCTTACCGCTGATTCCTTCAATAGTCACAAATATGATGGTTAGGCAACCTTCTAACCGCATCTAACCTGTCAATAACTCCTATTGTTCGTAGAATCCAGTCCTGCTCCCTTTATCAATGTCACCGTCACTCCAATCGATTCCTGGTAAGTTTCAGTATTATAGATGATCCCAATCTAACCTTCTTTATTCCTCAGATAGTACGCTGTATTCAGCAACACCCACAGAACCGTCCAAATCAAGCAGACTTCCTTTTAAATATTTGACCCGTCTTCCATGTAACCACCAACGTCACCAATGAATTCTAATTATGTCTTGCATGTATAAATAAATCCAAATCCCTTCAAATAATGTAATCTTCTGTGTTATTTATTTCCAATTCACTGTATTGCACAATCTCTTCATCGATTGTATGGTTTTATTAATTCCAGGTTATAGTTTCACATGTACACAACGTAGTTTTGTTAATAGACTCTTTATGTTGTAATTTACCAAACAATTAATTAAAATAAGGCATAATTTCAACCTTTTTATTCTCAAAATTAGTTATTTCAAAATTCGGTATACATTTTTTTTGAGTTTGTTTATATAACTAACTAAACAAATTTTTATATCTCTCGTAGTTACAATTCTTCTTGCCTTCTCAAAAATATTAATGTCCTATTATTACATGCTACAATTCTTTATTATTATCGCAAACACATTTGTCAATTGTAACCTTGGCTTGAAACTTTATTAAAATTGAACTCAACCATCAAAATTTAATACTCAGTTGCTATTTACTTATCAAATTACCTTACTCATTGTCTCAATTAATTTTCATAATTCATTTTGAAATTAACACCCAATCTTATCTAAACACCTCAAATTTTGATTGTAATAATCTTCCAAATTTATATTAGATTTTGCAACTACCCTTAGTGTATCATAACATAAAATTTCTCAATTAAAAAAAAACATTTAAAATAAACTAGGTTTATTTTCATTTTTTTTCTTTAATTTCTGTTTTACAAACCACAACAGTCCATAATCATCCATGATCTCAATTGAGAAAACTTGTTATGTATGGATAAATCATTGTCATCTGAAATCTTCCTCTAATTCGTCCATCTGTTTCATTAACTAATTCATATGTATTATTATTATTAAATATTTTCTGTATTTTATAAGCTCCTCCATATGCATATAAAAGTTTTGCACATATATTTTCCTTTCTGTTTGCTACTTTGAGTTTCTTAACAATTACTAAGTCCGCTATATTAAATTGCACCCGTTTTAATATTCTTGAAATAAAACATATTGGTACTTCTATCCCATCTTGCATTTGTATTAATTCTGCTGCAATTGCTTGATCAGAAGCGTCCGTACGAAGTACAAATTTTCTTTCAAGTTAGGATATTTTAATAATAATCCTTCATAAAACCTCTGTTTGATTGTATTCAATGCTTTTTCTCTTTCTTCGTTCTATATCCATTTAACATCCTTTCTTAATAATTGTACTAAAGGTAACATCAACTCTGAGTAGTTACTTATAAACCTTTTATAATAATTGAAAACACCTAACAATTCTCTTAACTTCTTTAAATTCGTTGGATGAAGTAAATTCGTAATTTCTTCAAGAGGTTTCTCATTTATGGTGACTCCATTTTTACTTATTTCATATTCCAAATATGTTACTTTTTCTTGCATAATTTCACATTTTGCAATATTCAATTTTAATCCATTTTTATTTAATATTTCAATTATAATTGCTAAATATTTTAAGTGTTGTTCGTTTTCAGAAAACAATAATATATCATCAACGTAATGCACACAAAAGTCTTCTTTATTAGGTTAATGGTTTCTCAACGTCTATTACTGAAAATCTTCGTTGCCAGAAAAGAAGGTGGAAGGACAATAAGAGTACTCTACTTCAGTCAGTTGCCAATGCTTCCGATATCGCCATGATGTGCACTCTATTAATTTTTGAGAAAGAACATATACAATTCCAAACCGCAGTCAACATGAACTTTATTACCAAAGTAATCTGGTACTTTGATAGCAAAGTCTCTCAGGCATTCCTGTCTGCCGCTGTATACATATGACTGTGTTTATTATATAAATACAGTAATACAGGTAGTGTTGATTCTATAGATTGTTTTACTGTACAAAGAATTACTATTTACTAGAGAGAACGCATTAAGTGTTGAGAATGCCTCTCATTTATATTTCTCCCTTCTGAAACTGTAACGCGTATACAACGTAAGTTGGATTTCTAGACAAATCTTTCTAGGCGTTTGTATTGAAGGATATAGACAACTTCTGAATAAACCTTGCCGACCGGTGTTTGCAGCTTATTGATAAATTTAGTTGTAGATGGTTTTTTGAAAACCTCTTTTGACCAGGTAACAAAACTAAGGAATAGTATATTGTGCATCTAGGACGAAAAGCGTAATATTTCCAGACGACTGTGAATATTGTTGGGCGAGGAGAATGCCGAGCCCAACAACACAGGAATCTGGGAATGTTGCTTTTTGTCCAAGATACACATACTATTTTTCCGCGATACGGAAAATATTAAATAACGAAAATATTAATAACGGACGTTTCGAGGGACAATCTGCCCTCGTTATCAACGAATAACAATTAAAACGAACAAGAACTTTTCTTCACTGCAAGGAAAAATTAAAGAAACGGCATATATTTTACTTAAAGAAAAAAAATGCGTGTCGTCTTTCTCAATATTTTTAGACAATAGTTGGCTATCGATTCTTAAAGATGAGATCAAGTAGGTATAGATATCAACAAACGTCAATGTCAAAAAATTCATTGGAGGTTGGTCGTTTTTCCTTCCAGTGAAAAAAAGCTAAGTTCTTGTTCGTTTTAATTGTTATTCGTTGATAACGAGGGCAGATTGTCCCTCGAAACGTCCGTTATTAATATTTTCGTATTTAATATTTTTAATTTGCAGAGTGGCGAAATACCCAAATAAGAATATGAATTATAAGTTGCCAATTTAGTTAATTTCTGAATTCGACAGCACTTGTGGATATCAGTTATTAGCTTCTCTCAGGAATTAATTATATAAGTTATTCGAGTTCATTTCTCATTAACCTTGACTTTCAGATGATTTTTTAATCCGGTCTTCGACATACGTACAATATTGTTTAAACCTTATATGAAGCTTTCGGCTACTTTGAAGAACTCGTAACAGCTAAGGGGCGAACTCTTACAGGTCCACAGCATTTCTACCACTTATCAGCACCAAGTCGATGATGCTAGCACTCCCGAACGGGTAATTGTCAAATGCCAAATTTTAATTATTTAATATCAGTTTAATTGACAATCATTTGACAATTTATGCTCTTATATTGCAAACATGCATGTATTTTCTCCCATTTTTAAGAATTTTACTCTAACATAACGAATTTTTTTAGGCAACCAGCTTACGTACCACGATTTTCCTAGCACCTGCATAAAATTGACGTTTCAAAAGATAAATTTGACATTTTAAAAATATAAATGAACTCATTACACACCATAAACATACATTTTCATATATAATGCAACTAGTGGATTCTTGATTATCAAATAATCATTTCTGTTTACCTAAACCAATATATTGATTTGATAATCAAGAAGACACAAGTTGCATTCGGCTAGATGATATCACGAGTCAAGAAACAACGTTTGAATAGTGTATTTATATTATTTATTTATATTATTTATATTATTTATATTATATTATTTATATTAAATATTAAAAGTACAGTTAATGTTGTTGTTATGACAATTGTACTGACAGCAGATATCGCGATGTTTGTGAAGGCGTGTGACTATCACCTATTAGTCAGGAAGGTATGTGATTATCAGTTGCAATGTACATTATCAAAAGTTAGTACATGCGTAACTTTGCATTTTGCCGTTTTTCATTAGTTGATGTTAGAGGGAGTGGTATAATCATTATAACTAAAATTACAATTTTAATATACAATCCCAAACGAGTCTGTCACTATTGATTTGTAATGTTGCACCTTTTAAAGCAGTTTGAAACTTTACATGTTTGTTTTTACATTAGAACTCTAAATATTAGCTGAACTTAGGTTTACGTCCCTTCTAAAGGTATTTGTTTAAATTTTTTATTTATACTACCTAAATTATAGTCTCAGCACCACAACTTGAAATTTCTGTAACTTCGGAAGTACCAACTCGAACATCTTCTTCTAACGGTCGCTAACATTGTCATCTTTTTACATCTAGCTGCTATCCTGTATAATCAGCTGCTTGAATTCTTTAAAGTGCTTATTTACATCATTCTAAAGGTCCATTTTCTAATTACTTTAATCATAACCTATCTATCTTAAAACTGCTGTTCTTTATTTATGTTCTTTTTCTTTCAGATTGTACATCTGCTTGTACAAATTAACTAAAAAATTGACTGTTTAAATTTAGTCCCACTCTCAGATTAAAGTTCCTAGTATTAGCTTTATTTATTGATTGTATTTCGTCTGTCTGTCTGTCTGCCTTTGTGTCTGTCTATCTGTCTGTTGGCGGTATAACTCAAAAACTATTTGTTGGAGAATGACGATATTTTGCATGCAGATTATATATTTACCTAACATGAAACCGTAAGAAATATATACAGGGTAAGCACCTTAACAAAAATTTAGTTTTGTTTACTTTTGAGTTAACTTTGAAATAGATGGAAATAATAATTTCACATACGTCAGGCTTTACATTTGCCGAAAATAGGACTCAACGGATACAGGATAATGTCACAATAGAGTCGAAACGTTTCCACAATAAGAAGCGAGCCGCACTGTTCCAATAAGTCTTTATGGCGCAGTCGATGCGGTTACAATCGCTACACAGATGCGGCGGGGAGTTCAAACCCAGGGGGCTACATTTTTTAAATTTTCAAATTTATCTAATTCGCGCGAAGGTAGTTTCGTGTAAACCCCTTTACAGATTTTTAGTAATACAGTTACAAGTCTTGAGGGAAGTGAAGCTCTAGTAGTATTTGATAAATTTGTCGTCTTATTGTTTGATAAGGTGAATATGTAATTTTAATGAGTAGTTATAGTAAAACCGTTTATTGAACCAACCAAAAAATATAAACAACATAAATTACATAGTCATTGACTTAAATAATAAAACAAGGTTCAAAGGAGCGAAGTTCAAACATGCTACACTAATAGCAGTCTGTACTACCACTTAACTCCATACAAAAAGTAAAAATAGAACTAAGAGAAAATTAAATAAGAAATATGGAAAGTAGGAAAAAAAGAACAGCCAAGAATACAACAAAAAAGGGCAATCGTTCAATAGCTTAGTTTAGTGGAGAGCTGCAAAAAACAATACTCAAGCAAAAAAATTGTGGCCTACGGCAAGGAATTAACTAATTTGGGAAGGATTGTTAAACCGCAGCAATTTACATGCGCTCAAGGTTGTCTGGTTATTCCTAGTAATAAAATAAAAATGTGGCATATTTTCACAAGATTGAATCCTTGCTCTGACAGATCCATCTCTTACAGTTGCTCGGCAGACATTGGATGAAGATTCGGTCGCTAGTTTAATAGGTCTTTCCGCAGGTGAACTGCAAAAATTCCTCAATAGTCGCTGGAACATTACAATCACCGTCGTTATCAGTCAAATTTCTGAGATCTTCATCTTCTGAAAGCATTGTAACGGGAGATTCTGACACCTTTCAATCCCACCGCTTTATAATATCAATATATTCTTCAGCTTCAAAGTTAATTTCAGGAATATAAAATAGGTATTCGAATTCCTGCTGTATTTTGTGCTCTGGCCTTCAAAATGGAAAGAAATCCTAATTTACGTACATGTTTTCTTTCATCATTTATTATGCTTAAAATGACGTTTACCGGAGAGGCAAAATAACCGTTTCTTTGAATCACTGGGTTCACACTTGCTTCAAATCTGCTGAAAGATAGCGAGAAAGGTTTATAAGCTTCCATAAATTTATTGGGCCATCTTTCAGGGACGCGTTTAATTTTATGTAAAACCAAACGGGAGCATAACATTCATAATAAATTCTGCTAATATACATATAAACGTAATATTCGGTTCGCACATGTCAGCCATCTTGAATGTGAAAGATTACCCAGATTTCTTTTAGACAAATCTAAAGGTAGCGATCCGCCCGAGATAGCTTGGCACATTTCTAGGAGGTATTTCTGATCTTAAGTTTCAAGTCTTTGTAAACATCTAATGTAGGCAAATTACCTTTAATAAATCTTTCACATTTTGGTAGATTCTTGGCAATTATGACCGAAAATTAATTTGGTACTGTTGTTCTGCCATCCAGGTGATAAAACAAGTCAGCCACTGCAATTATTTATTAAGATGTTCTTCTAATACTCTCACACCTCTTTTAGATCCAGTATTGGTAGTTGTATATACTAGCACAAAAGCCTTGTTATATATCTAACGCCACTCGAGGTGACAAATTTGTAATATATCTCCTCATCGGCCTCACAGTCACCTTGCAAGCTAAATTTGTAATATACCACTCTCTCGCGGTGTTATTACAATTAATATTAAATTAAATATCTCTCTCTTTATGGTTTCATAACAGAAACGTCGTGATTATCAAGAATGCTGATCTGAAATCTCTTTAACTTTTCTGCGCCACTTATTTGTATCTTGAGCCAGGTGGGATGCTTCATGAAAGGGTGTGCCGGCTAGATGGGTTACACTATTCAACCATCTGGTTGGTAATCGTCCCCGCTTTCGCTTACCAGGGACATTTCCTTCAATGACCAGTCCCTCCATACCGTTTGTTCGTCGCATCGTGTGGCCGAAGTAGCACAACACTCGTTGATAGAGCTTTGACAAAAGCCGCTGTGTTATGTTTACCTCCCTTAGGATAGATACGTTTGTGCGATGAGCAGTCCAAGGTATACGAAGCATGCGTCGCCAGCACCACATTTCGAACGCGTCTATTCGTTTTCTATCGCTTGTGAGTATCGTCCATGTTTCACCAGCGTTGAAGAAGATTGAGAATACTAGCATATGTACAAGCTTTTTCTTTGTGCTAATGGTAATATTTCGCTCTTTCCAGATCTTCTGTAGCCGGGGCATTGCTGATTTGGCTAAAATAATTCGCCTTCTTATTTCAGCGCTCGATCCTCCCTGATTGGATAGCAGAGAGCCCAGGTATAGGAAATCGTCAACAATTTCACATCCTGCTATGTGTTGTGTGTTTGTGATATTGTTGTTTTCCCGATCAACAAGCATAATTTTTGTTTTCTTGCGATTTAATTTAAGTCCTATGCCTTCATTAGCTCTTTCCACTTTGGCTATCAGTTCAGCTAGCTCTTCTTCCGATGACGCTATACAAGAGTGGTATCATCGGCGTACCTCAAGTTGCTTATTTTACGCCTTTCTATAGAGAAGCCTCCATTCCAGTCCTCGAGAGCTATTCGCATAGCGTATTCAGTGTATATGTTACCGGAAATGTATGTAATCCGTCATTATATAGAATTCCTAGGAAATGTATATAATGCCTAAAATCGTCAGGAAATGTGGGAAATAAATGTTATTATACACATTTCCTAGGAATTTTATACATTTCCTAACCTGGAATCGAAAATGTGTTAAATTAAGGATGTCATGTCGGTAGGTTAGGTTAGGTTAGGTTACTAGCACTAACAAATCGTCACACTGCTAAGGAAAATCTCAGTTCATCTGTGTTTTATTTTTCATTCATTCGCAAATTCTACAGTATAATGTTGATTTTCATACATTTCCTAGTACCATTTAGGAATTGCATACAATGCCTAGGAAATGCATACATTTCCTAGGAAATGTATGTATTAAAGAACCTTTGATTAATTATTTAACACATTTCCTAAATTGGCTCGGCATTATATACATTTCCTAGGAATTGTATACAATTCCTAGGTTTCATACATTTCCTGTAACATATATATTGAACAGGATAGAAGAAAGGATGCATCCTTGTCTTACACCAGCCTTTGTACGGAAAGGCGCCGATGTGTTATTGTCTATCTTGACGGTACAACTGTTTGCCTTATACAAGGTTTTGATCAGATAGATAAGGTCGTGAGGGAGACCCATTTCTTTTAGAATTTTCCACAGCAGCTTCCATCTAACTGTGTCGAATGCTTTGTGATAATCCACATTGTGGATTCCACAAAGCATAGATAAACCGCGACATTGAATTCTCTCGCCTTCTCAATAATTTGCCTTACGTTTAAAATTTGTATGCTCGTACCTTTGCCTTTGAGAAATCCACATTGTTCTTCGGGAACTTGACAGTCCAAGAAGGCTCTAATTCTATTATGCAGGATGTGAAGCATAACTTTACTAGCGTGTGAGGTAAGTGCAATTAATCGGTAATTTTCACACTTCTTCTTTGATCATTTCTTGTAGATTGGTATGAAGTTAAATATACCCTTTTATTATTAACAAGAAGTACTATCAGGTCTAGCTCCTTATGTACTTACCCAGCAAACCAGTTACATAAAATAGACGTCCCACATCCTCTTGAATTTGTTTGCATACAAAATATTTCTTGTGGCAATGTACAGCCTACGGCAAATAGATGTAATAAACATAACATTATATTTGGGTATGTACACGCAATATGTAAACAGTTTACCGAAATTTTAGGTCACAATAGATAATCTTTATTTTACGTAAAATCGTGAACATTACTATACTTGGGCCGCCGAACAGGGGTCTAGGACAACTCGGCGCCGCCATCTCGGCGCCGCCACTTCGGCGCCGCCATCTCGGCGCGGGGCCAGCTCGGCGCCGGGACAACTCGGCGCGGAGCCATCTCGGCGCCAGCCAACTCGGCGCGAGGCCATCTCGGCGCCGAATTTAAATTCGCAAACTACAGTGTGCATTACGTAAGAAAATTATTAGAAACAAATAATAAATAAAGTGATCGCCAAAAAGCTAACATCAAATGAAAAAAAAATATTTAGAATTTCTTGGAAAATCAAACACCAACGACCAGAGGTAATTGCAAAGTGATTACAAATGGGCCAAACCAAAGTTGTCACGTAACTTCCGTTATCAGTAAAATTCAACATTTTTTAAAAATAATTACCGAAAATCAATTTACTACCCAAGATAGGGACAACATTTACGAAACAAAGTTTTTTCAAAACTGAAATGCTGTTAGAAATTCGCCTTTAACCAAGCAGGGCTGAACCCCAAAAAATGAAAATTTAAATCGAAAATTTTGTACCTTTTACAAGAGTCGTTTCACCTATCCGGGGACACACTGTATATGCAGGGTGATTTTTAAGTTGATTCTTTCTTTTTGCCAGGATATAAAGCTAAAAAAAGTAAGCCATTTACCACTTTTGCAAAATATCAAAACTAACGGAGGTACAAGGTGTTAAAGTTTCAAACTATGAACTAAAATTACTTAACGAAAATTAAACTAAACTTAATCTAACTTAAATGATCAAAATTATCAGCATTCGTTTCTACACACACATTCCGCGTATAAGAGCGATGCGGCAGCGGCATTTTGACGACACTCCCAGTAAATAATAAGCATATTCACTCATTCATTATTTTCATAAGCCATTATTGGAGCAATAACATTAAGAAAATTACAATGGAAAACTAGTTGACAGATCATTGCTTGACAACAGAGATAAACAAAAATAAAAGTGTCCAGCCGCCTTTGCGCCAAAGTTTAGTTTTTATTTGAAACTTTAACACCCTGTACCTCTGTTAGTTTTGATATTTCGGACAAGTGGTAAATAAAAAAAAATACTTATTTTTTTAGCTTTATTTCCTGGTAAACGGAAGAATCAACTTAAAAATCATTATGTATATAAATATATATATAAAAAAATATTGGTAATGTTTACATTTCACTTTATACAGGATGACAGCTTGTCCGAAAACCTATTTAGCCCGTATTAGATATATTGAGTGATTTTTACTTAGTTAAAAGTGGCGTTTTTCAAAGTTGTGTAAATCCAAAAAGTACAATTTTTCGGAAATTAAGCAAGATTTCCATACGATTTTTATTATGTGTTAGTTTTAGCTAACTCAACAATGTCAAGGCCAGAAAACTTTTTTTCGTAAAATGTGTCTCTATCTTGACTAGTAAATGCATGCCATTATTAAAAAAAAAACGTAAAATTTTACTGATAACGGAAGTCATGTGACAACTTTTGTTTGGCTTATTTGTAATCACTTTGCAACCACCTCTGGTCGTCAGTGTTTGATTTTCCAAGAAATTCTCAATATTTTTTTTCATTTGATGACAGCTTTTTGGCGATCACTTTATTTATTATTTTTTGATAATAATTTTCTTACGTAGTGCACAATGTAGTTTGCAAATTTGAATTCGGCGCCGAGATGGCCTCGCGTCGAGTTGGCTGGCGCCGAGATGGCTCCGCGCCGAGTTGTCCCGGCGCCGAGCTGGTCCCGCGCCGAGATGGCGGCGCCGAGTTGTCCGGCTTCGGCCGAACAGATAGAGTGGAGCAGGCAACCCGAATAACATATTACAAAGGTCACTCAGTAGGCCAAATAGGTATACGTAAGATTTATCGCAGATTATCTTAACATATTTGGGTTTTACATATTTTTTTCACGTCTGGGAGCAAAACACGGTTTCTATATACGATATAGTCTGACCATCCAAATCTGGTTTTTTATTTTTAAGGTTATATGTCAAATTTGTTTATTTCTATGCACTCTTTTTGGAAATGTATATAAAGCATCAAGCAACGTTAATTATCAGGTCCGTATTGGTTAAAAAATGGGCTAAACTGCAGACTTCGGGGCATATTTCCCTCCTTTTACTTGCTTCCCTTATAATTTTGGTTATGGTTACTAGAGAAACATGGTTAATAATAATTAATATTAACAATAGTAATTTCAATAAATTATTGCAAAGTAAACACTGTCTCCTCATAAAAATTAACATATATTTAACATACGCTACATGTTTCGACTATAATAAATCGGCTTCTGCTTCTCACATTATTGAGAATAATCATAAATTTGACCGGTACTCCTATGTTAAAATTCTTCACGTCTGCCCTAAAGGCAATAATTTAAATTTTTACGAAATCTTCGAAATTGTCTCCCGGTTAAACGATCGTTGCCTCAATGAGGTCACAGAGTTTGCAAACAGTAGCAATTATATATACCTTAATCTAAAATTAGATTAATTGCTTAACTTATTCCATTTATCGGTTTTTGTGGCTTTGATACGTATTTAAAGTTCTCACCTTGGCTGACCGTTGTAGATAAACAAATAATTTATTTCATTTAACATGTTGGTCATGTTGTCTTGTGTCTGTTTTAATTTTAATTGTTTGTTTATTTATCACTGTCCACTTTTGACATTAGGTGAGGTGTTTGCTCTTTAGTTTTTTCCCCGTATTTTTATAAGCTTTATCTTTTAGCCTGAAGATGGTTTAATATATAAGCCGAAACATGTAGCGTATGTTAAATATATGTAAATTTTTATGAGGAAGACAGTATTTACTTTGCAATAATTTACTGAATCACCTCATTGTGAGAATGGACCAGATCCTGATTTTTTTAAAAAGCAATTTCAATTTTATTCAGAAATTACGTTTAATTGAAAATGTGGCAGCCTTCACAATCCGTTCTAGAAACTGATAATGACTTTCGTATGGAAGAAGTTTTAGAAAATGAGGAACCAGATCTAAGTAAGAGACCCGTTGTGCGGTTAAGTCATACTGCTAAACAAATAATTGTGAACGTGTATAATACGTTAACAGAAGATGGTGTTCAATTTTCTTTAAAGGAAACAGCGCGTTTAACAAAAAAGCCCTATTCAACTGTCCGAAAAATTATAATACTTGCACAAAGCGCTAATGTGTCTGATACCAGAATTGAAAAGAAGATATCTCCCAAATTTGGAGATTATGATACGGAAGTAATTAAAAGAATCATATACGAAATGTACAGCAAAAATGAAGTAGTAACACTGGACTTATTAAAAAGTAAAATAATGAGTGAGCTAGAACATTTGCATTTTTGTAAAGAAACATTAAGAAAGTTTTTAATTAGTAATGGTTTTACATATAAAAAGTTAGACAGGAGACAAGCGATACTAGAAAGTGAACGCATTCAAATACTCAAAGTACAATATATTGAAAAAATTAGAGCATTTAGAGCTGAAAAGAGAAATATAATCTATTTGGACGAAACATGGTATGACACTCACGACACCATCAATAGATGATGGGTAGATGATTAAAAAAAATGCTTCTTGAATGTTCCTGTTGCCAGAGGCAAGAGGATTATAATTGTTCATGCTGGTGGTGGTAATGGATGGGTTAATAATGGGCTTCTTTTATCTGCCAAACAAATTCAAAAATCTTCGGCGGATTATCACCAAGATATGAACTCGGAATTATTCGAAAAATGGTTTTCTGAGCAACTAATTCCTATTTTAGAAAAGAACTCCGTTATTGTTATGGATAACGCAAGTTACCACTCACGCCAGCTAACCAAAATCCCAACGAGTTCCACGAAAAAGGAAGATATAATATATTTTTTAAACTGTACAATCTTACTATCCCTGAAAAAAGTACAAAGAAAGCCATTTTAGGTATACTAAAAACCAAAAACATTTCAAAAAAATGATGCAGTTGAGGATATAGCTGCAAAACACGGACATATAGTTCTACGGTTGCCGCCCTATTTTTGTATATTTAACCCAATTGAACTTATATATATAAATAAAGTGAAATTTGTACAAAAAGTACAGCAATCTGAAGAAAATCATTTTAAATGGCTATTATCAATATACCAGGATGGTACATCAATTCTGATACCACGATAAGTAATTGTTCTTCCAATATTCAGAAATTGACAACCTCATTTTTTTTAAATTAGCAAATATCTGTCCTGGAAAAATGTGTGGGACATTATATGTATACAGAATTATTTCTTTAAATTTTACACCTATACAAATTATTATTAATGATATGTTTGTAACATAATATTCACTACTGCTATCGTTTTTAGACTTTACCTTTATAAATGTTTCAACCTCTTTGAGATAGCTTTCAGGTACTGCATATAAAAGTTGTAATTCTGAAGAACTAGTAAATTATTGTACAGGGTGGTGAAAAAACAGCGTATTATATCATTACTGCTTTCTTGAGAGTGCAACGAGTTCTTTCTTATAAATTGCATTCCAATACTCATCTCCAATTAAGCTGTTGTGTGAAACATATTATATGCTTAAAGCTAAAAGTGCCCTAGATTTTTCCGCAATGTTGCAAGATGTTATGTTAACATTTTCTTGGTATTTTTAAAAAACAGGGACTTGCAATATTTTGGATATAAATAGACTCTTAGTTGCAGAGTAATTAACAAATTATTTTTTGGGTAGCACGAACGTAAATCATGTACTTCTACCTCAAATATAGAATGTAACCGCAGCTGTTAACCATTGAAGGTCCGCAATTTTCTATCTAACTAAAAAATTTAAATTGATATTCAAATTTGTTTTTAGTTGTGAAGGCACTACCCTGTATATAGCAATTATGAACGTAAAATGCAGATAAAAAATTGTTATTTGGTTTACTTAACGTTTGAACCATGAAAAATAACATGTGACAATAATACAATTAATTCATTACAAAAAATTACTTTAAATTCTGACGAAGCTGAAGTGCAACAAAGAGTTACAAAGAGACAGGATTGTATTGAACTTAATGAATTTTGTCAAGGCTATATTAGTGTTGCTCTCGATTCTTTCTGTATTTACTAATTGCTATTAAAATATTTTTAACACCCGATTTTAAGCAATTAGGCAGTAAGTAAATTTTATATATTACCTATATAAGTATAGTTTTATAATATACAAGTATACGTATACCTATGTAGATATATTTTACTTACTACAATAAATATATTATACTTCTGAACTCTGAATTTTATTTACATTTATTAATAAATTTCATCTCTTAATCACGATCAGATTTACATTTTAAAATGATTATATTATTTACATTATACAAAAAATGTATTTTCCATGTTGCAATTAAGAGTGCTATGTAACATTGCCTTACTAACATATAAACAATGACACTAGTTCAATGTTATATTTACGTATGTAACATCTATTTTACTTAAAAAAATCTAGGTAAAATGCTACTGTCATTAAACATAGCATTTAGGTAAAACTAACGCAAATTCGATAATTGCATAGAGTTTACATCATTTATAAGAAACATTTATTTTAATATAAAATGTAACAAAACAGTGCTCCTCTGTTATAGTTCTCTTGCAACATGTGTTCCTTTTCTTTTCTTGGGTTATAGTCCTTGCGACCATCAAACTATAATCCTTTAAAGTTCAAATTACGTTCCACATTTCGCTGAAGTATTTCACGATTCTGCGATCTTTCCCTTGTAATTTTCATTTTATCTATTACCTTAGCATTATCATCATCTGTAATACGACGCACGTCTTTTAGTACTGCACTGGCTATCTTTGCTACAACTCTGTCCGAAACGCCTGTTCTGTCGCAGGCCAAAACAAAAGATGGCAAATGCAATCGCATTTGTGGCATTGTTGGTGTAGAGTTGTTTGAAGTTGACGGGACGGGCGACACTGGAACGGGAATATTTAATTCGAACTCTTCATAAGAATAAATTTGGCTATTGTCAGTGTTTACTTGAAAACTATGTTGAGTTGAAGTAGTTGTTTCTTTCTCATCCGCAGATTTCGTAATCCTCATTATAGCCTTCTGTGTCCTCTGCTCTCTTTGATTAAATTTTTACTTCCTTTTACGATAAAGGAAGTATTGGATTCACCTCAAAAATTCGAAATTGAATTTGCAACAGATCTTTCTGTTTTAGAGTCCCCTGATGCGAACAAACATTTTTTTTTCATTGGTCGGTCTGTCTGTCTGTCTGTGTGTCTGTATGTCTGTCTGTGTGTCTGTGAACAGAATATCTCAAAAACAAAAGAAGATGTGACGTTGAAACTTGAGATATATGTTTTGTGTACTATGTAGATGAGACATCAAGCTTTTGAAAAAATCGAATAACCGGAAGTAGGTGTCTACTCTTGTGATTTTTCAGTTTTTTTTTCGATTTTTTCAAAAACGGTTCCAACAATTTTTTTCAAACTTTAGGTTTTTATTATATTTTTAATGTGTATTGATGTAAGATAGGTGATTTTTCAGTTGAATACCTCTAAAATGGGTTGCTTTTGTTTTTTTCTATTTTTTTTATTAACTCCTATTTTAAATGCAACACCCGGTATATTATTACATTTTTGAATTCAGCTTAAAATTTTAGATAAAATTTGTCTCTTCAACTAACGCTCTATTTTGTGCCGTTTTTGTAGAATTTGTAATTTTTTTTAATTTTTGACAAATGTTTAAAAAATAAAAATCAAATTTTTGGATAATTATAAGATCACTGTAAAAGGAAGTTGTGTGCGTGTATCACACCAGATTTTTTAGACATTAAAACGTCGATGGAACTTATGGCCATATTTCTCTACTTTCTGTGATACTGCAGAAATTCGTGCTCAATTTTTGGTACTTTAGACGATTTATTACATTTGCATAAAGAAAAATCGCGACACTTACAGGTTGCAATATCAAACAATTTTTTAGAATCACTTTTAAATAGGTTCACGTTCCTTTCGAATGTTTCTGTACTTCTCCTAGCTTTTATAGACTTAAGCGAGTTTCTACATTTAGCATGATATATAATAGTAATTTTCTGAATTACACGAGTAAACATTAACACAACACATTGTGTGATTGCCACCCCTACAAAGAGTAATTCGATTTTTTTTTTTAATTTTTAAAAGACTTACGGCATCTCAAAGACTAAAGTTAGAAACTTCACATTTTGTACAGTTGATCAACAGATAATATAGCAACTGTCCGTCTCTATTAGAAACCACATATTCCAGTTTAATTTTTTCAAAAAAAGGCTAAGGCTAGAAACCCCAAATTTTGCAGAATTTATGAATAGATCAAATGGCAACTTGTCACCACTATTACAAATCGCAATTTTATTTTTCCATTCCAACCTAGTGGATATCCCCATCTTTTAATATAAATATCAAATCATTATTTTAGTTGTTAAAGTGGAGAACCTTCGTAATAGCGAAACTATATTTTTCTAACGAAAACATATTTTTTACTGAAGATGATGTAATTGTTTTGAAAAACCTGCATGTGTCACCTAATTAGTTATTCATATTTCTCCTTTGACTTTGACAGTTTATTAAACTAACCAAAAAATATAAACAATATAAATTACGTAGTAATTGAGTTAAATAATAAAACAAGATTTAAAGGGGCGAAGTTCAAACATGATAACCTAATAGTAGTCTGTACTACCATGCAATAAGTGAAAATAGAATTAAAAATGAGGAAAAAATGAAATAAGAAAGATGGAAAGAAGGAAAAAATAACAGCCAAGGATACAACAAGCAATAACAAAGGTTTGTTAAATAGCAGCAGGTAACATGCACTCAAGATTGTCGGGTTATTTCAAACAATACAAAAGAAAAATGCATCTGACGTTGTGTAATACTTATCTATAAATACGAAATATGATTCCCAATTGCATACCAGTTCTTATTTAACAGTAGCCGACATACATAATTCCCAGATTTCCTCTGTGGTTGACGTGGTATCTATAAAAGTGTAAGTGATATATATATTTGAATAAATATTTGTGGGTGAATGTTGGTTTGCTTTAGGGGCTACATGATGTGACGTATCAAAGTTAACATTGTTACTTTATCATATAATCAGCATGGGGAAGTATTAGAACCGTGCAAATATACAGAATTAATATTAATATGGAAATACGCATTTTGAGGATTAAAAAAGTTTTGTTTATAAAAAATGTCTGTCTCTATGCATGGATGAGTGAATGTGTACACTTGACAGACAGTATTTCATGCTGCTGATTTTATATTTGAACATGTGCCCATCTGGAAATAAGGTTTCCACCAGTTTTGCAAAATACTTGAGGTGAAAAATGTAATTCGTCCCATCTCAATTTGTTTCGGAAAATGTGAAATTGTAAGGGCGCTGTCTTCTACAAGAGTCTACTGGCCATCGACCAGTTTTAAAAACAAAAGTGCTAAGAATATTTGAAGACCATTTTCATTGTTTTCATTAAAGAATGGATATAGAACTTTCAACATCGTGATCTAAATTGAAAGTCTTGTCATGTAAAATCATAATAAAAATTGAATTATCTGTGATTATCTTTTTATATTAGGTTTGTTAAATAAATTTTAGTGTGACGTTTGTTGTTTCAATTTTCAAATTTAAATATTGTCTTTTTCATTGGGCCATTTTCAGTTTGTTAAACTGGACAGTTTTTTCTAGCAAAACATACATGCTTCATAGCTCAACTAAAAGTTTAAAAAAGCTGTATTGGAACGTGTAAGATATTTTGTAGTTTTACGCACATTTGAAATAATAATCCACCGATGTCTTTCCAATACCAATATAAAGTCAGGACCGCTCTGGGACGGCAGTGTTGCAAGGTGCTTGGTATTTAAAACTATATTTGCGTTAACAAAAGTTTCCGTGAGTTGAAAAAAGACAACCGGTTTTACGCAGGTCTTAGCAAAGAATTCATTCACGTCAGCTCTAAGCAGGCTAGATACAAAACAAAAAGCTGATTATCTTCTGTTGCTTACAATTGGCTTAAGATTGGGCAGAAAGAAAAATTCTAGTAACAAATTGTAATTTCCATATTAAGATATCAGAATTTTAATTTCGGAATTATACGAAAAACACAGTTTTTAATTGTTTGTAACTGAATTTATAAATTCCTTTAATTAAACATAATTTAGTTAATAGCACACTTACACGAATTAATACAAATGTATTGGAAAAGTATAAACAAGTTATAAATTCAATTAAATATATAACATTGCACAAAATCACAATTTTTCGTGGGTTTATTTTTTGTCACTATCACTTTCAAAATAATCATCGTCACTTGAATCGTCTTGTAAATTTATCACTATTGGAGGAATATCGTCGATTACAGTTTTTCTTTCCAACCAAGTTTCAATTAGTTTAGTGGTATGTTAGATACATTTTCGCCAATTTTCTGGTAGACATTGATTTAAACCTTCATTCCACATATACAGCACATGTTCATCTCTATGTTCATCTTGTCCAATATTATTCGACAAATTAATTCAATTGCATTGAAATGGCAATGATAAAGCGGTAAACGTAGAACTTCGTGTCCGTGTTCGCGCAACATCTTATCAACCACGTATTTTTTTAATTTCAACCGTTTTTGATAGACATAATAGCTCAATTTTTAGTTGAGTACTCTATTTCATGTTCATCAAGCCATTTTTGAATTTCACATTTTTTCCAGTTTGTCGTTGGATGTCTTTCGATAACTCGATTGTGATATGATGCATTGTCCATTCTTATCAAAGAAGGGTCAGCTAAATTTGGGATAAGTTGCTCTGATGTTCATTTTTCGAAAAGTTCGCTATTCATGTTATCATGATAATCAGAGTTGTCTGATATAGAGGCAAAAATTAAACTGGCTTCTTGTATAAAGCCATTATTTGACCCAGTATGTAAAAAAATATTTTTTTTAAAATTTTATTTACAAAAGTAGGCTTTTTTTCATTAATTTCGGTGTGTGAAGTGCCACTTTTTTTCACTCAGTGAAAAAAGTGACACTTTGCTTTTAATTTAGGAATGACCGATTTTAAATGGATGTTTCCTTAGTTACCAGAACTGACCAATGCACTTGACTAAAATGAAGGCAAATAAAATTCTATACGAAATAGGATTGGATTTGAATATTTAATGAAATTTTAAAAAATATTATAGACAACGCGTGGTAGCTTGCTATTTTTCACGCGTGTGGTGTAATAAACTCGGCTGCGCCTCGTTTAATAACCCTCCACACTTGTAAAAAAAAGTTGCACTTCTAACACTTGTGATCTAAATAACTATTTTCCACCCGAACTACTATTTTAACATTTTCATTCTGCCAGCTTCTACGAATTTTCCCTTTGATAAAAATCTACGTTTCACCCAAGAACACTAATTGTCTTTTTAAACCGACAGCATTTTGTTTATATATTTTGTTTAAACTCTACTTGATGCTAGACAATTCCAGTTTGCTCATATAAATATCTACGATTATATAGTCTTTCTTGTAGTTAAAACTCATAGTTTTTAAAAGTTTGGACAAGGACGCTCTGCTTCCGAAATGCACAATTTCTTTGTGTTTTAATTCACCCATGTCACAAGGTCACTGGTTTTTTTTCTGGGGATACAATACATGTAGTATATAGCATCCCGAACCTCCATCTTCTGTCCTTCTGGCATGTCTTCCGTTCTTTATTTTGAACGTTTAATACATATACCAACAGTTGGAAGATTTGGATTACTTTTTTTGGCAATTTGATCATCTGTACGTCCTATATCATGCGCTTCGGCAACTCTTTCTCTCGCGGTACTTAGGGGCAGCAAAGTTTCTCCTTTTTGCTTTTCTGCTTCAAAGTAAGAGAGTAGAGAACTCAAAACAAAGGGTTTTTTATCAACACATCGCCGTCGCAGTAAAACTTTTACATTTTTATCCTGCTTCTATGATAAGGGTGGATATCCCCATCTTTAAATATACATAAATAACTTTTTAAAATTTCATTTAAAAAAGTCGGATTTTTAAATTAATTTCAGTGTGTGAAGTGTCACTTCTTTCACTCAGTGAAAAAAATGACAGTTTGCTTTTAATTTAGTAATGAACGATTTTAGAAACAAATTATTTATTCATATATTAATTTTTAGTTTTATTTAACTCCTTTTATCTATCAGCTTATGCGAAATATGCTAATTTTTACGAACACTGTGTATCAGCCTTAGGCAATAATTTTGTGTTCTTTGTATTCTTAGTTTATCAGCATAAAGTAAGTTAAGACAGTAAACACAGTCACAATCATCAAATATTGATCCACCGATGTCTTTCGCATTTTGAAGGTTTATAAAGCTGCTTGAATACCAGTACACTATAAAATTATTTGCAAATTTTTTTAATCCATCGTCTTACATAAATAACCTTTAAACGTCTGTAACCTTGAAATAAACGAAAGAACATATTAACGTCTCTACTATTTGAAATAATCTCTAGTGTCAAAAACAGGGTAATGCGCAAATGATAACAAAAAAATTACCAATGTCCAAGCTTAATTTGACAGTTCATCGTTGTTCACGCATCGAATGAATGATAGTGGTTGAAAATAATATAACTGATCACTCCGGTCCAGCAACATTTCACGAATATGTCTTCTATAAGTGAAGTACTTTTCACACGCCACGCTAGATGCGTAACGCACTCCAACAACTGCGTGACAATTGGAAGGTATAATAATTATTGAACCAAGTAATCATTAATACAATAATATAAAAACTATTAATTAATGCAAATAAATGTGATTCAAATAACACTCTTGTACTTGCGACCTTGCGTATGAATGAAATCGCAAAACGTCGCGTTATCCTGCGTGCCAAAGTTCTAAGCATCGAAATCGGTAACGCGAGACGCGCGCTATGGTAACCGCGGTCAGACTGCTTGAGCCAAAGGTGAAGAGACCTTGATTCATCGCTAACCAACCTATCTTTGAATCAACGTCCTTCGACGCTCTCAGACTGCTGCAGCCCATAAACTGTCGAAAAGCTGGGTCATTTCGATCTGGCGCCAATGCGTCTGTGAAAACCAGCAACTGATATCGTACAGTTTAATTCATAAAATGAAAATTACGCTTTGTTTAAGGAGAATAATGATTAAAAATATACAAAACAAAAATTATTTTAGAATAAAAAGGCTCTTTGACTCCTTATAGCGAGCCGCCACTGATCGACACTCAAGCTACTGATTGGTAATTTAAGTTTAGTCACGTTTTAGCCTTGTCCATAAAATAATTCTGCGACCCCACTTAAAATTTTCTCGCGATCCACCGGTCGATCGGAATCGACTGTTTGGCCAGCCCTGCCGTAAAGGCTCTTCTCCACATTTTTTCTTTTTAAAAACTTCACTTAGGGCAGTAATCAGAATGCTTAACCACTGAGCTACCGAGTCCGGCTATATTTAGTAGAACACTGATAAAAGCATTCAAATTGAAGACCTTCTCAGAATCACAAATATTCGAATTCACTTCTTACGAAGAATTTAATGGGCTGATAATTAATTTTATTTGCTTTTAATCAGGGTATCAAAAGAAAATTATTTAAGGTTATACAATTTCACTACAAATTATATTCAATGTTTTAAGATATCTTGCGGTAGTTATTTTCCAATTGCCTGTAGCTATATATATTTTAATGATTAAAACTATGGATTCGCCCATACCTCTTTTTGTTTATTCCAATATAATAAACATATATCTAAATTCAAACGTAAGAGGATATATGACTATTAATTAAAATTTATTCCTTATCGATACCAACAAGTTGCAAACTTAATTTGTTGTAAGTCCCATTGACCAAGAGTAACGTTTGCAATCCCAACTATTTAAGATATCAGAATTCGTATAGGTTTTAGAATGCCATAACAACGAGAGTATTTTAGAAAAGATACTGCTGTAAAAAATTAAATGCAACTGCAATGTATAATGGTGCGTTGAAGTTATCTAAAGTATATTTTAGAAGATGTGTGAAAACCTGGAAAAACCTTCAGCTATATCACATATTGTGGATCGTTATAGTAGAAGTGAAGATAAACCAATAAATAAGGTTGGTGATCGAAATTCTTATTATGGTTTTCCAATATTGCTTTATTTTTAGATTGTCCTGCAGCCTTATAATTACGTTGCATCGAATCCAGGTAAGGGTATCAGAGAAAAGATAGCTAGGTTGTGGAATGGGTGGTTAAAAATTTCCGACGAAAATCTGGCCACCGTACTAGATATTCTTCAGGTAGTTCAAAATGGTAGTCTTCTGTAAGTTGGTTGTCTTAATAAACGTTACAACGTTAAAGAGTCTTGTGTTTTTGTATTTCAGCATCGATGATATACAGGACAGTTCAACCGTAAGACGAGGTAATCCAGTTGCTCATAGTATATATGGAGTCGGTAGCACACTTAGTTCCGCTTTGTATGCTATTCATAATGCAATGTGGCTCTTGCTGGATTTTATCAAACCAGAGGTAATGCAGATTACTGCTCAATTTATCTTACTAATGCAAAAACAAGCATGAATAACTAGAACAATTCATAAATAGATGCAATATCATTTTTTTCGTACCTATAGCTAAAAATAATAGATTAATAAAACGTGAAGATATTACTGTTTTTAAGGCCAACACGAATCAAACTCTTTTATATATTAATATACTCAAGAAAACGGAATATAGAATACAGTATCGGTTTCTCTCTCGAATTCCAAACCGCAGACAACATGAACTTTATTACCAAAATAATCTGGTACTTTGATACTCGTAGAAAAGTCTCTCGGGCATTCCTGTCTGCCACTGTATACATATGACTGTGTTTATCATATAAATACAGTAATACAGGTAGTGTTATATCTATAACTTTTTTTACTGTACAAAGAATTACTACTTACTAGAGAGAACCAATTAAGTGTTAAGAATGCCTCTCATTTATATTTCTCCCTTCTAAAACTGTAACGCGTATGTATACAAGGTAAACTGGATTTTTAGACAAATCTTTCTAGGCGTTTGTATTGAAGAATATGGACAATTTCTGAATAAGCCTTGCCGACCGGTGTTTGTAGCTTATTGATAAATTCAGTTGTAGATAGTTTTTTGAAAACGAGATTATTAAAGATGACTTGTCTTTTGGCCAGGTAACAAAACTAGGGAAAATATGTTTCTTCATTCTGATGAAAGGTCTATGATTGATGTAGAGTACATTCAGAACGAATGCGTTTGTGCGTTTCTGGTACACCCTCTTCGTTCTTCTTCTGTCAAATTTTAGTTCATTTAAACGTTGTCTCTGGTTATGGAACTTCTTTTATTGCTTTCTTTCGTTAACCCACTTTGACTCCTCAATTAAAATCTCAAATTGACGAACTCATTTACCACTTCACAGCGTGTCACATTTCTGAGAGTGTTGTCGGTTGTTTTTCCCGCCTATCGATACTTTTCTTATTATCCACTTCATACAGACGTTGCATATACAGTGTGGTCCATTAAGTGTGCAACAAATGGGACATTTTTTTATTAGTTGTAAAACCGAAATTTAAATACAGCCAAAAGTTAGTGCATGTTCGATAACCATATTAGATGCCCTTAGAATGGCTTTAAGTCAAACAATATACAGGGCAGGACAAAAAATATGAAATTCGTTCAAGAATAAAGTTACCTTATTTCAAAAAATATAGCAAAATTTTATTGAGAAAAGTTGTTTAGAATCAAAAGTTATGCTCAAATACAAAGTCACGGCCTCCTATTCGAATTTTGATTGTTTTTTTGTAAAATTCTGTATTAGCCCCGTATGATACATATTTTTATTATTCTGATTTTATTAAGAGTTTTTCATATGTAAATTATTATTAGTAAAGCATTTGCCTTGTTAAAAAGAATATTTGCGAAATTCTAAAATTCTGTTAAATATCGTTGCAACAAACATGAAGTGGACGCTTACCTAAAAAAATATAAATCCAAGTAAATTTTACAAATACGCTTCAAGTTGCTAAAAGTTATTTAAAAGGGATATGGTTGTGGCTACTTTAAATACATATAAAATCAAAATAATGAAAATATGTATCATACGGGGGTAATACAAAATTTTCCAAAAAAGAATCAAAATTCGAATAGGAGGCCGTGACTTTGTATTTGAGCATAACTTTTAATTCTAAACAACTTTTCTCAATAAAATTTTGCTATATTTTTTGAAATAAGGTAACTTTGTTCTTGAACGAATTTCATATTTTTTGTCATGCCCTGTATATTGTTTGACTTGAAGCCATTCTAAGGGCATCTGATATGGTTATCGAACATGCACTAACTTTTGGCAATATTTAAATTTCGATTGTACAACTAATAAAAAAAAATCCCATTTGTTGCACACTTAATGGACTACACTGTATATACCGGGTGCTGACTTGCGCGACGCACCATAGGAATTTGCATAGTAGATTCTTTATGGTCAATTATTTGCTCCCCTAATTATTTTAGAGCTAAAGTGTAAATACATTTTTTGTAGAGAAAAAAATACTGCATCCATTCATACTGTTACCAACACTTTTTCATTTTCCGGAACCGAAGGAATGCAAAAAACAAACTAGCATTTTCACAAAAATCAGTGATGCCATGGAATTATTGAAACAAGCCAATACCAACGCAAGTGCGTGCGGGGCGATCATCCAGTCACTGCCGTCAAAAGATTGAACGTATTGTCGTTTTTCTCGTTTTGGTGTAAGTTCTGAACCTCATTATTGCACCTACAATTATTTAATAACCTGCCTGTAGTCTTAAACTTAAAATGAATCAGTCTATTAATAGTTGTACTGTTTGGAATTTGCCGATACGGATATTTTACAATAAACAAGGAGCTTACTTAACGAACGTCCACCATACTCGTAAAACCATTTTTGTTATGGACAAGGTCTAGGTACCTTAGAGACATTAAGCAGAACATAATTAATAATGAATTATTATAAACGTCAAACATCAATGACAAACAAACAAACAGCACATATTGTCGCGCCGCACGCATTTGCGTTGGCTTGTTTCAATAATTCCATGGCATCACTGATTTTTGTGAAAATGCTAGTTTGTTTTTTGCATTCCTTCGGTTCCGGAAAATGAAAAATTGTTAGCAACAGTATGAATGGATGCAGTATTTTTTTCTCTACAAAAAATGAATTTACACTTTAACTCTAAAATAATTAGGGGAGCAAATAATTGAACATAAAGAATTTACTATGCAAATTCCTATGGTGCGTCGCACAAGTCAGCACCCGGTATATAAGACATTGCAGTCTTTTCTGCTTCCAGATTTTGTTTTGATACTGTTACGTGGTATTATTTAACCTGAAATACGATGAGCTGATCTCATAACAATCCTCGATTAGGTTTATGAACTGTCATGTTTTCTACTGTCTTCGAGAAACGTTGACAAAGTAGTCGACAAGATATAGCATGGTGACAGTATTACATTTTCTTAACTTTTTTAATTTATTCAAGGGTCTGTTAGATGAATTTTACACGCTAGTCCGAATTTCTGCAGCATATGTTCCCCAAACTTCCATTAGCCACATGTTCAACCAGTCGCTATCTGATAAATTACTCAAACATACAGGCGTACAGGTGAGCAGCACAGCTGCCTCGATAAGTACAGTCCTTGGTTACAACTGCAGCCCATTACGTCCCCAAACGATCATCTGCTGCCTCATGAATCAGTCAAGATTAATATATGAGCCATAGCACAGAGACGTTAAGCAGATAGTTTTGAAATGTCAGTCAAAACATTCGTTAGCCCATCAAAAAAGACATAAAAGTACTTTCAAGATTGATATACAGTGTGTCCGCAGATTGAGTTCATATAAGGTGTAAATGACAAAACATTTTCGAGTTAGATGTTAATATTCTAGGAATGGCTCCTGCTTGTTCTAAAACCAAGATTTTGAGAAAATCAATCAAATTAATTAATATACAGGGTGTTTTTAGAATCGATTTTTAAAAATGGCCAAGAGTAAACTACCTCTATTAGAAGAGATAACAAAAAAAAAGTATTAAGAAAAGAATGGCGGACTCTCAATTTTCAGACAAATCGGCCTACTTTCATTCTTTTAAAATATTTTTTGGTTTTTTATAACAACATACTTTTTATCGTGACCGTAGGAGGCACTCTAACTGGTTCATGAACTAAGATGTTAAAAAAATAATGGAGTGCCTCCTACAGCTACTATAAAAGGTATGTTGGTAAAAAAATTTTAAAATCAAAGTACTAGGTCGATTTGTCTGAAAATTGAATCTCCCATCACTTTTAATTCTAAACAACTTTTCTTAATACCTTTTTTTGGTTATCTCTTTTAATAAAGATTAATTTGATTGATTTTCTCAAAATCTTGATTTGAAAACAAGCAGGAGCGATTCCTAGAATATTATCATTTAACTCGAAAATGTTTTGTCATTAACACCTTATGTGAACTCAATCCGCAGACACACTGTACAATGAGCCAGCAGTAAAGTCCTTTTCGCAAAAATCAGTCACGCGATCTCTCCCATAGGGCCTCAACCAATGAAATCGCTAAATTAAACGCCTAACTCATTTTCAACCAATGGTCGCAAACATCTCATTATTCCCCGCCACAATCGAATTTCAGATTTTTTAAAAGGGTCTAGAGTATAGTTTTCTGCGAAAGATTCCTTCAGTTGCTGCATCCAAGCAAGTTGGTAGTTGGTGCCGAGTTTTTTACGTGTTTTTGACCACGACGGTTCTAATTTCCTGAAATACCTTCTCAATCGGTTCTGCCAGATAATTTACGAAACGGACAATCCCGAAATAACCTACGGGCTCTCGACTAGCTGTCGGCATTTTTTTTTATTACCACAATTCCGTGCGGGCTGGGCTTGTAATCACCAAATTTTGTGGTAATCTTGTTTTATCGGGTAATAAAAATGACATTTTTAATGAGCTAACGAGTGTTTTGATTGACATTTCAAAATTATCTGCTCAACGTGTGTGTTCTATGGCTCATATCTTAATCTTGAAGTGACTTTTACTGCCTTATTTAACTGATTTATGAGGCAGCAACTGGTCGTTTGGGGGCGTAATGCACTGCAGTTGTAACCAAATACTGGACTTATCGAGGCAGCTGTGCTCGTGCTGCACACCTGTGCGCCTGTATGTTTGAGTAATTTATGAGATAGCGACTGGTTGAACACCTTGCTAATAGAAGTTTGTGGAACATATGCTGCAGACATTCTGACTAGCGTGTGAAATTCATGTAATAGGTCTGGATATGTTTCGTCGTATTATTCCCTGATACAAATCCACTCTGCTTCACGGGTCTTTGAAATAAAAGGCAACGTTTGCGCCACTCGTTAATAACATGTAAAAGGGGTTTGCTTGTGTAAGGTACAAGCGTCACTGTTGTGTACAGGGTGCGCACAGTTGGTAAACCGTTTTCTGCCGCTGATATCCTTCACTCCAGTATCACTCATAGTAACTTTACCAGGAGATTTCCTGTTCTTTAGTATTTTTGAATTAAACTACTTAGAACACCAGATTCCGATTCCATATTTTTTCATATTGCCCGTTATCGACGTTGAGTTATCTTTAGAAAGGCCAAGGCAATAGTTTGTACATATCTACATCAGCCATGGTTTTTTACTTTATGTATAAGTTCTCGTCTCATAGTCACCATTTACTCTAATTTATACAGCTACATCTTATTTTCTGGTTTAACAGGAGATTAGCAACACAATAGAGCTTTTACTACAAGGTCTAAGAGGTCAGGGAATGGAGCTGTACTGGCGGGAATATAATGTTTGCCCTACTATAGAAGAATATAAAGAAATGGTGATGGGGAGTAAGTATCAAATTTGACGAGTATTTTATAACTCTATCTTTTTATTTTCTTTGCAGAAACAGGTATGTTCTTCCAGCTAATTGCGGATCTAATGCAGATGCACAGTACTGAAAAGATAAATGTGTCGAAATTGGCTAACATTCTTGGAATAGCTTATCAAGTTATAGATGACTACAAAAATTTAACTTCTAAAGATGTAGGTATATTTCGTAATGCAAACATTAGAACCTTAGAACGTCCTCTTCCTAATTGCAAAACGTATTACCTAAGTAGTCAACTGGAACAGACTTTGACAATAGATTTATTTGCTAAAAGTACTAGTAAAATATTAACAAGTGTAGGTACTTAAATATAAACTGCAGTGGACTGAATCGGTTAGGGCATCTAAATTCGACTTTTATGGCAACATTAGGCAAGAACTTAACTTTTTATTTAGGAATTACGGCTTTACATGATGGCAGCGTTGATTGATTGATCCAAATTATTGCCTCAATGAAAAATAAACTAATAAACGCTTTTCGAGGGGTAACTGTCTTAGCATTTCTCACATAAATTACACTATTATGTCTCAATAAGTGCTACACAAAACAAGTCCTGTCATCTAAAATCATTAGTGTACAGTAATCGCCAAAAAGTTGACATCTAATGGGATTTTTTTTTTGAAAATAGAAACCCTGGAGATCGGAGGTGACTGAAACACATTACATTTGGACCAAACAAAAGTTGTCACGCGACTTCTATTATCTGTGAATCTTTACATTTTTTAAAAATAATTTCGAAAAATGCAGTTACCTGCCAATATAGACAAAAACCTTAGCAAAAAATTGTTTAAAATGTGATTTTCTATCTAAATACAAAATTATAACTGAATAAAAAAATCCCCATTTAGAAAACTGTAAAAGAACATCTACAGTATTTTTCTAACAGTAATTTATTAACAGGGGTACATTCGAGTTTTTAAAAGGCACTTAAATAGATATTAATTATTATTGGAAAATATTTCTACTAAAAAGCGCCATGCATAAAACACGTGAAAATTGTGCGAAATTCGCTAAATAATAAAAAATCTAAATAAGTAATTAACATTTTCTATTATTTTTGTCAATTATAAATCTTTAAACCCTCCACCTAAAAAATTGGTATTTGAAATTTTGAAAAATGTTAAAAATTGAAAAATAATATTTCTGCGAAAGTAAAACCCTGGTTTTCTGGCTGTAAGATTGTTCAGTTTGCTAAAACTAACGCAAGACAAAAAAAATCTCATTGAAATCTTACTTAATTTCCGAAAAATAGCGCTTTTTTTATTTTAACAATTTCATAAACGCCCTTTTCCAAGTAAGTAAAAATCACTCGGTATATCTGATAGGGCTAAATCGGTTTTTTTAAAGATCAAAAATGAACATTTTTCCACTTGATGCCGACTGTTTGGCGTTCACTTGTTCAAGATAATTATATTTTTTCTACTCACTGTATAGAAAGTCGGCTTTTGTGCCCTAGTTTTAGGAAACAAAACTGAGCCAATTTTTACTGACTCCCGGCGGAAGCCAATACTTTTTTGCTCCCGCATTTGTGTTTATGTCACCATGGATCTCACACCAAAGCTTTACAACGTTATGTTGATTTGGAAATTAGGCAAAATGTCACTGCAGAAATCTAGAGTCACTATAATGATTTCCCAAACCAACATTTTTGAAATTGCGAGCTATAGAACATGCGTTCGAAAAAAAATCATATATGTATATCACTGGAGCAAAGGTTCATTTCCTCCTTCGTGTGTTTAATTCACACGCGGGAGAAAATGGATACTTTTGCTCCCTAGATATATAAATAGCTATTATTTGAAACCGGCATTAAAGTATCTGGAAATCGTCATTAAAATACGTGAAATCGGCAGTAAAGTAATCTATTGTTTTACGACTTTTTTGTAGGTGCCGAGGCGACATATAAACGTCAACCGACGTTAACATAACCTACAGTTGGTTAAAATGTTGTAATTTTACGATTTCTTGATTTCAAATAAAACATAATGTACTCCTCGGCACTGAAGTTCCATTTTATCCATCATTCACATTCGTGATAAAAAGCTAAACTTCAGTGCCTTTGTATACAAACTACTATTATGCAAAAAGGGTTTATCTTTTATCTAGATAAACCCATTTTATGTTTGTTGGTATTACAAAGTAATATTCTCAATTTTTATACACTACGATATATTATCTGCAATTTTATAAAAGGGAAATTGATGTCTGAATTTAAATATCAATTTTCCAGAGTAATCACTCTTAAATTACTCTATGGTGGTTGCTATAATTTTTGCTGAGTGTGCAACTAAAAATCATAGTGGGAGGAGAGTTATGATGTAGGCACCTGGCTCATACTAGATAATTTTATTTAGTCGCAATTCTTATAATATTGTCCAGTCGGTTTTCATAATCAATAAAAGTTGCGGATACATTTCAGTTTGCTTACTCATTTCAGTTGCGGCAAGCATTTGTAGTAACCATCTGACATTCGTTTTTCTTATTTCAACATAAATGGAAACTCTGGCTATTGAAACTCCTGATAAAGCTGCTGATTGTTGATTCTTTAACTAGACATCTTTAAATTCTTACCTCTTTTGTAAAATTTGAATTGACGAATCTATACAGGTAAAACGGTGATGATCTATTTCCAACCTTAAGTGAAACTTCTTCAGTTCCGTAATGGTGTATTTGAACTTTTTTGCTTAGTTTATCCATTGCAATTTACACTAAAATATTTTTGTCAAATTTGAATCGCCCTGTATATAATAAATCTACTTGCCTGTACTATTAATGACATTTTTACAAGAAAGATAGTTTTATTAAGCAGCAACAGATTTATAGCTTAATATTACTGATAACTTTTTCAGTATATGAAAACGAAAAGTTTCTGCGAGGATATCACTGAAGGAAAATTCAGCTTCCCTATTCTTTATGCAATTCACAGTCATCCAGAAGATACGCAGATATTGGGTATCCTTTGTAGTCTCACATTTGAGCTGATTGAATAAGCAGTAGGTACATTCCTTAACAGTGGTTTGCAGATATACTTCGAAAACGCACAACAAACCGCGAAGACAAATTACGTTGTTTGTCTCTTATAGAAAAATATGGAGGTTTTGACTACACCAAGAAGATAATTTCAGAGCTTCGCAAAGAGGCAATGCAAGAAATCCAGAAGCTGGGAATCAACCCGTCTATGGAGCAACTTACTGATGACATCTTTAAAGATACGGCAGATGGAGCATAAGATGTCTCTGTAATTATTTTTAATTCATTGTTATTTGTTAGGAGTTTACATAAAGGGTTTTGTCAGGGGCTACTTACTATCTATTATTAGTTTTAATTTCTAGCTATACCTACCATCAGAAGAGCAAACTCTCAACTAACTGTCCTTAAAGGTATTCTGATCTAACGTAATAGACGTAATATGATGGAAATACCAGTTAATGACAAAACAGTTTATGCTCAACGATTGGTTACAATACAATCTATATACTCAGATAGTTGCAAACCAGAACTGCCCATCTATTGTTAAAAACATAAATTACTAGATAGAAAGTTATTTTGGATAGAAAAACTATCTAATTATCAAAAGTACAAGGGTGAAATCAATCAAAAATTAAAACAGAATGCTATACAAAATAATGCTCTAAAAAATAAAATTATTATCTTTGGATTAAAAATGAATGGTTATTGAAGTTACAGAGAGCAATTTATAATTATAAGGTAAATAATTGGAATAAACTACAAGATAGTCTTAAACAATATGAAAATCATAAGCTGAATTAATATTTAAATAATTTACCTGGAATTTGTCATATTAATTAAGAAAATGTACTGTATGTAGTAAAAAGTAATCCAGGATGTTAGTTTAAAACGTTATGTTAAAAAATTGAATATTGCTATAGTAACATTTATTATTAGATAACAACTGATTTCGATTTAAAAAAATGTAGACATAATTCTTTGTATTAAGAACAAATAAATCCTTTTATAATCAAAGTTTATTAATGGTGTGATATATAAGGGTGCAAAGAACAAAATTAATTAAAAATAAATAGAATAATTGATAATTTAAAACTGAGACATATTTTAACAAGAAGAAGGGGACTAATTAGTTAATAAAGGAAGAACTATGAATATTGGAATTGGTGAGATGAGTCTGTACTAACTGGGTTGACTGGAAGAGCTGTGATATGGATTTCTGTCAATATGCAGATACTTGTAAATAATTTTAATGGGTATGCTGGCATATACTTATTAATGGATTAATTATAATCTGGGGATTGCTGGTTCGAGTTCGCGTGGGTCACAATTGAGGTAAGGACATCTGTGAATTGGATTTTCATTGGGCTTGCTGTCACAAATTCATCATTTGGATCGATATTTATGGAATGAAATAGAAGGCTTGAATACCATGTTGGTTGCTGTAAAGAGGATTACAGCTTGTATTTGCAGTTGTATGTAATAAAGGATCTACCATCTACGAGAGCCGAGTGAGAATCCAATTGGCGGTCGACATTAGATATTAGATATCACACGCATTTTAATTGCTTTTTCCAAGTGAATTTTACTATAGGGGTCGAGATATTTCTCTAAGTTGTATTTATGGTACGATTTGGCTCATATCCAGAATTCAGAATATATGTAAGTTACGTGTAAAGAAATATATTTACAAAAAATGGACCCGGTTGGTAGGGCTGAAGTCGAGATATTTACGAAAATGTGTATTTATGGTCTGATTTGACTCATATTCAGAAGATATGTGTACAAAAACAAATTATTTTTGGCCAGAACAACCTTTTCCGGATCAGCTAGTAATAGTAACATATAAAAATGTTATGAATTTTGTAAGTGTAAGAGTAGCAAATTCAGCCCTTAATCTACTCTATTTAATAATATCGTTTCACCTACTTCGAGACATTATAATATGTAACTTCTGTGAAATGTTTGATTGCAGTACAATTTGAAGCATTGGTGTTACCACTTCCTTACGCGCAGTGGTTGTGGATTCTCCCAGTCTTTCTTAAATTTTGCAAATCTTTGAGACTACGGTTTAGAGCGTCGTCGTTATCTCTTTTATTGCATTCCAACTGTAGATGCATTAGTCACTTCACTAGGAAGGCTAAGGCGTTAAGACCACACAGTTCAAAACTGGATTGACGAAGTGGGACTACATTTCTATGGTTTTTGAAGTCACTGGACAACGAAACCAGGTTTTTTTATTTACAACCAGTTCACTGTTTAAAAATCTAGTAACATAATTATATAGTATAATTATTGATTGTAAAAAGTTACTCACCCGTAAGATTTAGCCGAAAAATGTTTAGAAAATGGAATTTTGCTCATACTTGACATTTGATACAAGTTCTTCATTATAATCAGGATTGTTGGGTATCGGTTGCACTCCACCTGTACTCGTACGATCATTCGCGCGAATTTCCAAAGATCGCGCTACTATTCTGTGTCCGTCGCTGCAAACAAGCGCCTTTCTGATAGACCTCCGTGTTGTATCTCTAGCGTGCATTCAGACAAAGTGTTTCGCGGTATTGAATCCGTCGCCACAGTCGCATGGGTCGTCGTCGGCCTTTCCGATCCACACCGGATTGGAGCAAATGCTCCCGAAGTTAGTTACGATCCGGACCATGTGTCGGTCCATCCGCTCGATAAAATTTGCTCCTGACCTCAAGCTTCTCTCACAGGTAGTCATTCGAGCGTTGTCGTTTTTCACCTCGCGTCTCATCGGATCACCATCGTGTTTTTTGCTTCTCCAGGCTGTTGGGTACAAAAAATCTAAATACTGTAAATTAACCACATTAGATACCTTACAGTTTGTTGTAAAATACTGTACTTTCTGCAGCATATTTTGGACATGCAAAGCTTAGATGATTTAAATCTGCTACCACTTGATCGCACCTACAGTAGGGATTGTCTACCATATTCATTCTATGAAGTTCCATGACTTGAATTGATTCTACATATCGTAGTGTAAGAGTATCTAGACACAATTTTACCATTTCACCATGGCTTACCATTAATCGTTGGATGCAAGGCAATATAATTTTTCCAATGTTCATTCCACTGAACATTTAGTATGTTTTTTTAATAATGCGTCTTCAGTAGTATTTTTTTGTGAATGAAGTACCCTTTGTTTGCTGGTCTGGTCTCTTAGCGAACGTATCGACTATTTCATTAACTAGAATATTTGTATGCTCTTTCACCCAGTAAAATCTCACTTCGATACACTTCGGTGCAAGAGCTCAGAACGATCAAATTAAAGGGGCAATTAACGGAACGAAGAACGAAGAAAAAGATGACCGACAGTATTGTTACCGCTGTAACTGCTACGCTTAAAACAAGACTGGCAGCGCTATAAAAAACGCAGGACGACATGGAAGGGAAAATTAACACACTTGTTAGCGAAAACACCAAACGCAAACAAGAAAATTGAACCCTTGATAAATAAAGATGAGCAATACTCAAGACTCAACAACATTAATATATTTGAAATGCCAGAAACAGCTGGGGAAAATGTTGAAGATAAAGTAATTTTCTTTTTCAATCAACAACTGGTCGTTGTTCTTCTTCCAGATACTATCGATAGATGCCATCGACTGGGGCCTCCAAAGATAGGACGAATTAGACCGATTATAGTAAAATTTGTCTCTCAGTTGACGGTATTTTATGCTTTGGGGATTTCAATATCGACCTTTTTCAATCAGAAAATCTAAACGCTACTCATGCGTGAACTGTTTTTGAGGGTTTAGGAATAACACAGGTAGTACAGCAACCTACTAGAGTTAGTGATTTTATTCGTCTACACTAATTGAATACATTTTAACCACAAATATGGAATGCATCATATCAACAAATGTTTTAAACGTACCTTAAATTAGTGATTATGATCTAGTCTCATGTTTTTTAACTCTCAAAGAACCTCATAATCTTAACCATATTGTGACGTTGCGCCGGCAGAAATTATAATTTCTACACAATATAATTGCTTGCTAATCTATACATAATATAAAGGAAAGTCACAACCCTGACTAATCAACGCAAAGCAGTAACCACTGGCACTACGAAGTTGAGATTTGGGTGAAAGGTTCAATTTGTTCCGTAAGGTAGTGCTAAGAAGGGATTTGTTGAAATTCTACCCCTAAGGGGGTGAAAAGGGGTAAAATGCGTTTTTACGAATTCCTCAATATATCTTACACCCGATGAGATATCGACTTGGTGTTTACTTGCAAAGATTTTCAATGCAAATACCTAGAAATGTATTTCAGGATTTTGCCCTAATCTACCCCTAAAGATGCAAATATGGATTCGGGGTGAATTAAAGAACCCTTCGTATCTTCTATGTTTCTTGAGTTAGAAAATTCTTTTTTGGCATATAAATGTATTTTTAAAATATCTAGAAAGGAGTTTAAGGATTTTTTAAGGTTTACCCCTAATGGGGTGAAAGGAGGTAAACTGTGTTTTCACGAATTCCTCAATATCTCTTAGACCCGATAAGATATACTCTTGGTGTTTGCTTGCATAGGTATCCAAGGCAATAAGTAAAACCACATTTCAGGATTTTTCCCTAATAAACCCTTAAAGGTGCCAATGTGCATTCGGGGTGAATTATAAAACCTATTGTATCTCCTGTGTTTGTTGAGTTAGAGCATTCTTTTTTTGTCATATAGATGTGTTTTTCAAATCTTTAGAAATGGGTTTTAGGTTTTTTTAAATTTCACCCCTAAAGCAATAAAAAAGAAAAACTGAAAAGGGGTAGGGAGTTAAAATTATTAATTTTTCCCCCTCTGGGTTCATTTCAAGATACAATGGGATGAAAGAATTTTTAGAAATTTTACATCTAAGGGGTGAAAAGGGGTAAACTGTGTTTTCACGAATTTCTCAATATCTCTTAGAATAAAATAGAAGAATTTCTGAAATTCCATCCCCACGTGGTGGAAATGGGTATCTTGGGTATCATTGTTACACTATAACTATAGTTTTATCAATCTATACAATTACATACACATTTCCAGGGAGTACGTGAATAATAAAAAAGTTAAGGAGAACTTTTTTCGGAGAATATTGTTTTCTTTTTACCTACAATTTTGTTTTGCAGCCTTTGTTAGTTTAGCGTATTGAGTGAGGAGGAGGGGGAGACCCCAGAATTCATTTAAGATTTAGCAAAAGAAACAAAAATTTGTATCGGTACGATGAACGGGCATCTTGCTAGTATATAATAAATGAATCTCCAAAACGCTAGGATGAAGATAACGCTTTAAACTGTCGCGGGACATCGAGCGGTCGTATTTCACGCACTCCTGTCCAAACTTCAGCCTAGATAAGCAGGACTAGTAAGGTATAAAAGCAAGGAACTAACGCTGTTAAAGACACTTGATTCCTGTGACCAGTTGTTCCTATAAACGATCCACTTCCCAGTAAAGCCCACGTGGCCTACTGAGTAAGTACCCGAAGTTTTAATTCTTCCTGAAGCAGCTTTTCCTTAAAGTGCACGTGGCATACTGACTAAGTACCTGGCGCTTTAAAACCTCCCTGAAGCCGCTTTCCAAAACTAGCAGCAAGAATCAATGCGAAGCATTTAAATTCATTAAGAGGTTAACTCGTTTATGAGGACGCCATTGGCAAAATTCAAACAACCGACCGGACATTCATACACCCTTAGTTACATGTAGGGTCACTAAAACATGGACCGTGGATGACAGCTAATCTCCGCGAAATGATAAGACACTAAAGATAAAGCTTTAGATGTTTACAAAAGAAGTAGGTCTTCGGTTGATTGGCGAAATTATAAAAGATTGAGGAATGCTGTAAATGCCGCAATTAAAATAGAAAAAAAAGGGTAATTATAATTTTAAACTTAAAAACCATAGTTCAAAGGTTATTTGGAACGAGTTAACCAAATTAAATATTCAATCTTCAAGTAAATCTTTGAATTATAATTAGTAATAGAGAAACAATTAACAATTTCTTTATTAGTCGAATGTAGGCTTTCACGGCCGTTGTCCATAATGATAGGTTCTTCCGGGTTATGCCGTGGTCGTCGATTTGAACTTAAATCGACGACCACGGCATAACCCGGAAGAACCTATCATTAATTTATTTATTGATTCAGTGCCACAAGCCGCTCCTAACCACACGCTTATAGCTTACTGCAGGAATAATGTGTGAGCCTCTGTAAATACAGAATTTAACTTTATTCAGATTGATGAAGAAACTGTTTTCAAAACGACTATGCAAATAAAAAGTAAAGCCTCTGGTAGCGATGGTATAAACATACATACAATTCGTCTGTGTATTCCATTCCTTCTACCATATCTAACACATATTATAGATTACTGTCTAGCTAACGATATTTATCCGTCATCTTGGAAAATTGCACTAGTAACGCCCATACCAAAAACTTGCGCAGTTACAGCTTTGAAAAATATCCGACCAATCAGTATTTTACCAACTTCATTCAAAATTCTTGAAAAGATCATGGCTACTCAATTACAAGTACATTTATTAAAATTTAACATTATTCCTGAAATACAATCCGGATTTAGACCAAATTATAGCTGTAGTACAGCCCGTTTGAACATATTGACATTTTGACACCGTCGGATTTCAGTAAGCTCACATTACTAGTTTTGTTAGACCTTTCAAAAGCATTTGATATGCTAAATCACGATCTTCTCATATCTGCATTGCATTTTATCGGTATTTCTGCAAGTGCTGTACAAATGTTTGCTAGTTACTTAACTAGCAGCACACCAGCTGTCAGATATAAGGTCCATGTTCCCACATACCAAATGTTGACTTATGGGGTCCCACAGGGGTTAGTGCTTGGACCGATTGTTCTGTATCTATATGTCACAAATACAAACAGCTAAGCTTAACTGCTACGCTGATGATATCCAGTTATATTTGTCATTTAGTCCGTCTGAAATTATTAGCCAATTTGCCACTGCTTTAAATTACAATCTAGGGAATATAGATGATTTTTTACAACAACACTGTCTATTACCTAATGCAAATAAAACAGTTACTATTCTATATGGCAAAAAAACTGACAAAAGCAAAATTTATAACAATATTGCAGTAAACATAGGGCAAAAACTTATACTATTAAAAGATGCAGTGTGGAACTTGGGGCTTTACTTAAATTTTGACCTTAAATTTACCCAACACATCTCATGTTGCCTGCAAAAGGCGTATTGCAATCTCAGAGCAATACAATATATCCACATAGGCACTCTTTCAGTGTCAAGATTAAATCTTTAGTGTGCAACACATTGGTGTTATCTTGTTTTGATAATGCAGATGCTGTACGTACGAGAAGCTTTCAAATATAAATTATAATTTAATATTTATTCAAAAACAAACCCAATGTATATCATGTCATTTTTCTACTCTGTCTCCCTCTCTTTTAATAAAGTGGTGCCATATTTCCGGAAGTTTATTCCACGAGATAAAATTCTTTTGGCAGCTGTCACACCTATTCCCGAACAATTTCGATATCTTCTTCATTACAACGAGGTATTTTTCTTCTAGATACTCCTTTAAGGGTCCAAACAAATAAAAAAACTAATACAGCAAGGTCCGAAATGTATGGTAAATGGGACAGCATGGTCCATTTCAATTTTTGAATCGTAGTCAGCGTGTGGATAACGAAATGGGGTCGAGCATTATCCTGTAATACACAGACAGACACCTCGCATTGTTTTTCAAGTACTGATATTTAATGCAGAAGGAATATCCTTCACTGTAATTCGATGATCGTTTCAAATAAGTGCATTTTACTCTGTCAGCATTCTCTTTTGTTGTCAATGTTTTTGGACGGCGAGAATGCGGTTCATTCTCGGCACCTTTGCAGCCATCTTTAAACACTTTACTCCTTTTGTAAACACTTATGTCTAATAGTGATTGCGCATCAAACTGTCTTTTAACTCTTACGCAAATTTCTTATCGTTTGATATCTTCGTTGATAAGAACTTTACTAATAATGCGTTGTTCGGCGCTTGAATTCACTCCCACTTTACTCATGCTTGCCAATTGAACGAAAATAAATTGTGACGACTTAACGACTGAATGAAGTTAGGACTTGTTCCAGAGCATTAATTAATGTATACAACTTCTGTGCTTGTCTTTGTTTTTTGGAGCGCAATTCAAAGTATAATTCATATTTGAACGCTCCTTGCATAATACGTATATAACCAAATTTGACAGCAATAGAATAAAAAAATTACAAAATTTGTGTATACGATTCATTTATGACAATAGAAAATATGAAAGGGTAAGTCATCAGTTATTAGATCTAAAATGGCTGAATATGCAGAACCGGCGAACTGCATACGCTGCTTTCCTTTACTACAAACATTTTATTAATAAATAACCCTCATTGTTCTTCGAATAGAGTATACAGACAGTTACTCTGTACAAACTTTATTTAATAATATACAGTGTGTCCAAGATAAGGAGGGCCAGTATGGGGATCTCGGTAATGGTAAGAGATACAAATTTGGTTAAATGGAAAGAAAGTTGCGCAATTCAAGGACTAAAAAAATGACGTTTAGAAATTCTTGATATGATTTTTCGTTTTTGAATTATCTCAAAAAAACCGAATTTTTGGATTTTCTTTTTTATTTTTTTCTGGCGTTAATATTAAAGTTAAAGCGAAACTGATTAAACTTCTTTATAGCAACTTTTAGTGGACTTAATGATTACGTTATCAATTTTTGTATCCCACGTTTCGTCTTCGAGAAACCAGCTTCAACTTTATTTTTTTAAATACGGTCCTGGTTCTTTGATGCCAAATTTGTGAAGCCCTTTTTATTCTAAATTCAACAATGTGCCACATATTATGGTTTAATTACGTTTTGAGCTTTTTTCTGATCATTATCAGAAATTTTTTTAGATACGGACCTGCATTTCTCATAATTTTGTAAAAATAAGTTCATACAGTAAGTTAGGCCTTTTTACATGGCGTTAAAATATTAAAATGCACATCATAATGTCATAATTCTGATACATTAATTTAATAACCAACCAATAACTATTAACAATAAGCAAAAAAGAAATGAACAAAAGATAGACAGAAAGAATAACAAAACGAACATCGAAACCATTTAATAGGTATTAAATTTACAGAAGGTATTCAAAAAGGTTGCCATCATTCTCTATGCATAAATAACATCTAACTGTAGAATCTAAAACATTATTCAGCAATACTGGCGTTATATCTACTTTGAAAGGCTTCAAAAACCAATCTTCTAAGTTCTTTTTCTATTTCAAAACGTTAAATACCTATTACATTGTTTCAAGGCTCGTTTTCTCATTCTTTCTACCTATCTTTTGTTCATTTATTTGTGGTTTATTGTTAATAGTTATTGGTTGCTTATTAAATTAATGTATCAGAATTATGACATTATGATGTGCATTTTAATATTTTAACGGCATGTAAAAAGGCCTAACTTACTGTATGAACTTATTTTTACAAAATTATGAGAAATGCAGGTCCGTATCTAAAACAATTTCTGATGATGATAAAAAAAAGCTCGAAACGTAATTAAACCATAATATGTGGCACATTGTTGAATTTAGAATAAAAAGGGCTTCACAAATTTGGCATCAAAAAACCAGGACCGTATTTAAAAAAAATAAGTTGATGATGGTTTCTCGAAGACGAAACGTCGGATAAAAAAATTGATAACGTAATCATTAAGTCCACTAAAAGTTGCTATAAATAAGTTTAATTAGTTTTGCTCTAACTTTAATATTAACTCCAGAAAAAAATAAAAAAGAAAATCCAAAAATTCGGTTTTTTTCAGATAATTCAAAAACGAAAAATCATATCAAGGATTTCTAGACGCCATTTTGTTAGTCCTTTAATTGCGCAACTTTCTTCCCATTTAACTAAATTTGTATCTCTTACCATTACCGAGATCCCCATACTGGCCCTCCTTATCTTGGACACACTGTATACTTTGATGAATCTAATATAAAATTATCATGAAAAGTGGACAATTGACGTTTAGAAGTTATTTATTGACGTTAACAGATTTTTCACCAATTCGCTCAAAAATCCTATAGTCCATGAACTAGTACCAAAATGACTGTGAAATTAAAAACATAAAAAATACATGTCTCCGACATTCTCCCACCTGAGGAACGATTACCCTTATTATAATGAGTGACTCATCTGTCCAAGGAGACATAATTCATGCAAATACAAATACAGAAGGTAAATGAAAGCTATGAAACAAATCTTTTTGGCGTCTGGATCTGACGGTCACTCCTAGTACACTTCACTTTATTAGTTGCTCTGCTTTCGATATCAGAAATGATATCTGTCACTCCCGCATTATTACAATTTTTAGGTAGAACTTCATCTTTCCTTGAATTATTCTGCTCGCTGGAACACGGTAAAGATTCATCCTGAAAGGTGACTCGACTGCTCGCCCCCTCTCTGACATCCGATGTAGAATCTTCAACACTTCCTGAGCTATCGATCAATTCTAAAGGATAAACTTTCTGCACTGGTCTAATCAGGGATCCTCTTGCAGTTTTGAATCGAACTAGATGAATTTTGTTCTCGTTTCCTGCAATCAGTTCCATGATACGACCTAGGGGCCAGTCCAGTCGTTTATGTAGTATTTGCCCTAGAACAACTTGTCGGCATTTTTTCTTAGCGACCATTGATCTTAGTTGTCCTAGATACTCATTGCGAAACCTGCGGTGTAACATGGTTCTCAACTTCTGTTTGTAGATCATCTTGCGACTGATAGACGTCTCGTCTACAGCATCACAATCTGGAATACGACATTCCGCTTGGTCACGCAGAAACATTGCTGGAGATAGGGTTACCAAGTCTTCAGAGTTCCCAGATAAATACGTGAGAGATCTAAAATTTATTACAGCTTCGCAGTAGCATAAAACTGTTAGGAGATCTTCATAAAATAGCGAAGTACGACCAAGTACTTTGCGTAGCAGTTGCTTCAATACACCAACTAGCCGTTCCTAGAATCCACCCCACCATGGAGCTGCTGGTGGATGGAAATGCCAATTCATTCGTTGTTCAGAGACGAATTGGGAAATACTCTCCCAATTCAATCGTTTTTCCCAGGTTCGTTACAGTAACAATTTAGGACATAATGAAACCGGGCAGGTGAAACCAATCGGGTCAAATATTTGTTGTGCCCTTGAAAGAATTGTCCTCTTGGTTACTATCTGTTCACCAACTTTGCTGATGTTTTCTTGTTGGATACTCAAAAGTATCTTTATTGTTGTTCCAGTTCAAACCAAGTACGGCCACAAGTTCATCAAAATCATATTTTGTATGCTCCCACCCTCGTAGGTCAAATTTTGCCTCTGACATGAGTATACTAGATTCTCGAAGGAATTTTTGTAGTGTTTCTTTATCAGGAACACTGGCAACACAGTTATCTACGTAAAAACTTTCTGATAACTTCTTTACTGTTTCCTGTGGATATAGTGAACCTGGTTCAAAAGTTGAAAAGGATTGCAACTCACACCAAATACTTACTACCCTTCTATGACGAAATATTTCTTCATTCCCATTCGAATCTATCCACAAAAATCGGAGAAAATTCCTATCAGCTTAGTGTAGACCAATCTGCAAAAATGCTTTGCGAATGTCTGATATTACCCCAATATTTTCTTTTCTGAATTTTTGCAATAAGGACGGTATCAACTCTAAGAAGATTTTTCCCTTTTTCTAAGCAAAAATTCAGTGAAGGTTTGTCTTTTTCTCTTGCGGAGGCGTCGAAAACGGGTCTAATTTTAGTTGTTGAAATATTTTTTCTGCAATAATAATAATAATAATAATATGTCTTTATTTATCTATATAAAACTTGCAATATTTGCAAACAGAGTGAAAACTTATCAGGCGAAGTTCAACCTAACACGCGTGGGTAGAGGCTGCTCTTCCACTTAACCCGAGCTTAACATAAACAATGAACAAAAATAAACAATTAAAAAAAATAAAAATAAAAAATAAACAATAAACATAATATTTACATTAGCATTTTACCTTTCCGGCATCTTTGCCCGTGTGCCCGCTCGGAATTTAGGTAACAGCAAATTAGGAACAATTTCGGAATAAATAAAGTCACTGATTGTGAAATATGTATCGATGTTGTATTCTACAGTGTGTCTCGATAGTTAACTTATAATATTTGTGTGTTATGATTTGAGTGACTCAAAATTAAGTTATTTGTTAATTGCTCATTCTGGCCTAGTTGAGTCTGCAGCTTTATTTATGCTTTATTTACACTATTGTTGAATATTAAAAGTCTATTTAATGCTACTGGTTTATATTTTTTTATGTATTTATGATACGACCCTACATTAATCTGGCTCGTTTGTTTTTTTTTAATTTAGGTTAAAGTGCAAGGCTTACAAGGTAGGTAGTGATTTGTTTTAATACCTAGATTTGTTTTTTGTTGTGTGTGTAACGACATGCGCCCATAAAGATTGCATTTAACTCTAAATATCGCTGTCTAGTCCTCATTCACACCATATTTGCTGCCGTGAATTAGAGCTAGCTCACGCTGTGCTCACTCCTCGTTTAAGGGTTTAATGTAAGATGTAAGTGATTCATTATTATTGTGCAAAGCGATATTAATATACAGGGTGATCATAAACGAATGGTGCAATAAGAAACTGTTGTAATTTATAGTCCAATAAACATATCGAAATAATCCAAACCGTATTTGAATGAGCATAAATCAAAGTTTTATTACTTTCATTTTAATTCACATTACAGTGTGTCTAATTTAAAGTTGAACCACCTTTATAAAAAAAATCTTAATTATAAATTATGTTTCATCAGAGATTTGTAATTCGAAAAGCAAAAACATCCGACGTAAATGTTGAGACCAGACCCTGTCTGCACCGTCTTCATCTATTGAAGCTACATCACAGCAACTTCCATCTACCTCTTCAAAAACAGCAACATTCCGAAAATATATTAAAACTTCATCCAAGTGTGAGCAGTTGTCAACCAGTAGTATTGAAGATGAAGTTGAAAGCAGCGAGGAAGAAGTTCCACAGAAAAGGAAGAAAACGCGATATCAACAAAAATCAAATTTGGAAGTTGGCTTGAAGCAACTACAAAACAGCAGTCATATTGTAAAGTATGTCAGAAACTACTAAAAGGAGGTATAACCCATGTAGAGCGTCATAGTAATTCTGTGATGCATATGAATAATGTCAATGCAGCTAAAATGTCTTCTAGAATAAATACCACATTTAAAACCGTTTATTTTATTAGGCCATCCAAACATTACAACAGCACCACTAACGCAACAGCCAAACTTTCGGCGATTGAAACGAAAATGACCCTGGGATCTATCAGAATAATAAGGAACCACCAGTATGAATCAAATATTCTCGGCCGCTAAGTGGAGAACATTGCGAGGCAGCGCTGTTGGGTGCTAGTCTCTTCAAGACAATTAATTAGTCACAATATTAGCTCATAGAATCTTTTGTAATTCTGATTGCTGATGTAATTAAGTTAAATAAAAAAAAAATTATTAGACCATTTGTCAAAGCCGTTACCAGCAGTATGTCCTGACTCACAAATTGCCAAAAATATTAAATGCAATAAAAAAAAAGCTACACATTCATGTGTAAACTTAATTGCGCCAGAGCAAGTTTCAATCATTACAAGGTGAACTAAATGCCATTTTTTATTCTTTAATAATCGATGAAACTACTGAGATCAGTGTTACTAAAACGCTGGCAATAGGAGCATGTTATTATATCGTGTGTTTAAGAAAAACTCATTCGCACAATGCCATGATCAAATTGAAGTTTGCCATAACTTGATACATTCATTGAAGCAAATGAACTACCAGAGAGAACTAAATTACATCTTAATCTTTTACTATTTTCCTAAAAATATACAAAACACTTAATAAGAACCATTTCTATTGACTATTATGATTAATACACTCGTTGTTGTTGTGTAAATGCCATATTATTTTACTTTTTGCTTGATACGAGTACACTTAATACAGTGTAAACTTTTACCTGTCACAATGACAGATCTTTTCATAGACAAAATTCAATTTGACAGTCACCTACAGATTTAAGTTAAGACCTGACTAAATCCTCTATCTTTCTTTCCAAGGCCTACCCTAAATCAGTTTTTTTTTGAACACACGATAATAATACTACTAAAACTATAAATGATCGAATTTTAGGTTTAGTTGAGGTTACTAGTGGGTCGGCAGAACACTTGTACGATACGATTATTTAATTTTTGGATAAAAACAAAATTAAAATTATTATTATGATGGAACGTAGGTAGTGTACAAGCACGTTTTAAAGAAAAAAATCCATTTTTGTTTTAGGCTGTGTATGTCATTTCTTCCATTTATGTTCATCAGCAGCTTGTAAAGAGCTTCCTATATCTGTAGGGGAGTTGTGTAGAGATATTTGCAAATATTTTGCAAGCAGTTAAAATAATTTGTTCAAAACAGTAAAATTTTTGCAAATATTGAACAACATAAGATGTTAAAATTGAGTCAAACTCGTTGGCTTTCTTTGCAGGTAGTAATTAACCGAATTTTAGAGCAATGGAATGCCTTACTTTTATTTTTTACCGCCGAAGCTTATGATGGCGAAGGATGACTTAGCATGCCGGTCAAATTCTAGAGTCAATGAAAAATCCAATATACAGTGTGTCTAAGGATTGGTGTTACAAGAGGTGAGATGGACTAAAAAATTAATTTTATTTTAAGTTTATGGGATTCGGTCCTGCTTGGTTTGAAGAGAATTTTAAGAATACTTTCAGTTTTTGATAAAACAAGTTGGCCTTAACAGTAAAGCGAAAACTATTTTCTTTTCAAGTAAACTAACCTTTCTGTTCACGATACGGCAAAATCTACCTACTTAAATTAAACCCTTAAAAATGTATGTATTGAGATGGTATGAGGCCCACGACTTGGCTCTGTTTGCAGTGCAAGATAATTGACCGATGCAATAAGCCCAGAGTTGGCATGTTTTATCTAATTTCAAACTTTAAAACTAAAGTAAAACAGTAAATGCATTGATAATGAGATTCGAGAAAGATTAAATTAGTTCGAGAAAGGTACGCAAAGGCAAAGCAAAAGGTTTAAATTGGCTTGTGACTAAATTAATATAATTCGAATAAGGTTTGTGCACATGTAAAGCCAGACGAATTTATAAAATCTATTTGATACAAAAGGTTGTTGGCTGCATTATAAAAGTAGCTTAGTTTATATTCTTATATGGGTATTTCGCCACTCTGCAAATTAAAATATTAAATAACGAAAATATTAACAACGAACGTTTCGAGGGACAATCTGCCCTCGTTATCAACGAATAACAATTAAAACTAACAAGAACTTATCTTTTTTTCACTGGAAGGAAAAACGACCAATCTCCAATGAATTTTCTGACATTGACGTCAATATTTTCGTTATTTAATATTTTAATTTGCAGAGTGGCGAAATACCCATATAAGAATATGAATTATGAATTCACACCACAAAGAAGTTTCAGAGATTATCTTAGCTTAGTTTGTTAAGTCAAAAGCAAAAGATGGTGAAATTAGTAAGCAATGCAGAAAGGTAAATTAAGTAGGATAATATAATAGAAATATTGCAGAAGAGCAATTCGAGAAGGCAACAGAAGAGAAAAGATAATGACGCGAACATGGTGAACTCAAAAATCAGTGCATTTAAAAAAAGAGTGTAATAGTGCAAAGCAGAGCAATGACAAAATAAAAATAATAACGTTTGTGTGGGTAACGCTACCGAACAATTTAGTTATAAGATTAAAGACAATAATTTAGTTTTAAGAAAACTGTAAATATAATTTAAGTACTCAAATTTACTTCCATTTGTAACCTTTCTTTACCAAAATTAATTTCCTTTAACATAAGAGAATCATAATAACCTAGCAACATGATGCTGTTCTGTCAAAAAACAAAGAGAACAATTGAATTAATTTTTATGTAAAGTTTGTTAGGTGTGTGCTATACTTTTAAATACATTTTATACGATTAAACAAGCATATCACCAAGAAACAAAATGCTTTTTATTGTGCCCATTTTAGAGTACATGTGACAGTATTTGTGAAGGTTTCCGCAGCACTAAAATATAAAATTCTCCAATCGCTTCTCCGAGGACATCGGCTGCCGTTCAGCAGGGGTTTCCGATAATAGTTCCCGACAAAAGTAAGAATCCAGAGCCAGAGACCTGCACTGCATTACGTAGGGGAGGGCTGCAAGAACGTCACGGACAGAATCTGCAGCGAGGGAACCGTCTCCAGCAGAAGATCCGGGCAGCATTCGCAACGGGCAGCTTAGAAGTCTGCAAACAAGGTACGAAAAAGCCTGCAAATTTAAGTGTAGAGTGTCGGAAACGCATTGAAATCTGAGGTCAAACCTTTCCGAAGTAGATTAGCATTTTCCCGAGGCCCCATTTGCTTCGGTTTTTCCAAAAATCGAGTAGCATCGGTGGATTGTGCGAATTCGCCTAAGAACCCAAGCGGACAAAAACGTTTTGGCGTCTTTTGTACGCCACGAAACAAGCAAGGCGAGGTGTTCCTACGTCATCACTTAAACAAAACAGTGCTAATTGTTGCAAGGGCGAAAATTTGGATAATTACCTGATCCTTCGTTGGGTGAAGTTTCTTCATTGTTTACTCTTCTGACAAAACAACTCCTCCCTGGCTTCATTCACATTGTCTGAATCACAGTTCTTATTATACAAGATCACGGTGAAGCGTTCTAGTAGTTTAAAATTTTCATTATCAATATCAAGTTCTGTGTAAAGGTGGAGTGCCCTGTAGGTAAAGGCATTTATCACTTGAGGGTAACAATTCCATCTCTCTCACTCAGATTTCTTGCCTCGTTCAAAAAATAATGATACGGTATCACATCTCGTGAGACTGTGGAATACAGGAAGGGTTTGGGATTTCTCTACACCCAGCTTCTCGTAGATAGCATTAATGTTAATATAAGTAAATGTTTTGCCTGTACCAAAAACAACACAAATCTTCACATCTGCAGACAAATCACCCGGTGATAGAACTTGCCAATGAAGATTACCACTACGTCCGTGTCAACAGTACGGACCATACATCCATTCAAAAGTGCATCCTGTAAGTGGAATATCAGCCCGGTCTCCGCTTCCTCATGGTCACATGGGGCATAGAGGATCATTTGGGGAATCCTTGTCCAGAATATTCATAAGCTTTTGACGTTCGTTAAACAACATAAACTAACCATTGTTTTCAGCGCTCACTAAATCTTCAGTTATCCAGTCAATACCTACTCCCAATCTTCGCCGGAGAATAACTTCGGCATCACATGTGATGACAATTAGGTACCTTGTTTTCGGCACGTTCAATACTTGCCAATTTTTTTTAAAGAAATTCAAAAAGTTTTTGTTTGTTGGTGGAATCTTTTAAGAAATCGGCCCACTTAAGTGGGAGCTTCTTCCTCCCTTCACACTTTCTCCTAACACTTTTACCTCGCTTTTCTCTAGTGGTTTCTTTGAGGTTTGTCGAATTGTATTTGTCCCACACTACATCAACTCGTTTGCAGCTTTCTATTTGTTTATTGATGTATGGAATGGATACGTGATCAGCATAATCATCAAATGTGGTAGTTGGAGGGAGGATATGTACAACAGCGCAGCGGCTTCATCGAGGAGCATCACATCAACATAATCAAGAGCATCATTTGGGGAATCCTTGTCCAGAATATTCATAAGCTTTTGACTTTCGTTAAACAACATAAACTAACCATTGTTTTCAGCGCTCACTAAATCTTCAGTTATCCAGTCAATACCTACTCCCAATCTTTAATTTACAATAGCGAAGTTATCTTTAGAGATAACTATGGCAAGCGGCATGTCGCTGAATTGCACTTGAAAATACCTTTCAAACGATATGCGATTTGAACCCCCTTCCTATTTAAAAAAAATCAAGTTGGCTGTGCAGCTCCCGACCTTGTCAGTTAAAAAATAACAAAACTGTGGAAATAATAGAAGTCTTTGTAAACAGCATGCATATTAAATTTTATCGATTTAGCTTGAATAGTTACGGTTACATACATTTGGTAAGCACTGTATATTTTTTTATGTTATCTCAAAATTTCTAAATTTCGACTGCAAGAAAATATAACAACATTAAGTTCACGGTTATTTAAAAGAAGAAATTGTTCTCTCATATTAGTTTCCACATTTATACCTTCTAACGCATCGTGAACTTCTTGTAAATTTGTCAGTAAAGGCGGTACGACACTTCTTCTCAACGTGTATATACTTCTTCGAATATTCCACACATCTTGTCAATTAACTCGTTCACAGTCCTTGGAAATGGCCGAAAAAATAAGTGTTTTTGGAGGATGTTAAATGTCTATTTTCTGAAAGATAACACACAGATAAGACATTTGTATGAAAAGCTTACAGAAAAAAATGATAAAAAATTTACGACAAAAATATGTTTTAAAGTGTATGACGTTTATCCGAATAAGGAGAAATATAATAACTAAGAATTTGAATCAATGTTTATTTCTTAAAATTAAAGTTATAGTTTTATAAAAAGTACTAGTGTATAAGCCGTTCACGATCTTTTTGGGTCAGGTGAGGCTATGACCATCTAGTAATTTTGTTGGCAGTACCTCTGTGGTAACTAAACTCCCTAATGGAAATTGACACTTTTTGTGTTAGGTTAAGTTGTTTTCAGTTTAAGGTTATATTTCCTGAATAGGTACATTGTTGCCGGATAGTCTATAGTCTCTACATCGACTCGCGTTCTTTTAAATTTGGTCTGTCCTTTTTAAATTGGAAGTAGCATCGTTTAATGGAAATTTTTTGTTGTAGCAAAATTATTTTCGGCATTTTGACTTTTCCTTTGACGGAAATTAAAATTATTTTTACACATTTGATAAATCATTTATTATCTTACGAATATTAAAATAATAAATCTGGCAATGTGGTGGCAAGAAAATGTCGAACAGACACTGACAGAAAAAAAAAGTTGCATCCACTACATCATCGAATCAGTCAGTCCAACATGGAAAGAAAAAATCATAGCCAACTTTGTCCCAAAAAGGTCGTGAACGGCTTATATGTTATAAACTTCTAAGTCATATCAGTTTACTCAATTATAATCAAACTAAATAGACATTTTATTCCACAACAGTTAATTAACCAGCAGTTATATTTGACTAATTTGAATAAATGCTCATCTGTGACTTACTGCAGTTAGACATGATTAATATGATTACTTTTATTATAATCATCATCGTCAACATTTTCAAATACTAAATACTAATTAAAAATAAATAAAACATATAAATAAACAATAATAATAAACAATAATTTACTCACCTTCACATGTCAATTTTCTATTTTTTCATGATTGTGTAGACTTTGATGATAACAGTGTTGACTCACTATGATCTGTTCAAATAGTAGCACTACAACTTGTTTTTGTGCACCTGTAACTCACACCTACATTTGTTAATTTATCTTTTGTAAAGGTAAAACCTTCATCAACGAGTAATTTTGCACCACGAGAAATTAACATTGACTCAATGATGAGAATGGGAATGACACTAAATACTTACGTTTGCTGTCCACCTGGAAATGAGGTAGGGTGATTCTTAGAATGAAGATTTCACTTTGGCCTAACCCGCCCAACCCAGAAATCAGTTCATTAGCATAATCCCTTACTTACCCCAAGTAAGTTACTAACACACAGAATCCCCGGAGTTCCTAGCAAGTTTTCGTAGCGTCAACACGTTTCCAGAACCGGCTCAGCGAGTGCGATATTAAATACTAGCTGAAACCCGCGGCATATGCCGCATTTAAAATGTAGGACGAATTTAATAACTTTTGTTGCACTAAAGAAAGTTTTAAAAGCACGCTAGAGAATGGCAATAAGGAAAAGTTCCAAAAAATATATTTTCAAATGGAAAGTTTCTGGAAAGGAAACGCTCGCCTCTGGAAAGCGTTTTATGGACATTCTTGGATAGCCTCCAGGCAACTGTCTTTCATATTGGATACTGCCAATACTGCTGAATTGAATAGTGTCTTCTTTTTCTGTTCATTATTAAATGGTAAATGGTACAGTACACGCAAGCATGAAAGATAAGCGATACAATGTTCAGGTAAGATACATATTAGCTTAAAAAGTATAATTAGTTAAAATACTGATTGCTGCTTCAGATGGATTCTAAGCAGTAACGAATACTAAGTATATATTTTTACTTTGTAGATCTTCCTCGATGAAGACAAAAACATAACCTCAACTTCTTGCACATGTCCTCGTGGTCAAGTTTCATGTCACCATGTTGCTGCACTGGCACTATTTGCCTATTATAATATATCAGTTACGGACCAGTCATGTAGCTGGTCAGTGCCTAAACAATCTAAAGCACTTGATGAAAACTTGAGAACAATCGATCAATTGTTTTTGCCGTCTAAGGAATATCGAGCTTCAAAGAGAAGTGTTACCAAGGAAGAGATCGAAACGCTTAGAAAAAAATTGGTTTCGTTTGGAGGGGTGGTAGGATTCAGTTGGCTTCTAGCACCCAGACTTACTGCACAGGAAGATAATATTGTTCCACAGATTAGTTATATAATTTTCTCCGCAGAATATCAAAATATATCTGAAAAAATTAGTTATTTTGAACAAAAAGTGAATGTTTCTTCTGAGCAAGTAATAACTATATTTGAGAAAACCATAGGGCAGTAAAAAAATCCCTTGTGGTTAATTATTCGCAGGTTTCGTTTAACAACCAGTTCGTTCAGTACGGTGCTAGCAGCTTGCAAAAGAAATCGTTACTCTGCATCGCTTTTCAAAAAACTAACAGGTTTGCTTTGCAAAATATTTTTCACATTTTTCATAAAGTTCTGTTATTATGCAGGAACATATAACTTAGATGGAGTAAAGGCCATTCGGTGAGGGGCGAGAACATGAAAATAATGCAATTGAAACATTTGGGGCAGCAACTGGACTTTCTGTGACATCTGCTGGACTATGGCTCCATCAGTTTGGATACCTTGGGGCCATCCCAGATGGCCTTGTAGGAAGAGCTTGTGGAAGTTAAATGTCCATTTAAATATCGCAATTCCAACTTGATGGAATCACATGATAAAGGCTATATTTGTTCTTACGATAAGGTACTGCAACAGTTTGTGGTAAATGAAAACCATGAATATTTTCACCAAATACAGGGTGCATTGCACTTGTTAGGTACATAAAAAGAAATGCTATCTAGTTATCTGGACTCCTCAAGTCGTCGCAATAATTCCAGCTACAAAAAAAAAGAATGGGCAGAAAATATACAAATTCGGTGGGGGCGAGAACATGAAAATAATGCAATAGAAGCATTTGGGGCAGCAACTGGACTTCCTGTGACATCTGCTGGACTATGGCTCCATCAGTGTGGATACCTTGGGGCCACCCCAGATGGCCTTGTAGACGAAGAAGAGCTTGTGGAAGTTAAATATCCATTTAAATATAGCAATTCCAACTTGATGGAATCATTGCACATGATAAAGGCTATATTTGTTCTTACGATAAGGTACTGCAACAGTTTGTGGTAAATGAAAACCATGAATATTTACACCAAATACATAAAAAGAAATAGTATCTAGTTATCTGGACTCCTCAAGTCATAGCAATAATTCCAGTTACAAAAAAAGAAGAATGGGCAGAAAATATAGAAATTTTGAAGAATTTTTATCATACAAAATGCCTTTCATCTCTAGTGAATGTCGAAATTAAATAAATGTGTAACTATGTTGTGAGTAAAATAGCATACATACCTCGTGAGAAGGCTTATTCCAACTTCGCGCTTTTAGCTGACCTCCCCTATATGGAGCTCATCCCAGCGCGGGAAGCAATCACGGAAACAAACTGTGCACATCATCAAATATTTAGTTATTAATTTAAAGTTACTGTTTGATGACGTGCACCGTTTGGTTCCGTGATTTACCTATAGTTAATCATATTTATTGTAACTATAGGTAAATCACGGAATCAAACGGTAACTTTAAATTAATAACAAAATATTTGATAACGTTCACCGTTTGTTTCCGTGATATTGCTGTACTATTAATAAGAAATTTTTTATTAAATAGCAGTTAGAGCAATATTTTTGTAAATACTTTTATTTATTAAGTTAAGTTCTGTAATTAACAAAACGAATATTTGAGTAAACATAAACTAATATATAGTAAGGTACAACTATACAATAATAAAAAAATGTCTTATTTAAATAAATAAGTAGTTTGTAATTAACACTCTTATTTCTATTTTTACTGTTCGCCTTCAAAATATGTTTCAACTTCCTTTATTGGTGGAAATTTTTTAGTGCGCCACACACTTGCCAGATTTTGGTTGCCGAGTTCATTAAATTTTGGGGTATTAGATTTAGTATTTTGTATGCCTTAATACGACGAATTGCTCTTTCCACATGAATTCTAGCACTAGCAATATTTTTGGTTTGTATTACCCGAGAAGGAGTAAACTGTGGTTGGCACAAAAATGGTGGAATATTTAGAGAAACACCTGCCGGTAAAATGTCGCCAATGAGAAATCCCTTATCTGCAATTATCAAATCTCCTGGTTCAAAAATAGTAAGTACTCTACAGTTCTGCACAATTTTCTTATCAGAAGTGGAACCAGGATACAATAAACTCAAGTAAATCACAACTCCATTTGGTGCAACTCCCACAAGACCTTTTAAAGTGTTACGGTGCTTGTAATGGCTATGTCGCTTTTTGCTTTTCAAGCAAACATGGAATTTCAGAAAAAATTTCGGTGCGATCTAATACCATTCTTGTGATCGGAAAGAAAGCAAAACAATTAGGTAAACATGCTTGATTATCTTTAACAGATGGTACAGATGACATTAAACTGGAAAATATTACTTCGCGTAACAAATTTAACCAAGTTAAAAAAATATTAGTAACTGTTGCAGTGCTACAGTTAAAGCGCTGAGCTAAATCTTTATGTGGGGGATTCTGGCGCAGATTATATAACGTTAAAAATAATTGATCGATGGCAGAAATACGTTCCACGTTCCATTCTAAATAATAATTTTTATCAATATTTTCCAACAAATTGAAAAGCGATAAAAAAATTTCTTTGTTGGGTAGTCCAGTATATAAGACAAAGTTAGTAATTAATAATAAGTACATAAGAATGCTATAAATTTTAACAAAAAATGCTCATTCTATTTATGGTAGTTTCTACACTTGAGCCAAGTTACGAAGGCAAGCGACGTAAACAAAGATTCTGACAGTTCCCGGTGCATGCTAAACCAGTTTCACACCGGTGCGCATTTTACGTAAACTTCCGTCGCATGCTGACGTAAAAGAAATTACCGCACAACAAAACAACGCTCATTCCTCCTCTAGGTTAACGACGCGTATAAACGGTGTTCAACTTTCTATTCGAAAGGTCCAACCGCAGAACGCCTTTTTATCACGTGATATTCACCGACTAATTGCGTTTGTTTACTTGGCTTGCCTTCGTATCTTACCTCAAGTGTAATGATTATTACACACAACTGTTACATGACTGATATCATCCAATGACAACCATGCATTTTTTTAAAATCAACCAATCCCGAACTGATTACTTGATAAGCTTCCCTAGTGCTAATTATCAACCCCGTAGATGGTGGCATAATTAGAAATAGAAATGCAAGAAAGACGCAATTTGAGTTTGTTGGCATTATTAGATCAATTTTAAATCATAATTCGTATATGTGTTTTGTGTAATAATCTTCAAAATATAAACGCGGGGGACACAGTTACATACAATTTTTCCCGTGCCAAGAGTGATCGTGCTGGTTGAAAACTGCCCTCGGAACAGTTTTCATTGCAACCAGCACTCGACCCTTGCCGTGTGCAAAATTATCGGTAAGTATGTCTCGCCCTTGTTATATTACTATTGATAATACTTGTCGCTTCGCTCGTAGAACAACATATACGACTGTTAAAAATTTTAAAAAAATCCACAACCGAAAATAGAAATCAGTTTCTAGGTTACAAAAATTGTGACAGAAAGAACACATTTTTTCTATACGGAGGAAATGGGCAATATGAAAATGTCTGTTGTCATGGTATTCATAAAATAACACAATCGGCAATTAGAGTAACAGCCAAGGAGGAGCGTGTAACAGGAAATATGGTGAAAGTAGGATACCAGTAATGTCATCAGAAAATACTATAAATAATCGGACTCGGTAAATGGTAACATAAAATAAATAACTCCCTTCGGCGACTTCATGTTACGTATTCAGTCTCTTGCAACATTTGTCTGCCCTGGGCCCAAGTGGTTTTGGATTTCCTCGTGGTTTCAGTTGGTCAAACTGAGCTGGCACGAATACTGGCTCAACTTTCGCTTCTTCTGCTCCAGGAAGCCCCTCAACAAAAATTAATATTAGAACTGCAGCACTGTATTTATTTTAATTCGTACCTGGGTTACAAAATGGTGCAATGTCATTAAAATATTGCAATTATCTTCCTCACAATTGGAACCAACGGAGTGCTTTGAAACCAGATTATTCACAAGCCATCCTGGACGCAGTACATTTTGTCAAAGAACACAAGGGCTCTTTGCCAAAATTCTGGACGCACTGATTTCTCTGCTTTGACATCTACAGCCCACAGCAGTTTTCAATTGTTTAACATGTTTATTGAAAGGCAAACTACCGTTCACACTGGCGAACAAATTGCCCATAAAATGCAAGAATTCTGCAGTGTCTGTAGCCCGGCTCTCCATTTTGATGGCCCCATCTTATGCAGCGTATTCTAAACAACTTTCGGTTCTTCTGCTTCAGGAAGCGCCTAAACAAAAATTAATATTAGAACTGCAGCACTGTATTTATTTTAATTCGTACCTGGGTTACAAAATGGTGCAATGTCATTAAAATATTGCAATTATCTTCCTCACAATTGGAACCAACGGAGTGCTTTGAAACCAGATTATTCACAAGCCATCCTGGATGCAGTACATTTTGTCAAAGAACACAAGGGCTTTTTGCCAAAATTCTGTACGCACTGATTTCTCTGCTTTGGTAGCCATGACAGTTTCACTTGGCAGGAGGGAGATTTCGTACCGTGAAACAAACCGATCGGCATCGGCACCACTCGGGTCAGAATATGCAGGGTTGCCAGGCTGAATGCATGCGCGTTTTCACGTGTTACGTCCTAACGATTAAAAATTTTTGTCTACCAATTCCGCTTTGTCTGGCTGATCTGCTAATTTATTTTTGAGAGTTTCGTCTAATAAATGAGAATGAAAATGTACCAGAAATATTTTAAAAATATACTTTTGCAGAAACGGTTTCAGAATGTACCAGATTCGAAGAATTGTACCAGGTCTGGCAACGCTGCTAATATCAAGACCACGCCCAAAGTTGTAACTGCACATAGACCACGAGTTGAAATGTTTGACCTTGGGAATTGTTCTGCTTTATTATAGAGTTATGATACAGGCTTTTATAACAAAGTTACCTTTCAATAAACCAACCATAGCCAAAGCTGATAAGCGGTGGTTGCCTTTAGCCCTTGTCCAAGAACAGAGTCTTGCTAATTCGTTTGCAAATAATTTGGTAAAGCATTTCTTTATCATCTGCTTGCAATCTTTTCCCCCAGTTGTATATAGGTAGGACATCTGTATAAAATTAATGTAGATATAATTGGTGATGAATAATTTTTATCGACCAACCATTTCAGCAGAATGGTTCTCTCTCTCTTCTTTAAGAGATCTTCCTCCAGCTTTTGGATTTCTTCATATGTCTTTAACGGCAAATTAAATGGTTTTGTAACGCCCACTGCTGCAGTAGGTGTACGAGTCTGCTTCTGGCTTACCAGCAATTCTTCTAAAAGCTTATGATTGCGTTCGGCAAGTATTTTTGTCTCTACGACCATGCATAAGATAGATTTTAATAAGCTATCTGGATTATTTTCTGAAAAAATTATAATATGAACACATTAAACATATTTTCAAAAATTGATTTAGAAAGAATACCTCATTTATTATTCCATGCTATAATAATCTAGCCAACCAAAATTCTCTATTTATACATATATATTTGTCAATCAGATGAGTATTATAGTTAATTTACAGTATGACTCATTTTGTAACAAACTAGAGAAACGATGTAATAATTGGAAAATAGCATTGTTAAGTTAATGAAGAATTCTTTATTTTAACCTCGTCAAAAATAAATAATTAAAAATTATTTTTGTGCAAGTGAATTAACAAAAAAAAACATTTTGATGGTGTGTCACGCGTTATAATAGTATAACAATAAAACTGCTATTTAAATTAGTAGTAAATATAGAAATAATACTAGTATTTTCCAAATCTCACTCGCATTGTAATTTTTATAGCAGAATATTTTAGACATTTCCATGCAAATTTCTTATTAAAATTAACTCAACATATTTTATTGCAATAAACATCTAAAATATTTACCACTTATAGTATTACCCCTGAAAATATCTGGTATGCTCAGATAAGAAAAACAAAACCTAAACAAATATAAACATCTGTGAAGCCAGAACGTGAGATGTGCCACGGACTCACGGACACACGGACACACATTAAGGAAAATTATATTATAGATAGGTACAACCTACAAAATCTTGTTATTACTATTATCACTTACTAGGTACCATCATACCTTCCTTATTAGCAGTAGCATTCGCATCCTGAACAGTACATCCATCATTAACAATGGTGAAATTTTCGATAGCCCCAATATCAATCACTTCTACGCACTGGTCTCTTGCTTCTACTATTGGTAGGACTGCTGCAGGTGATGGCGATTTTGAATCTGCAAAAATCACAGTTTTTTTTTCATTGATTGTTAAAAAAGTTCCATATTTAAATACTAGTTTGAGGTAGAAAAAGTCGAATTTTTTGTAACAAATGCGGAAATAGCTATTAATGTAATAAGTTGCAAAATAATGGTGTTTTCCGCACAAAATTTCTAGAGAGCAATAATATATTCGGAAAAATATGATAACGTGAAGGTACAAAATTGAAAGAATTACGTAATAAAATTAAAATTCAGGCAAGTGAGAACGAGTTTATTTTTGAAGAAAGTCAACCCTAAAATGGGTTTTGGAACTAGTCGCCTATCTTTTAGGTAATTTAATAAACTGTGTCGGAAAGACTACAAGCGTTTTATTTCCTGTTTGACAATATTACTTCAATAGATAAAAATGAAATGTAATCTTCACTATTATCACCCAACGAAGGGGGTGGTGAAATAGATGTTTTCTTTAAAGTGGGAAGAGTTTTTATTGTTTGTCTTATTTGGTTGAACATGTTGGTTCTGCATCGCTATATTCCCCACAGCTACTCATTACTGAAAGAGCCTTTTCTTTCTCTAATGCTTCTTCATAATTTCCTGTGTAAAAACAATTAGCAAGTATGCTATAATATAAAACATTGTGTAACTTACCGAAGTATTTTATCACTTTACACGGGTAGACGGTCCATAACTCCGTCTTTGGCTCGACGCGATTTTTAAATCAACCAGGCTTTTTATTATTTGGCCAGTAAGTAGCACTCTCTATCGCTTTTCAACCAGTTCGTGGGTATAAAATTAAATACTTCTTCGCCAGCAGAAGATTCCTCGTAAAATTCAACAATCGCAAAATTAGATACGTTTGCACACATATTCAAAAAATCTGTAAAAAACTTTACCCAGAACTTTCCTCGTCATTGTGACAATAAATAATTTTAAAAATCAATAAGTTAGGAATAACAATATCTTCACGTTTCTAACAAATTAAATAAATTTTCAAATAAAAAAACATTACCGGTGGTCGAATTCGAAGGGCAGGCGGACAGCGTGTCAGCCCGAACGTTTAGTGCGATATCCTAAGGGAACGCGCAATTTCTACCTGAGCCACGGTGGACCGGCTTCTGTAATTTCTCCGTCGCAGCTATATTTAGTAACCGCTAATTTGTGCCTGCACTATGTACAAATTATTACTTGTATCTATTACTAAGTTGAATGAAAAATAAACACGCTGATGTGTGCGACGCGCGGTTGTATTTAAGCAAAGGGTATTATCGTAAAAATCGTACGACACTTATTAATGATCAATAGGAAAATTAGTTCACGAGCCGTAACCAAGACAACAACAAAATTTCGTGAAAATTTTTTGTAGGTAGACCAACCTAACTGTGAGGGTTTGTGTTGTTACGATTTTCTTACCGAATCTGCATTCGAGCATTAATTCATATCCGGAAATTGTTTTTCGTGCATTCCAACAATGTCCTAATTTGCCCTCGCGTCTCCCTCGGGCAAATTAATACGACGTTGTTGAAATGCACTCAAAAAATTTCCGGAAAGAATTAATGCTCTTATGAGATTATATGTGAAAACTTTTGAATTTTTTGCGGCCTTATCTTTTATTTGAAGGGTTCTATTTTCGTCAAGTGTAAGGCCTGATTTATGTACAAATTACTACTTTAATCTATTTCCCACTTAACGCAAATATAAACAAAATTTTATTTTTTTAAGGTGCTCACCCTGTATACAGTGTCCGCTAAAAAGTCGGCATAATATGAGAAATTTTTTGATTTTTTATTTTTCAAAAAAATTTTTTACGTCAATAATTTGTGCTTGTCTAGAAACCTATTTACCCCTATCAAATATACCGAGTGAGTTTTACTTATTTAGAAAATGGAGTTTTTGAAATTGTCAAAATCCAAAAAGTGCTATTTTTCGGAAATTAAGTAAAATTCCAATGAGGTTTTTTAGAGTGTGTTAACTGAACAATCTCAAGGCCAGAAAACACCTATTTTTTTAACTTTCGCTAAAAATGAATTTTTTCAATATTCTTCAAAATTTCAAATACCAAAACTTAATATTAAAAATCATTTTTTTTGTGAAAACTACAGATTTATAATTGGAAAAATAATATAAAGTGTCAATTACTTCTTTAGATTTTTTATTATTTACCGAAAAGTAGTATGTTCGCATAATTTTTACGTTCTTTATGCAAGGCGCTTTTTATTAGTAATATTTTTCAATTCTAATTAATATCTATTTAAATTGCTTCTAGAAACTCCAATATAGCCCTGTAAGTGAATTACTGTTACAAAAATCGTGTAAATGTTCTTTTACAATTGTCTAAATAGGGAGATTTTTCTTTATCCAATTTACATGTTCTAAAAAATGTCTCTTAGACAAGCGTAAAAGAACATTTACACGATTTTTGTAACAGCAATTTATTAACAGGGCTAGATTAGAGTTTCTAGAAACCATTTAAATATATATTAATAAGAATTGAGAAATATTGCATAGAAAACGTAACAATTATGCAAACATACTACTTTTCGGTAAATAATAAAAAACCTAAAGTAGTAATTAATTTTATATTATTTTTTTCCATTATAAATCTTTAAAGTTTTCACATAAAAAAAATTGAATTTTAATATTAAGTCTTGATATGTGAAATTTTGAAACATATTTAAAAACATGAGAAATTTATTTTTACCTAATGTTAAAAAATAGGAGTTTTCTGACCTTGAGATTGTTAAAATAGTTAAAGATAACACTCTAAAAAAATCTCATTGAAATCTTACTTAATTTCCGAAAAATAGCACTTTTCGGATTTTGGCAATTTCAAAAAACTCCAGTTTCTAACTAATTAAAATCACTCGGTATGTTTGATAGGAGCTAAATAGGTTTTTAGACAAGCACAAATTATTGTCATATAAAGTTTTTTTGAAAAATCAAAAATTAAAAATGTTTCCCATATTATGCCGACTTTTTGGCGGACACTATATTTGTATGAAATAGTACCGGTTTCATGTGAGGTAGATATATAATATTTATGCAAAATATCGTCTTCCTCCGACAAATAGTTTTTGAGCTATACTGCCAACAGACAGACGGACAGACAGACAGACAGACAGACAGACAGACAGACATACAGACTGACGAAATTGAGAAAACATCTTTTTCGCCATCTAGGGACCTCGAAACGTGAAGATCTGAAAAAATCTCGGAAGATGATTTTTTCGTGATTACAATACTTCCTTTGTCTTTCAGACGAGAAAAGTAAAAATTTCACCGCACTTTTAGATTCGTAAAAGTTTCGAAAGACGAAAGCAAACTAGGTAGTAGGTACCTGACCATAATTTAAATACGGAAAGCGGGACATTCATAAATTTTGTAAGAGTGGTGTAGTGGGGGTATAGGGTAGAGTTTGAGAGCAAGAGCCCCCGGGCCTTACATTTTTTTAGAATATATGTCGCCGAGATCGGATTTTTCTAAAAACTGTTGGGATTGGGGCCCTACCATAGCTACGCCACTGATTTTTAACATTGAAATAAAATACAAGTGTTACACAATTTTAATAAGGTCTGTGGTAAAGACTTAAACCGAATTAACAAAATATAAACGTCTAATAAATAAGTGTAACATATTTTATATGTATGAGTATAATGAAGATCACAAGATATAGCGGCTATGTCGGTATAATGAGCAAACACGTAAAATGAAATTTGTGCATGGCTTTCTTTATGCAAGCAACGCAGGTCGCAGTCAAGGTGTAGTGTACGAATAACATACAGTGTCCGCCAAAAACCCGGCATAATATGGGAAACATTTTTATTTAAAATTTTTCAAAAAAACGTTTTACGTCAATAATTTGTGCTTGCCTAAAAACCTATTTAGCTCCTATCATATATACGGAGTGATTTTTACTTATTTAGAAAATGGAGTTTTTTGAAATAGTCAAAATCCTAAAAGTACTATTTTTCGGAAATTAAGTAAGATTTTAATGAGATTTTTTTAGAGTGTGTTATTTTTAGCTAACTGAACAATCTCAAGGCCAGAAAACACCTATTTTTTAACTTTAACTAAAAATTAATTTTTAAATTTTTTTAAATATTTTGTCAAAATCGCACATACCAAGACTTAATATTACTAAAACTCAATTTTTTTATGTGAAGACTTCAAAGATTTATAATTGGAAAATATAATATAAAATGTTAATTACTTCTTTAGATTTTTTATTATTTACCGAAAAGTAGCATGTTTGCATAATTCTTACGTTTTCGATGCAAGGCGCTTTTTAGGAGAAATATTTTTCAATCTAATAAATATCTATTTAAAAGGAAGTAAAAAACATAATTTTTAGCAAGTGCTGCTAAAAAATAGGTTTATTACATGACCATGTACAAACTATTATCCTTTATCTAATAGACTTGTCTGTCCGGGACGCTGTTTTGTCTGTCCGGGACGCTGTTTCAGCAGCCAAACCGTAAGAGATAGAGAAAATAGTTATGACTATTCAATTCACCTGTCATCTGTCAAAAAGTGACCAATGAAAATCCAGAATTCTGACGTTTCTTGACCAATCAAAAAAATATCAGCGGATATATCTTCCTAGAAGGTATTCAAGTGACTATTTTAAACAAATGTGATTTTTATTAGAAAAATTCAATATTGGTGTTCTGTTACTATAGAAATTGCGTAGTTTGTTGCTAGATTTAGTGAAAACTAATTTGAAAAAGTAGTTTGGTTATTTTTGCGGTGGTATCACTACTCATGTCCATTGCGCTTGGGATTAGGACTCGTGCTATCGCACTCGTCCTAATCGTACCAAAGCGCAATGGACATTCGTGACACCACCACAAAAATAGTCGACATAACTTTGACTACTCATGGTATTATAAGTGAGAGTTATATGTTTGGAATGGTCATGTCGGGTCAGGAACCGAATTTCAGTCACGTGATACTGTCTGTCTGTCTGTTTGTCCGTCTGTCTGTTTGTTTGTCTCTCTGCCTGCCTGTTGGCAGTATATCTCAAAAACTGTTTGTAGGAGGAAGACGATATTTTGCATACATATTATATATTTACCTCGCATGAAACCGATACAATTTCATACAAATATATACAGCGTGAGCACCTTAAAAAATAAAATATTGTTTATTTTTGGGTTAATTTTGAAATAAAAAGAAGTAATAACTTTCACATAGGTAAGTTTTTACGTTTGCCGAAAATAAGACTCAACCAATAAAGGATAATGTCACAAAAGAGTAAAAATATTTCAACCATAACACCGTGCTCTTCAAGACTTATCTGGAAGAGACCGGAACTAATTATTGTTAGTTCTTGCTGGTGTTCCGTCCTGTCACAACCATATAATTGTTATTTTCCAAAGACTACCGTTAACAAAAAGCTTTTCTCTATTTAAAGTTGATTAGTCCCAATTTGAAGTTGTTTATTCTCAAATTGAAATTGTTTATTTCATTTTGAAATTGTTTATTCCCATTTTGAAATTGATTAGTCCCAATTTGAAGTTGGTTATTCTCAAATTGAAATTGTTTATTTCATTTTGAAATTGTTTATTCCCATTTTGAAATTGATTAGTCCCAATTTGAAGTTGAAAAGGTATTGTATTCTTGCTCCGGTTACTTCATTAATGTGAGATGGCATTTCATAATTGACAAACAATAAACAATCTGACGTAACAACTAAAACCATTTATTTATTTATTAATCAAATAACCTTGTTTACCTTTAGGTGTCAAGGTATACCTCTTAAATAAAGTTACATTTCTAACTAAATTACCTTTCAACTAAGTTCCATTTCAAAACTAAAACATTGTTCAAACTAAATTACATTTCAATTAACTGTTTTTGTATATAAATTTTGTCCATTCCTTCTTGTTCTTCGCCTTTTCCTTTGCTTCTCTCCAGTTCGATTTCTGTTCCTTCGGGCTTTCTGCAACTGCGTTATCCCACGTTCTAGTCGGTCTACCCCTTTGTCGCTTCTGCATAGTTTTTGTTTCCCATATTACTTTTGTTTGTTGACTTCCTTTCATTCTTGCTAAGTGCCCAAACCATCTAAGCTGATTTCTTTCAATGATTGTTGTTAACGGCTCTACTTGCAGTTAGGGATGGGCGCGTGACGTGAAAACAGTCTTGTCACGTCGTGTCACGGCGTGTCACGTCGTGAACGTGACTAATATTTGAAAATCGTGACGTGAACGTGAGTGAACGTGAGTAAAAATTTCTAAGGCGTGATTCACGTTTCACGTTAATTTCACGTTAAATATTTAGTAACGAATAAAAAACTGCAGGGTGCAGCAACTTTTAAATTCATTAAATCACAAATTGTGCCAAACAAGTTACATTATGTGGTTTTATTTTTGGACCCTAAATAAATCCTTAAAGTTCATACCTTCACGTAAAATAGAAGATTATAATGCAAATAAAACTATAGATGATAATGATGAAATACATAGCAAACGACTCAAAACTGGTACATCAGCATCAGATTCTTATCTTTCTACACTTAGAGATAGCTCTGACGATGACACATGTAATTAGGATGATGTCGAAACAGAACTAAATTAGTATGTTAAATTAAAATTCGGAAATGTAGATGACATTTTAGGATTTTGGAAAAACAGTGTAAATACGCCACTGTTAAAAAAACTTGAGAAATTTTAAACATACCGGCAAGTTCCGCTACAAGCCAAAAAGTATTTTCTACAGCTGGGCGAATTTTAGAAGAGCGCAGAATTCGACTTAACGCTGAAAATGTTGATTACATATTATTTTTAAATCAATATTTTAATGTTTAGAGATGTGTAGATGAACTTATTATTCTAATAAAAGTAATGGTTTGTTTTTTATACTCGGCTAACGCTGAAAATGTTAATTACGTTTTATTATTAAACCAAAAATGTATTGTGTAGATGTGTAGATGAACCTATTTTTAGAAAAGTACCTAATGTTTTGTTTTGTATACTCGACTTAACACTGAAAATGTTGATTACGTTTTATTTTTAAACCAATTTATTGTGTACTTGTGTAGATGAACTAATTATTTTAATAAAAGTAATGTTTTTTTTTGTATACTCGCCTTAACGCTGAAAATGTTGATCCTTGTACGTAAAAGTACTTTCAAACCTACGAATTAAAAGTGTTGCCTAGCAACATATACCTTCTGTACTTATACCAATAAGGGAAACGTCAATTCCAATGACAGCTTTTAGTATTAAAAGTAATGTCTTTGAAGACAGCTGCAAGAAATATATTTGCGAGAAATCAGTATTTATCCCTTGTCGAAGTTATTGTAGTCAATTTTCATTTTTTTCTTTTTACGTCAACTGTTCTGATTGCAACATATCATGTAAATTATGTCAGGTGCAAAACATATTTTTAGTTCTCGTTAGGGTTTTTTCATTGGTTTTAAATTTGAACATTCTGTTCTATCTGAATTTAAATTTTGAAATAAAAGCTGCGTGTCACGTCGTGAGTGGCGTGTCACGCCGTGAACGTGAGTGAACGTGAGCGTGAACGTGCGTGAACGTGACTGTTTAAAGCTAGCGTGAACCGTGCGTGACGTGAGCGAAAAATCACTCACGCGCCCATCTCTACTTGCAGTTGTTCTCTCACATCCGTGATTTTAATTCTGTCTCTTTTTGTAATACCTACTACAGCTCTAAGATATTTCATTTCTATTGCTTGCAGTTTACTGCTCAATCTCTTGGTAAGTACCCAGCTCTCACTGCCATATGTTAATATAGGTCTAAAAATGGTTTTGTACACAGTCATTTTTGTATTTTTGAAAACTTTTTTTTTCCGTATGAAAGCATTGCTCATACTATAGAATACTCTTAGTGCACTCTCTATTCTTTCATTTACTTCCGCGTCGTTCTTTCCTGTCTTATGTATCTTCATTCCTAGATATTTAAAGGATTCCACTTGCTCTATTTCTCTGTCACCTATTTTCATTGCTGTCCTTTCGTCTTCTTTGCCTATTGTCATTATCTTGGTCTTATCTATATTTATTCGTAAATTTCTTTTTTGTAGTGCTGTTTTCCAGACCTCTATGTTGTATTGTAATTCTCTCTGGTTTTTTGGCGTATATTACGAGATCGTCAGCATAGGCGCTTTCCGATATTTCCGTGAGTGTCATATTTCTGTATCCCACTTTATATTTCTTAACTTTTTCCTTTACTTCTTTTAGCACATCGTCCATTATGATGTTAAACAAGGTTGGGCTTAATACTCCCCCTTGGTAAGTCCTTCTTTTGTTCTAAACTCCTCGGATACACAGTTTCCTGTTCTTACAGAGCACCTTGTGACCTGGTATAAGTTTTTTATTGCTGTACATAGTTGAGTATTTACCCTCTTGCTTTTAGGCTATTCCATATTTGTTTTCTACTTACACAGTCAAATGCTTTTTCGAGATCTAAAAACGCGACGTATATCATGTTGCTTCTACTTTTCTCTATAAGTTGTTTGATTGTGAAAATATTATCCTGCACTCCCCTTCCTTTCCTAAATGCGCTTTGTGATTCCTCTCATTGTGGTTCTATAATTTCTTTTAGTCTCCTTTTAAGTATTTGCTCGTACATTTTCGCTACTGTTCTGAGTATAGTAATTCCTCTATAATTGGAGCATTCCTTGCTATTTCCTTTTTTATATAAGGGTATGATTATTCCTAGTTCCCAGTCCTCCGGAATTTTTCCAGTTCTCATTACTTCGTTGAATAGTTTTCTTAACATTTCTCGTCCTTTCTCGCCAGTGTATTTCACCATTTCTGCAGTTATGTTGTCATGTCCCACTGTTTTGCCTCTCTTCACTGTGCTGATCACTTCATTAATTTCTTTCATTGTTATTTCTTGTACTTCCTGAGATTGATTTTGGTTTACTTTTTCATCTTCGCCTTTTTCATCGGCTTGCCTTATTTGTCCTGCATTTAGCATCTCCTCGAAGTATTCCTCCCATCTTTTTATCACCTCTTCTCCGTCGTGTATTATTTTGCCATTTTTATTTTTCATATACCTGACTGTAACTTTCTTTCCTCTCCTCATAGCTTTGAGTGCATTGTAGAACAACTTTTGATTTCCGTGTCTGTCTTTTTCTAGTTTCTCCCCGAATTCTTCCCATGCTTTTTGTTTTGCCTGATTCACCATTTCTTTCACTTTACTTCTCTGTTCTTTGTATTCAATGTATTTCTCATTTGTTCTAGATTGCAGGTACTTTTTCCATTTATCTTTTTTAATTTTCACCTCTTCTTTAATTTCTCGGCTCCACCATCTTGTTCTTCTGAATATATTTCATTTCTCTTATTGCATATCTGTTTCATTTTTTGTTCTGTCCTTTTCTTGTACTTTTTGGCAATTTCTGTTTCATGTAATTTATACGACCTAATCTTGACTGCTGTATAACTTTTCGTGTTTCGTGGGTTTTCATTTCTAACCCTTCTTTCCTTTATTTCTATTTTCGATGTTAACAGGTAATGATCAGAATAAATTTCTGCTCCTCTTTTAACTCTCGTATCTTTCACTTCTTTCTTGTATTTACTATTGATGATTATATAATCTATGATAGATTTCTCATTTCTGCTTTCCACTACTCTTGTAAACTTATGGATCTCCTTGTGATCGAAGAATGTGTTAGTTATTTTTAGGTCATTGGTAATACAGAAATCGATGAACCGCTTACCATTGTTGTTTCTTATATCCTCCCCGTGTCTTCCTAAAGCTTCACCCGTTTCGTCATCTGGTTTGCCTATCCTACCGTTCAGATCTCCAATTATAATCACTCTTCCTCGATACTCTTCCATTACTTCCATGAGTTGTTCCCAAAATTCATCTTTCCTTTCGTACTCTCATCTTCGTTTGGTCCATATGTTACAATAATTACTGTTTCTTCCTCACTCTCTGTGTCCATTTCGATCTTTAATACTCTCTCTGGTATTCCCGTTCATTTTTTTATGTATTTAGCTTTATCTTTTCTTATAATACATCCTACTCCCCTTTTTGCTCTTTGGTTCTGATTCACTCCGCTGTATAACATCGTATGTCCCCCTTCTACTTCTATTGCGCCTATTCCTTTCTTTTTCGTTTCTGTAATACCTAATATATCTAAATTATTCTTTTCAAATTCTTCAATTAGCTCGTTCTCTTTGCCGTATATACTTCTAATGTTCCAGGTTCCTATTCTCCATTTTTTTCCTTTTTTCTCATTTGTATTTTATTTTTTGCTTTTGGTTCGATTCAGTTCTTTCTTTTTGCTTGATTTTTTCTTATGTCCTGTTCCAAAGCCTTTGTTGTCATTTTTCCTTCCCTTCTCTAAATCCTTTCGTTTTTTGTCGTTCTCGTTATCTTCCGTAGTTGTTCTTCCAGCCGATTTTGATCAGGGGATCTGTCAATCACGGTTCGTTTCTTTTCTCTGCTTTCTTGTGTGCCTAGGTCCGCTGTTACTTTCGGTATTTCTTCAGTTCCGTACGCTCTTCCATTTATAATTAGTTTATTGTATTTTATCTGTGCATTATGACCTTTTTGCCTAGCCCCTTTTAACAGCGGCACTAGTCTTTTTCGCTCATTCTGTATTTCCTTGGTGAAGTCCTCATCTATCCATATGTTCGATCCTTTTAGCGTTTTCGTCTTATTCAGGATTTCCATTTTTTTCGTATGTCTCGTTAATTTAATTATTATTGGTCTTTTCTTCTCTTCGTTGTATTTACCGATTCTTCGTATTTCGTCTAATTCATTTTCTGTTTTGATCTTCACCCCCATTGCTTCTATAATGTCTTTCACTTTATCCTTAGTTTCCTCCATTTTTTCATTTTCTTTCTCTTCAACTCCTTTTATTATTAAGTTGTTCGCTCTTGAATTCTTTTCTAAAATTTCAATTTTTTTATCTTGTGCAATTTTTCCTTTTAGGTATATATTTTCTTGTTTTACTCCATCCAGTTCTTTAATTACATTTTCGATTTTGTTGTCCATTGCATCTAATTTTGCTTTTATTTCCTGGAACATTTCCTTTACTTCCTCCATATTCCTTTATTTTGTAATTTCACGTCGCTCTTCGTTTTAAATAACTAAAACCATAATAACTGTAAAAACCCAGTTTATACACTTAAAAAATACATGCAAAATATATCATAATAGTGTGTAGTGCCCGATTTCTAAGGCGCCGACCGTACATTATGTGTTATGTATTGGAAATTAAGAGGTATTTATTAAGAAGTGTAGAAAGAAAGAGATATGCGGGACTGCTTGCTAATCGCAATAAATTCAGTGGTAAAACGTTTATCTTTATCGATCGGGTGGGTTAAAGGCGCCGCCTCTTGTTTTGAACTTTTGGAGATGTAAGCAAATAAATAATTGTTTTATAGCTTGATGCGTTTGCAGTTTTTAGGCGTTCAGGTTTCAGGTCCCCAGAATTTGATATTTTTTATGATAGGAGGTAGGTATGCGATAACCAAATTGTGTTTTCAGTACAACCTGCTTTGTTTATGAGTTATGACGTATTTATATTTACAGAATTTTGAGCACTGCGTAGGTCGCTGAGATATAGCACGTAGTACCTTTGAATAGAGGTTTTATATTCAAAGCGTAGTACGTATCAGCATGAGGTTATTTTTCATTCGAATACTTGGAACGAAAACCGAGTTACATAGGTTATTTCAATAACCGGATAACCGGTTATTTTTCATTCGAATAAGCCCATCACTAAACAGAATAGAATGCTGACAGAGTAAAATGCACTTATTTGAAACGATTGTCGATTTACAGTGAATGATATTACTTCTGCATTAAATATCAGTAGGGGTAACTTGAAAAAAACGCGAGTTCTCTGTCTGCGTCTTACAGGATAATGCTCGACCCCATTTCGCTATTCACACGCTCACTACTATTCAGAAATTGAATTGGACCATGCTGTCCTTTGAAATAACCCCGGAGTTGCTCTTTTTAATTCATTTATGGACTCAATGGGGCTATCTCAAATGGTAAACGAACCTACCAGACTAACTGCAACTAGTAACACATTAATTGACCTTATAGTGACATCCGATAAAGATCTCATCTCATGCTCCGGAGTACGAAATTTTCATGCATCAGATCACGATGTAATCTTCTGTGATATTGGCATACTGAAACCTGAACCTAAAACATTATTTGTTAAAAAACGTAACTTAAATGATATCAATAAAACGGATTTTGATAGAGATTTACATTTATTGCCTTGGAACTCAATATATTTCAACCCCGATATTAATCAAAAAGTTAATATTTTAAACTCCTGCCTGAATGAAATTTTTAACTTACATGCCCCAGTCCAAGTGCGAAAAGTTTCTAAATCCTACTCACCATGGATAACTGATAATATAAGATTATTACAGTCTCTCAGAAATAAAGCTAAAAGTAAATATCGTAAAACCAAGCTTGCCCGCCATTGGGATTATTACAAACAGTTACGTAATTTTACCACTCTAGCTATACGCAACGAGAAGAAAGCATATCTTGATTATAAATTTCGTAACTTAAAATCTAGCAAGTCTCTCTGGAGAGAGTTAGAACGCTTTGATATTGGGGTCTCAAATCACACAGCGATACCCATACATTTGAGCGATGTTGACAAGATAAGTGACTTTTTTATTAATAGTATACCAAAAACTAATACAACTAGCACTGAATTAATTGATTATTATAAATTCAACACAAAAGATAACGTTAGCACTGAATTTGAATTCCTTACTGTGAATGCAGACACTATAATATCTATTCTTAATAAAATACAGTCAAAATCCATCGGACCAGATGACATTAGTCTAGAAATGATAAAATTCTGCTGTCCTTTTATTATACAATTCTTAACTCACATAATCAATAGCTGCTTACTTCAAAACAAATTCCCAGATTGCTGGAAACAAGCGTATATTATCCCTATCGCAAAAATTAAACAGCCTACCAATCTGAAACACCTACGTCCGATTAGCATACTTCCTGTGTTGTCTAAAGTACTTGAAAATGTAATAAACGATCAGCTAAGAGGTTATTTATCTAGTCACAATATTTTACCTTCTCTCCAATCAGGCTTCAGACCTCAGCACAGTTGCACTACTGCTCTGCTAAAAGTTACAGATGACATATTACGTTCAACTGATCAAGGTAAGCTTTCTATCTTAGTCCTGTTAGACTTCACTAAGGCGTTTGACACAATCGAGCATCGCATACTATGCGCTATACTGCATTTCATTGGACTTACACAAAATGCAATTGAGCTTCTGACCGATTATCTTTCGGGCAGGTTTCAGTGTGTTAAATTACAGGAGAAAAAATCTAATTTTTCCCCTTTATTATCTGGCGTTCCCCAAGGGTCTATCCTTGGACCTTTGCTATTTTGTATTTACACATCCAATTTCAGTAACTGTATTGAATTCTGCGACTATCATGCGTATGCTGATGACACACAAATATATTATTTTTTTTTTCCTTCTGATGTCCTAAACAGCGTTACGAAGATAAACATGGATCTACAAAATATTTTCAATTTATCGCTGGAGCACAATTTATTTCTAAATCCATCAAAATCACAAATAATGGTGTTTGGCAGAAAGCACCTCTGCAATAATATACAAAACATCGAAATTATAATTAACAACACCATAGTTCCTCAAATAGACAGTGTAAAAAATTTAGGATTGCTGCTGGACAATTCTTTTAGGTTCTCCAGTCACATTTCCAAAAACATTCAAAAAGCTTACGCTAATTTAAGGAAATTATTTCCCCATAGGCATTACTTTTCTACTAAAACTAAAACTTTACTCTGTGAATCATTAGTCTTGTCTCAATTTACTTTTTGTAGTCCATTATATAGCCCATGTCTAAGTTTTATCGACAAGAACAGAATTCAAAAAGTTCAAAACTCCTGTCTAAGGTATGTGTATGGTATTCGCAGATTTCAACGTGTGTCTCACAAGCTTGCCCAGATTGGTTGGTTGAATATGCAAAATCGGTTCTACTTATGGTCTGCGTGTTTATTTCATAAAATTGTTCTATTTAAAACTCCTCCATATCTCATGGAAAAAATTTCATTTCGAACGGACGTTCATAATATCAACATCAGAAATAAAAGAACAATCACTCCGCCGGCGCACACAACTGCTCTGTATGAACGCTCGTTCTCGTATAATGTCTCGAAGATATATAATTCACTACCCAACTCATTGAAAACGTTAACTCCAATAGCTTTTAAACGTCATCTATTTGAAATTTTATTCTCGCGTCAAATTTAGTTAGTTATTACTGAAGCAGTATGCTACTTTGAACCCTACAGTGTTTTTCCTGTATAGTTTTTCAACCATAACCACTAATTTAAAAATTTTTCTTTTGTATATAAATAGTGAGTAATTATTATGATCAGCCTCACTGAATAATAATATAATATATTGTAATTTAATTTATAGGTTTAGGAACTTAATGTATAAATGAAATATATATTGGTAAGGTTTAAGTGGTAGAGCAGGGTGTACGGTAAAGTACCTACACTACTGAACTTCACCTTGTGATTTTTTTCTTTTCTCTTCTTTTTTTTTTCTCTTACATTATATTCATTATATTTATGTACAGGAAAGGAAAAGAATAAAGACGTTTATTATTATTATTATTATATGCTTATTATGAGTAAAATATATTTTTTAAAATTTCATTTAAAAAAGTAGGCTTTTTTAAATTAATTTCGGTGTGTGAAGTGCCACTTTTTTCACTTAGTAAAAAAAAGTGACACTTTGCTTTTAATTTAGGAATGAACGATTCTAATTAGACGTTTCCTTAGTTACCAATAGACGTTTCCTTAGTTACCAGAACTGACCAACGCACTTGACTAAAATGAAGGCAAATACAATTCTATACAAAATAGGCTTGGATTTGAATATTTAATGAAATTTTAAAAAATATTATAGACAACTCGTGTTGGCGTGGTTATTTTTCACGCGTGTGGAATAATAACCCTCCACACTTGTGAAAAAAAGTTGCACTTCTAACACTTGTGGTCTAAATAACTATTTTCTACGATCGTGTCAAAATGACAACTTTTGCACAGTTTCTAGTGTCAAAAGTGACGTTTATAGCACTCTTACTATTAGCGCTCGAATTACGCCTTTTTAACACGTTGCCATTGTTGTCGTAAATTTGAATGTCAACATAACCTAAAATGTCTAACACAATGTGATGGAAAAAGTGTCACCGAACTAAGTTTTTATATTTCTGTTAGGATCGTAGAAAAAATAGCTTATGATACACGTGTTAAGAGCCACTAAAGCACTAGCGACGTTAAAAGCACGACGCGCGGCGCACGTGCTTTAAAGGCGTACTTATACACTAGTATCATAATATACTATAATATTCTTGTTACAAAATATAGCGGAACAAAGAAAAAGGAAACTAATCCGAAGAGCAACAATAAAGGTAGGTACATCAACGCACTACTACTTAATGAGATTCAGATGGGACCAGATTCTGCGCAACTTTTGGAATTTCTCACCGAGTTGTCGAAACACGTGTAAAAATATTACCGCTGTTGGTTAGGTCATTATAAGATACGTGACTACAGAACAGTCTAGACCAGTGGTCGCCAACCTCTTCAATGTGTTGAGCTACTTGTTAATTTTGGAATAAACAGCGAGCTACCCACACGGAAGCCACGTAACGCAACGTAAATGAAATAATCCACAGTTAATTTATCATTATATGTATTTATTTTACTATTTATTTAACTGGTAATACATAATACATAGGTACTAATAATAACTACATTCCTACCTACCAAACGAAGTTGTTTGAAAAATAAACACAAACTTTTATCCAGCCACAACGGCATGTCACGTAAGATTTAAAAATAGTTAATAATAACAACAAAAAAGTAACGCACTATCATGAACATAAACATTGAAAAATAAAAAAGCACGTTCAATGAGAAGGCTGACACTCAGACTCATCGATAATTTTTTTAATGTTTGCAGTATAATTTGATACAGCCATTCGAATACAATTATCCAAATGTTCATCTGTAAGTCGATTGCGATATTTGTTCTTAATAAACTTCATATTGGAAAAAGAAGATTCACACAAATAGGTTGAACTGAATAATGCTTTCACTTTCAAGGCAACACGGCATAGAACTGAATATTTGTCTTTACTTACAATAGGCCAGATACATTTGGTACTTGAGACTAACGATTTTAAGGCTAAATCATTTTGAAAATCAATTACTTCCATTTCTGTTGCAGCGATGTCTTCGCCAAAGTTCTGCATAACACAAGTTGCAAACTGTTGGATATCAATTTCCATAAAGGGTGAAACAACAAACTGCGCTACTAAAGCCATTTCGTTGAAATCCTTAAAACGATTTTTGAAGTTATTCTTCAGGGTAGAAACTATTTCTACATGATATTTGCTGTCATAGGGTTCTAATGGATTTTGAGATATTTTTTCTGAAAGAATAGGAAAATGCTTGGCATCGCTGTTAATTAGGTTTTGTTCCCAAAACTCCAGCTTTTTGATAAATGCTTTTATATCAGAAATCATTTCTGCTAGTTCTTTGTCTCTCCCCTGAAGCTGCAAATTAAGTTCGTTTAATTTCTCGGTAATGTCCACGAGAAAACCAAAATCTCTAAGCCAGATTGAATTTTCTAGTTCCGGAGTCGGTTGATCGCGTTTTTTGAAAAATTGAACTATGCCAGATAGGACATCATTAAAACGTTTCAGCACCCGTCCTCTACTTAACCATCGGACTTCAGAGTGAAGGAGTAGGTCCCCGTATTGACAGTCAACTTCATCGGCCAAGGTTTTGAATAATCTTCTTTGTAACGCTTGAGCTCTAATCTTGTTCACAATTTTTACCACCAGTTTCATAACGTTGTTTAGTTTCAGGAAATTTCCACATAATGCTTCCTGATGGATAATGCAGTGGTAAGAGAGAAATTGCGGAAAAGTTTCATCTTTACGACATAACGCCACCAGACCCTTATCAAAACCCACCATAGCTGGAGCGCCATCGGTTGTCAAGCCTACCATTTTCGATATTGGAATTTTCTCGGAAGAAATAATATTTTTTAAATGAGAAAACAACTCCTGTCCAGTAGTGTGTCCTTTCAGTGGAATAAACTTCAAAAGATCTTCTTTAATCGTAAAATCACTAAAAACCATCCTGACGAACACGGCCATCTGGACAGTGTCAACGACATCTGTTGATTCATCCAGTTGAAGTGAAAAATAAACACAGTTATCTAAGTCAGTTCTTAACCGTAAAAAAATATCATTGCTCATTACTTCTACACGTCTCATCACTGTATTAGCAGAAAGTTGCATAGATTTTATAGCTGAAACTATCTCGTCTTTGTTTCTAAAGTTGGCAAATAACGAGTCAGCAGCTTCTAAAAACGCCTGTTTTATCATTTCCCCATCTTCATAAGGTTTCTTTTTTTGTGCAATTATCTGGGACACACTGTACGATGCTTCAGTTGCAGCCTTATTTTTGTCGATTGTTCTTAAAAATATTGATTGTTGTTCAATTAACTGCTTTTTTAACTGTTTCAGTTTCTCCTTTCTGGCGGCAGAATGTAGTGGGAATGATTTTTCAAAATTAGAATGTACAGTTTTATGATGTCTCTCAATATTTCCTTTTTTAGCAACGGAGACCGAAGTATTACATAACAAACACACATTTTTATCTTTAACTTCTGTAAAAAAGTATTGTTCTTCCCATTCCGAATGAAAGTGGTATGTCTTTACCTTCTTACAACTGCTTGCCATAATATTATTTTTTGTTGTTCACTACTAACCCAACCGCTGGACGTTGGTTACGCGTTCAGTTTTAAACTAAGCGCAATGTCGCCGCGCCGTGCGTATTTATCCCGTTCAAAGCAATCCAGATCGTTCTCGAACACTAACGCACTGGTCCGGCTGGTCGGTTCTAGCCGATTCTAGCCGATTCTAGCTTGATGGCGTCAGCGGCAGATCGCTCGCCGCAACGTTGCCGCTGTTTATGTTTAATATTATGACAATTAGATTTTTTTGTGGAATTTTAGGAAGCTTCTCTGATTTTGTATTTTCGTTGTGAGAGCTACCAGAATTGCCCCCGCGAGCTACCGGTAGCTCGCGATCGACAGGTTGGCGACCACTGGTCTAGACTCTAGACAATATGTCAAGGAATACATTAACTCATTTCTACAGCTTCAATCCTAGTATTGCCGTCGAGACACAAATAAAAATATCTATGTACTTGGTGATCCACGTAACTCGGTCCCGCTGAAGCCCTGAACATCCATAACGGTACGTCTTCAATTGTAACGTAGATGTGTAGTTTTTTTTCAATTTACAGCGTATCAGGATAGGTATGTAAAATGTACTACACAACCACGTTGTCCATGTATTTTGGGTGGCCGCTTTTGGATGTTCAGGGAAACTTAGTTAAGTGACCCATCAGATACAGATTATACATGGTGTAACGAAGAATGTTACCCAAATGACCAGATTCATATATCAAGGAATTTTGCATAATTTTGATCTACCTCTCTCATTTTTCATTTCCAAAAAAAGATCAATGTGTCCAATATAATGCTTAAAACATCACTACTACACTGGAAGATGATTATACAAAACACAAGAAGAGCGAAAAGATGTTATGAGATGAAAGTACATGATACGAAGGAAGCTCTTGGAGAAAGGGAAAAACATGTTCAAGCCAATCTGTTTTACAGACAATTCTAACGGCCCTTATACTGGTAATAGTCAGATCTATAATCCATTCAATCCTTCTTGCATGAAGATTAGTCATGGATTTTTGTTGTTAAATTGCAAATGAGCAGATCCGCAATTTCTATTATGTTGCATAACCTGTATAACTCCCAACAAATTGACTGTAATTTGACAGAATAGAAGATAACAATCTTCAGTTAAGTTCAAACCCGTTCAGATCACTCAAAACTAAAATTACTGTAATAACACGTAATTCACTTACTTCCTTTGGGGAGTAGGTTTTACCTTACTTCCCTAATGTCATGACAACCAGTAAACAAACAGTAAAATCAACTTACCTGCAATGGATATGTCAAAGTAAGTGTAACTGACTAGATGAGCATGGAGAAAAAAATATTGGCTCCCACCGGGAGTTAATAAAAGTTGGCTCCCGCTGGTTGGAAATTGACAGTTTTGTTTCCTAAAACTAGGGCGTAAAAGCCGACTTTCTATACAGTGAGTAGAAAAAAGAATTTTACCGCCCGCTGACGTCATTTTAGATATTATTAGCAAACAAGTATTAACGAAAACCATACCTAGTTACAAAAGGACTATTCAGCTAAAATAATTGTAAGAATTTTCCTGTTGTGATATGTTTTATCGTACTTTTACCACTGTCTCGGGTGTTTATCACACGACGTTTCGGGAGTTTTTGATCTACTCCCGTCCTCAGGTGTTCCTGGTTAGTCCTGAGAAGGACTGATAAGTACGTCTTTTCACGTACACTCGTGCCTACCTCGGGGTTTGAACCAATTAGCCAGACTAGCGCAGAAATAAAGCCCATTCGTATGCCACTACTGCGCAGAGAATTAGAAAAATAGTCTACGCCCGAGACAGTGGTAAAAGTAAAAATAAAAAAGAACAATTTTCCTGTTTTACATAATCTCAATCTACCTTTTTAAAATTTTGATCGTACAAAAGTTTTTGTATATGTTACAGGAAATGTATGAAACCTAGGAATTGTATACAATTCCTAGGAAATGAATATAATGCCGAGCCAATTTAGGAAATGTGTAAAATAATTAGTCAAAGGTTTTTTAATACATACATTTCCTAGGAAATGTATGTATTTCCTAGGCATTGTATGGAATTCCTAAATGGTACTAGGAAATGTATGAAAATCAACATTATACTGTAGAATTTGTGAATGAATGAAAAATAAAATACAGATGAACTGAAGTTTTCCTTAGCAGTGAGACGATTTTTCAGTGCTAGTAACCTAACCTAACCTAACTTAACCTAACCTACTGACATAACATCCCGAATTTAACACATTTCCGATTCTAGTTTAGGAAATGTACACAATTCCTAGGAAATGTGTATAATAAAATTTATTTCACACATTTCCTGACGATTTTAGGCATTATATACATTTCCTAGGAATTCTACATAGTGACGGATTACATACATTTCCGGTAACATATACACCTCAGGCGTAATCAGCGTCTTTGGCCCTTGACGTGTTATAGCCCTCGGTGCTCCGCAACTCGTGCTATAACTTTCACGCTGCGGGCTAAAAACGCATGTTTTACGCTTTTGATGCATACATTACTATTTCAAACACGCTACAACACACGTAAAACTGCACGATAACACCGGTCGATTTAAAATTGAACGTGGAGTTTCCTTGAATACATGTTTAAAAGATTAAATTGGGACCAAATTGGTATTAACATAGACAGTGAAAAATTAAATCATTTGCGCTTTGCCAACAATAACGTGATCGCCGCAGGTTATCTTAATTATGCCAACAAGATATTTCTCGAACTAGTAACCGAGGCACACAAAATCGGTCACAGACGATAATGAATCTTGTTCCAAGTAATCAAATGTCTATTGAGGGTATCTATGTTGAGCAAGTTCCAGTATACAAGTACCTGGTCACAAGATACGCATCAGTAGAGAAAACCAAACAAGTGAGGTCACCTGCTAATATAATTTCTTGCTGTCCTCTACCGTTGTCTAAAACCCCTGCTAAATTCTGGCAAACATCGTCTTTACTAGTTTGATCTGAATCATCACTACACTCCAATTATTACGTTTATCGTCATGACCAAACAAGACGGTTATCTGTGGACGTTATAATGCAGTTCAAAACATGTAAGTTTTCAACATTGTTGCCGGCTATTTAACGTGTTTTTGACGTTTGGTTGCCAATCCGACGTTTGTTGAACGTTATGTTATAACTAAAGCTGATATTATATAGCAAATGCATATTTTGTATATTTGATATGCCGGCAAAACTTTTCGCATATGTATACTAATTATGTGAAAACAAATCGTTTAAGCCAAGTTTCATTTTGCATATTTTGCATATTTATACGTTTTTGAGCATATTTTATGAATTTTGCATATTTGGTTATATTTAGCAATAATTTGAATTTTTTTTGTAAAATTTACTATTTTATTAAATTTATTAATAAAATTTTTATGTACTTATATACTTTCGCTTTCTGCCGTTGGAGTGAAGTGTGCGTATCGAAATGAGCAGAGGAAAGGGGAAGTCCCTGTTAAAATCTTTGACTATATAAACATAGACTGCCAGCAACCCCCATTTTTCTCATAGAAGCAATGTATAAGGAATCGGTCAACACAAAATCCATTTAAAGAGTGTTGGGTGAATAACGGTCTGGTGGGGTTAGGGGAAATCTCATTTTTATGTTGCTTACAATGTGAAGTTGGTGTTGGCAGTCCATGTTTATATAGTCAAACATTAAAATGAATGACGTCTTTGAATAAAAATTAGAGAAATAAATATACTCATACAAAATAATTGAAATTTTTACATTATTTAGAATACTCCTACTTATTTTCAAAAAAATTAGAGGGTATTATGTGCATATATTATAACTTTGGGTGCATATACTCAACAAAATGTATACAAATATATGCGCATATTTTCGTACTTTTGAGTGCATATAATTATCAGCTTTAGTTATAACACAATTTTCACCCATATACGGGGCAAACCATATGTGGGTGAGAATTAATTTTTCATTGTATCACGCAGTGGACATCACGCAATGAACATTTTTGTAATGAAAAGAGCATGTCTCGCGAAGCAGGCAAAGAAAAAAGCGATCGCGTAGGCGTATGCGTTTGATAACACTGCGCTGACAATTGCCGAGTGATCAGCAATCGCACAGCCTCACGTTGCCAACGTTGTTGCCAAATATTTAGCCCGACAAAACATTGAATGTTTGCCCTACCCTCTATACAGCCCCGACCTTGCTCCGTGTGACTTTTTTGTTTTTTTGTTTCCTCGTTTGAAGTCGGAGCTGCGGGGACAACGTTTCAGCTCGTCTGCGGCCGTTCTTAATAAGAAGGCGAAAGTTTCTCCGAGGACAATGGAAAAAAATCTATAAAAGGCTTTACCCAGAACTTCCCTCGTCGACATTGTGACAATAAATAATTTTAAAAATCAAATTAAGTTAGGAGTAAAAATATCTTCACGTTTCTAATAAACTGAATACATTTTCAAATAAAAAAAAAACGCTACCGGTGGTCGAATTGGAACGGCAGGCGCACCGCGTGTACAGCCCAAAACAGTTGTGAGATTTGTAAGGGACCGGGCAATTTCTACCTGCGCCACGAGCACCGCCCTTTCGAATTCCTGAGGTCGTAGCTATACTTAGTAACGCGCTAATTTGTGCCTCGTTTTTATATTGTAAAAAAGTTATTCTGTATCTATTAGCTTCCATTATTGGTAAGAATAAAGCCTGCACTATCTACAAATTATTACTTGTATCTATTACTAAGTTGAATGAAAAATAAACAGAATCTTATCTTTTAAGGTGCTCAACCTGTATATATTTGTCTGAAATTTTCCCGGTTTCATGCCAGGTAGATATACAATGTGTATACAAAATATCGTTTTCCTCCGACAAATATTTTTTAAGTTATACCGCCAACAGACAGACAGACGGAATTGAGAAAACCTGTTTTTCGTCATCTAGGGACCCTGAAACGTGAAGATCTGGAGAAATCTCGAAAGGTGATTTTTTCGCGATTACAATACTTCCCTCGTCTGAAAGAAAAGCGGCTACTAAGAATGGCATCCACTAGGGTGCCACTTATTTATAGGTAAAATAAATATCAAGTATTTCAGGCAAATCGGATAATATTAACCCATACCGACTTTCACATAAAGTTTGATTGATACTCCAAATTGAAAAATTACTCTATCTCATGACAACCATGTAATTTATTTCTGAACAAGTAATTTTTGTGTTGCAATGATTCTTCTTACTCATAAAAATAATTCGGGTGTTAACATAGATGTTGAATAAACATTTAGGCCTATTTAAAAAAATAATACCTATATATATATTTTTTTCTTAATGTTTGTTTTTTGCATCTGGATACTCTTTTCGATAGTCTGCAATTGCATAGAAAAAAGGATAATAAAACAGCGTCAAATTGTTCAAAATATTTTGTAGATTTATGGGTACTTGAAATCAATATGTTTGCTGTTCAATACTTTTTGTTACGCTGTCATTGTAATCTGCCAGAAGTTTCACTCCTCTCTCGGCCGTATCATTTGTTCCTTCAAATTTTTTACAACCTTTTCTCCTTGTATAAACTTGGAACAACTTTTCTATTCAATCTGTGGTCGATTTAAAACTTTGGTAGAAACTAAAAACCTGGCAAGGAAATGTCTGGATTTTCCGTTTATCACTTGGATTAGAATGTCACTGTCTTCATTCTGTAGAAACTCTGGCACATCCTTCACTCTTAAAATACATTTCTTGGACACCTCATTGGCATCATCCTCTTGTTCTTCATCGCCGTCTCTTTAATCTTGATCGTCATAACCAAAATCATCATTTTTGTCATTTTGGGTTTTATTTATTGACAATTTCTTTATATATTTTTGCCATCTTCTCGTTACTTATATCGTCGTCATACAGAGGTAAAGGACTACATTCATCTTTTAAATAATATACATGATTTACTAATTTCTTCCCTTTTATATCAGCAACTTCCTTAACTGGTTAATTGGACAAACTCCTCAAAACATTTCAAATCTGCTAATGACGCCTTTTCTTGCCCGATGAGCTACAAACCAATACTGGCAATATCATTTCACTATGATATCATTAACTTGTAATAACGTTGTTGTCTCTGTTGAAGTCAGTTTATATTGTTGTCGAAAAAGATATATCTTTAGGGAATAGATCCCTTTGGCCATCCATCGAGCATGATGGCAAGCTCCAGGTTGCTTAAATAATGGGTGTTTCTATAGAGGCAGAAAACTTTAAATTGAAATAAAACACAGAAAAAAGTTTTTAAATTCATAAAATTGGCTTTATTTGAAAGATACTTTTTTGGCATTACTATTTGAATATGATTTCGGGCATGTGACTGCCGCAACTGGCGCGTCCGTGGCGTAATCTGGAAAATAAATTAAACAATTTGCAAACGTTGCTCCGGCGTGAGTCTATGCATGATGAATTGCCAAACCAAACTAACCTCAAACAACCCAGAACTGTCAAATCGGCTGTCACAGAAAACAATGTCGCCAATTTAAAGCTCTCCGCCTCAAAAAAAAAAATTGACGAACGATTAATTTCACGAAATGGATCTGTTAACTGGCCACCTCCTTCGTGCGATTTGACGCCATTAGATTATTTCTTTGAGGATATGTAAAGTGGCATGTCTACGCCGATAAACCGGAAACAATTGAGCACTTGGAAGCCAACATTCGACGCGTTATTGCCGAAATACAGCCCGATTTACTACGAAGAGTGTGTGATAATTGGACCTCCAGATTACTACAGTGGCTATAAAGGACAGTGTGGTCAATTTTAAAAAAGGCAGCCATTAAGAGTCGTCTCTACAACAACCAGCCACGCCCTTAGGTATTGTTCTGTGCAAGGCCTGCTAAATTGTAAGACAAACGCCACCCTGCTAAATTGTGCCTTAAACGCCATTTTATACGGACTGGATATATGTGAAATTCGGAGATGCTTTGCAGAGCGCTGTATACCCACGATCGCAAAAATTTGTGCAATATGAGGTGGTCAAATGTGCAGTGTAACATTAATTTTACAAGAAGGTCAATAATATTACTTAAACAGATTTAAACTGCAAGAGACTATGTGAAACGTAAGGAATCGCTGCAGCGATTAAAAATCCTTGTTAACGAGCAACCTAATATTGGAATATAAGTCAAGATGTCCTTTTTTATCTTCTTTATTCTGTTTTTTGTACATAGAAAACGAAAATTGACAACATTTTGCGTTGATCGACACAGAGATTACGTACAAAAACTCAACAAAATTTTTTTTTATATTCATAATCAAACCGTTGTATTTATTCCACCAGTTAATTTAAAGGAATAGAATATTCAGTGTTACGTAGCCCATAAATTCTCTTACATTTGATGCAATCCTCTTTGCATAAGACATGTACTATAGTTTATTCTAGCTTTATGATTTGGACTAATGCGCAATTTTCGCAAAAACCATTTTACTTTTAACTCGTTGACATTTACTTATGCAAACGAAAATTCGGCATTCGCTTACACAGAACACAGTAGAATTTTATGAGGATTATTTCATTCCAGTTCATATTGGGGCTACTTTCAATAAAAAGGACTTAGAACCCAATTTTGTGTGACTATGTGTAATTTCGTAAAACGACTCTTAATGGCGGATTTTAAAACCACCAATCAGAAACAGGACCAAAATTGACCACACTGTTCTTATATAGCCCCTGCACAGATTACGTCATGTACGCGCCAGCCACGGCGCCGGCGGTCACATGCCCGAAATCATATTCAAACAGTAATGCCAAAAAATTATCTTTCAAATAAAGCCAATTTCATGGATATTAAAAACATTTTTCTGTGTTTTATTTCAATTTAAAGTTCTCCGCCTCTAAAAAAAAACACGCATTACAACAGACTGAATTATTTTGATATCCTAAAAATAATAAAAAGAGTTTAATAAACTGTAATCATTTCTTGACCATTTTTCATTCAACATTTTTACACAAAAATTAAGTATTGGATCGATGTTTGCATTTTCCCCTAAAATTCTTTTTAAATTACTGCAATCACTCATAAAGGGTGTTTTTTTAGAGGGATACAACTTTAAATTGAAATAAAACCACAGAAAGATGTGTTTAATCATCCATAAAATTGGCTTTATCTGAAAGATAATTTTATGCCATTTATGTTGAATATGATTTCGGGCATGTGACCGCCGCGATTGGCGTATACCATGACGTAATCTGAAGGTCAATTTTCACACACTCTTTTCGCAGTAAATCAGGCTGTATTTCATTTCAGCAATAACGCGTCCAATTTTGGCTTTCAAGTGCTCAATTGTTTCCGGTTTATGGGCATAGACATGCGACTTTACATATCCTCAAAGAAAATAATCTAACGGCGTCAAATCGCACGAAAGAGGTGGCCAGTTAACAGATCCACGAAATGGATCTGTTAGCTGGCCACCTCTTTCGTGTGATTTGACGCCGTTAGATTATTTTCTTTGAAGATATGTAAAGTCGCATGTCTTCGTGGATCTGTTAACTGGCCACCCCTTTCGTGCGATTTGACGCCGTTAGATTATTTTCTTTGAGGATATGTAAAGTCGCATGTCTACGTCGATAAACCGGAAATGCCATAAAATTATCTTTCAGATAAAGCCAATTTCGTGAATATTAAAAACATCTTTCTGTGTTTTATTTCAATTTAAAGTTGTATCCCTAAATAAAAACACCCTTTATAATAATCGGTTTTTTATTTTTGGCCAGTGTTCTTTAAATCGTTGAAATAAAACAATATTAGGACCAGAGGATGATATGAATGTTTAAATACAGTTGCTAAAAACACTTCAGCTATATGGTGTCGGCAGCCCAAAAAAAAATACATCTTTCTTCATCTTTCTTTCGAGTAACGTACAAGCGCCATTCCACCTGCCTGATTGGAAGCAGTTGTATCAAAAGAAAATGCTTGAACTTTTTCGATTAGACCCCACTTATCTACAATGTCGTACACAGCAGAACTGATCTCTGCACCAGTAGAAGAAGGAACTTCGGGAATTCTTAATAATCTTTCAACATTCGAAGCGATGACCGCCAATCTCTCTACTTTTTTGCCACCACCAGAACACTTCGATCACATTTTCCATACCAGTGAAGTGTTATACACTTTACAATTTACATCACTTTCCAAAAATCAGTTTCTCGCTGTCTGAAAACTGCTGAATCTTTGGATTCATTTTTCTGGAGGTCTCGTCACGTTTCGTACATTTTTTTAATTATTACATATAATCTCATAAGAGCATTAATTCTTTCCGAAAATTTTTTGAGTGCGTTCCAACAAAGTCGTATTAATTTGCCCTAGCGGGACGCGAGTGCAAATTAGGACGATGTTGGAATGCACGAAAAATAATTTTCGGATATGAATTAATGCTCGAATGCAGATTCGGTAAGAAAATCGTAACGACACAAACCCTCACAGTTAGGTTGGGTCTACCTACAATAAATTTTCAAGAAATTTTGTTGTTGTCTTGGTTACGGTTCGTGAACTAATTTTTCTATTGGTCATTAATGAGTCTCGTACGATTCTCGCTAGAATTTTGTCAGGATTTTGCGTCGGTATCCTTGATTTCTTCCAACACAAATGATTTCTTCAGCAATGAGTTTAATACTGGTAGATAAGTCTGTATCTTAAATTATAAAATAAAACTTCCAGTACGTACCCTGTAAAACTTCATGCTTAAGTCGGCACGGGTCAATATTATCCGACCTAGCTGCAATTTCAGACGTTTTCTGTTGCATCCAAAGGAACAAATTTAGGGGGAGTCCTTAATAAATTAACCATTTGCGAGTGGTTGGTAGAAGCTCATAAACGAAATCGTTTATTTATTAGCAATGTGGTATGAACGGACGAAGCTACATTTACAAGGAACGGCATCTTTAACTATCACAACGAACACGTTTGGGTCCATGACAATCCTCATACAGTTCACGAAAGAAACTACCAGGCACGTTTTTCAATAAATGTATGGGCAGGAATACTTGGAGACGCCACCAATGGCAACGTGCAAAAAAGACGTAATTCGGGCGCTAATATTAGGAGTGCTACAAAAGTAACTTGCCACTAGAAACTGTGCAAAAAGTTGTCATTTTGACACGATCGTAGAAAATAGTATTTTATTTAACAAGCATATAATGTAGGCTATATTACATGAGGATGAAATTTACACACGAGCCGAAGGCGAGTGTTGTAATCATCCAAGTGTAATACAGCCATTATATGCGTGTCAAATACAATATTTTATCTACTACTATGTATATAGTTGATGACACTGTAAGTCTACGTCAAATTCGAGGTTAGCATGTTAGGTTTTTCGTCAGTCTATGTCAAATTCGAGCTTAGCAGGTTAGGTTTTGCGTCAGTCTATGTCAAATTCGAGCTTAGCAGGTTAGGTTTTGCGTCAGTCTGCGTCAAAACTGACGCAAAACCTAACCTGCTAACCTCGACGTTAATGTCATTTTTTCTACGACCACTACTAAAAGTAGGCCTTTTAGCATTAGCTTGTTGAACTAAAAATTACGTTTTATAAATCAGCGTCCAAAAAGTGAAATCATCTGGTTTTGAATTTAGTATTTTAAACTAGAAGTGAGGTTATAAAGTTATTCTAGTTACTTCTTTCGTTAGAGGCAAAGTGTTTTTTAAATTATTAAGCATTATGTAATGAATAAAGTAAAATGTGTACTATTATAATTACCTTTGATAACTAACTTTGACAGCTAACGCGGCCATCTCTTTACTATGACATAAACTATAACTGTCATAATGCAAACCTTTGTTAAATCGACATTTATGGATTCATAACAGTAAATTTAAGACCGTAGAAAAAATATTGTGTGCAAACTCGTGCTAAAAGACACGAGACATGAAAATTATGAAACGAAGCTTTTAACACTTGTTGCACAAATAGCTATTATATTAATGTTATTTTAACGTAATGTGGAAAATGTCAAGTTTTCGTGTTTTAATAAATGTCATGTCTACGGTTCAAATTAACTGTTGGTCTAAAAGGCGCTCAAAATCAACAACGTAAAAACGTAATGTAAACATGTTAATAGGGAGTTTTCACTAAACGGCACATTAAACTAACGTTACGATAACGTTACGTTAAAATAGAAAAACAAATGATTTGGATTGGCTGTATCATTGAAATCGCTAGGTAACATTAGCTTTAGCGGATCGCTATTTTAATGGACCGTTATGCAAAAACTTGCTATTATCACGTTGTTGTAGCAACGGTATATGGACGTTAAGAGACGACTACTAATCTAAAAAAAGAATTTTATGTAAGACAGTTTGCGCAAGGGTAATTACTTCCTTTTACGATAAAGGAAATATTGGATTCACCCCAAAAATTCGAAATTGAGTTTTCAACAGATCATTACGTTTTAGAGTCCCCTGAACCCAAAAAACGTGTTTTTGTTCATTGGTTGTCTGTTTGTCTGTGTGTGTGTGCCTGTGAACAGAATATCTCAAAAAGTAAAAGAGGTATGGCGTTGAAACTTCATATATACTTTTTGTGCGACAGCAAGCTTTTGAAGAAAATCGCATAACCGAAACTTTACATTTTTATTTCATTTTTAATGTGTATTGATGTGAGATAGGTGATTTTCCAGATGAATACCTCTAAAATGGGTTTCTTTTTTTCCTATTTTTTTATTGACTCCTGTTTTAAATAGAACACCCGGTATATGATTACATTTTTGAATTCAGCTTAAAATTTTAGAGAAAAGTTGTCTCTTGCACTAACGTTCTATTTTGTACGGCTGCCGTAGAATTCGTAATTTTGCAAAATTTTTGACAAATGCTTAAAAATTAAGTCAGATTTTTGGCTAATAATTATAAGATCACTGTAAAAGGAAGTTGTGTGAGTGTATCACACCAGATTTTTTTTTCCTTATAATAAATCCCCTTATGTACTATAAGGTCTACTCATTACCCTTTTTCTGTGGTGTAACAATTTTCTCTCATTATTTAACTATAAGGAACTGGGCGAAACAAAAAAAACTGGAGTTTTTGGTCAGGTCAGGTTTTTGGTATGGCTTGTTTTATAATATGTCAATGTGACATTTGTCCAAAATGACAGTAAAATAACGCGCAATAACAAGAAAGCGAGTAAGACTAAAATCTTATTTTAAGCATTAGAGACTTCTTCGAAGAGGGGAAACATCAGAGTACATAGGTCAAGAATGTCTTTATTAAGCATCCCTTACATTAAAAGTTAGGTATACGTCAAATTCCTTCTGAAGTCTTCTACCTGTGGTCTAAATTATCTTTTCGAATTTCACTGTAATATAAGACATACTTTTAAACGCTATAATTTGTTATTTCTGACGTCACTGAAAAAGGGTAATGTGTATAGGTATAAGCGTCGTCTGCGTTGATTGTTTATAATCAACGCAGACGACGGGTATAAGGAACCGTTAGAACCCTTTATAATACAAGCAGACGCATGTCGCACAAGTTGCATAAAATCTTGCATCACAGTACTTTTGCGTTTACATGTTGGTGGCCATGATGCAACCAAAACATAACCCTACAACGTCAAACAGTTCACTCGTTGTGGTTTATATCATCTATGCTCGCTGTTCTATCTTCTAACCTTGTGTTTGAGTTGCCAACTGTGTTCGTTTTCCTGTGTCTTCTTCCTTTTATGCATTGCCTCTCATATTCTTTATTAAAAAATCAGTCTATATCAAGACTAAGGAATACTTTTTTTTTTGGCTATAAGGTAAGCGTAAAACATTAATTCATTTTTGAATGAACTATTTACGGTCTTTTCTGTTTTTCAGATTTCAAAATCTTCGAGCATGACCGGTTGTTCAGCCTCGAATTAGTGCTATTAAACGTATAGACATTAACATATTTTCATTTTCTGAAAAGTAACTAATTTTTTGAATTTGCCGCTTTTGTGATGTGATTCAATATGGCTGACAAGCATGCTCGTATTATATAGGTGCTTTGGAACCGTTTATAGCGTATACGGCATTTTCCAACGTTGTATTTGTAAATAACGCAACCAATCAGAATATAGAACCATATGCGTTTCCATGTTTTTCCATAACAATATTGTGTTGACAGTTTTTTGGTATGAAAAACGTCGCAGAGAACTTGTCAGACTATTTAAAGCATTGTTAAATTTAAAATGTGTTCTGTTGGCGATCACAGCAATAACTCGAAAAAACTCGATTTTTTTTCACTGAGAAAGAAAGAATTAAAGTCATAAAACAACTCTTCAATCTATTATGCGAAGATCGCTAACCCAATGAAGATGCATTATAGTCCAGTCAAATGGTAATTCGAGGTGGAAAGTTCTGGTGTAGTTGGTTTTAGTGGCTTACTTTATGTTTTTTGGGGTGCTGAACACGAATCTGAAGTTGTCCAACAAAATTTTTTTCGGCAAATATGAGAAATCATAAAAAACCACTAAAAATCACAGTTTTTTTTAGTTTTTGGCTTATTAATTTTCAAAGTAAGCTTTTTACGCAAAAGATGATACTATATTAAAATAAAGACGAGAAATTTTCCTACAATTCATGTTCATATAATTTTTTTGTAGGGCATATGGTTTCCGCGCTAAGAGGCGTTGAAAAACTGCCGAAAATCAGTAGATTTTGGAAAATAGCAAAAAACACATTTTTTACAGCCTTTCCGTTCATAGCACTAAAACTAAGCATTTCTTTGTAAATATTATCCTATACTTCGAAAGAGCAGATAAAATTCTGTACAATTTATGTGTAAATAATTTTTTCGGACTTTCAATAGTTATGAGAAAAGCAATGACGAATGCATGAAGTAGTCAGTCTCCTCCTTTTTGGAGGCATATACTTACATGCATCATTATACGTCTGCGCAGATATGTAAAACGTTAACCTTAGGTTATATAGGTGCAACAAAAAGATAAACAGCGATTCATGGTTGATTAATATGAAAACTGTGTATTTTTATCAATATAATAAAACAGGTATGTGACGTATTGAGCTAGCGGACTATCTAGTTCTTTGCCTTACAAATTGGACTATGAGCTTTTTTAAAAGAAGTATGGGTCACGAAAACTAATTGATATTATGTCAGCCTTAGGACTTTGCACCTCTTATTCTGAAGCTGTTCGTTTGGAAGTGTCAGTAATCATGAGACCATCTTTACGAATAGACTCCACAGCTTTCCATCAATCCGTTCATGACAACACGAATTTTAACACTCGTACACTGAATGGGTATAATACCTTTCATGCAATGGGGTGTATACATTTGATAATCCCAAGAAATGCTATTGCTCCAGATCAGAGAATTGTCCTCCCAGTGAAGAAAATTCTACCAGCTCAACTAGTTGGCGAGATGGGCGCCGTTTCCTTGAAAATTTTTGAGAAAGCAGGTTCTCCTGGCTTAAAGGATTTCCAAAAGTTTTTTGTTTCATCCGATACTATCACACCTTGTTTGGCGGACCTAATTTGGCTTTACAGCAAGTGGAAAGATGTGCCCAACATTCCAGGATGGAGTGGTTTCATGGAGCAAACCACAAATGGTCTCCTTTGTTGCTTGCGTGCCATTTATCAATGCTCCACCGAGCGATTCAGCAGTATATATACAGCTTTACTCACTTCCGTAGAACAATGAAAATCTATGAATCAGCAAGCATCTGTGAACACTTTCGACCTGCCGAGGCTGGCTTGGGAATGAAGAAGATCCTGGACAATGGGGTTGGAAGAAAACCATAGATGGTCTGGAGCCAGTAACCACGCTAGAACCACCAGCACCTCAAGCCGTTTTGAAACTTATTTCTTGCAAATGCAAGAAGACCTGTCAGAAAAACTGTGGATGAAAAAAGCAGGCCTCAAGTGCTCCAATATGTGTGTGAACTGCGAAACCAGTTGCAATAACATGTCTCTTACTGAAAATCGAAGAGTACGGGGATGACCCGGAACTTCCTGAAGTACTTGAATGTAACTATGCATAAATAATTCCATTTCATCTTTATTTTTTTACTCATTCACTTTTATTTATGTGTTCAAAATATGTATCCTAATACAACTATTCCATGTTCAAACAATTAAAACTAAGTCATTAATTATATTTAATTTATTTTTTAGATGTAGAGGAACCGGAAGGTATCCCTGCAGAAATCATGGAACCTTTGACCAAGAGGGGTTGGTTTGACTGACGAGGTTCACTTCAGTGTCAATAATCATTTAATAATAAGCGTTTTATAAAATACCTACCTATATACCCATGTTATTATATGTATTGTTTAACATTGCACAGTTTTCATATTAATCAACCATGAATCGCTGTTTATCTTTTTGTTGCACCTATATAACCTAAGGTTAACGTTTTACATATATGCGCAGACATATAATTGTGCATTTAAGTATATGTCTTCAATAAGGAGGCGACTGACTACTTCATGCATTCGTCATTGCTTTTCTCATAACTATTGAAGGTCCGAAAAAATTATTTACACATAAATTGTACAGAATTTTATCTGCTCTTTCAAAGTATAGGATAATGTTTACAGAGAAATGCTTAGTTTTAGTGCTATGAACGGAAAGGCTGTAAAAAAATATGTTTTTTGCTATTTTCCAAAATCAACTGATTTTCGGCAGTTTTTCAACGCCTCTTAGCGCGGAAACCATATGTCGTACAAAAAACTGATACAAACATAATTGTAGGAAATTTTCTCGTCTTTATTTTAATATAGGGTGATCTTTTGCGTAAAAAGCCTACTTTGCAAGCTATAAGCCAAAAACTAAAAAAAAACTGTGATTTTTAGTGGTTTTTTTATGATTTCTCATATTTGCCGAAAAAAATTTTGTTGGACAACTTCATATTCGTGTTCAGCACCCTAAAAAAACATAAAGTAAGTCACTCAAAACAATTACACCAGAACTTTCCACTTTAAGCTCTTTTTGAGCACCATTTTACTGGACTATTATGGAAGAACTTACATGAGGTGTTATGCTATGATAATAGAATGAGGTAAGCATTATTTAAATTTTACCTGAAGGTGAAGTAAGAGCGTAATTTATTAAGTGGTGACGTCTGTTAAATGTTTTAGATTTGAACCGTGCAGCTTAAGAACGTTAAAAGAACATTTGCCTGAGCAAGACCGTAAATTTAAAAAGTATGCTTTCGAAGAAGCTACGCAAAGCGGGAAAGAGAGGACAATTACCATTTACAAGTAGGAATAACGCAAGATGACCAAGCAACAACGTAAAGAAGTGCAAAATTGGAGCATTCAGAATTACCGAAACAAATACGGAACGCCGCAATGAAGACCTCTTTCGAATGTATGAATAGCGAAGTAGGTGTTGACAAGGTGTTAAACTGATGCTTGGGATGCCACGCAAATTTATAATACAGTAGAAAAGAGCGAACAAGTTATAGTAGTCGTAGTAGTATCGGTTTTGGGGAGACTGATGTCAGGCAAATAGACCTTCATAGGCCCTTTTTGCCAATCCCATGGATAAGTTCTAGACATGCAGAGAAGCAGGTACCTTAGTCTTACTCAGAATTTTGCCGAGACTAAGGAGTTCCAACCCTAGCAAGGGATCTTTTACATGCTACACATCGTAGTAACATGGGACCCACGGCTTTACATCACTTCCGAATGATGGCATTCTGTAAAGGTTTTCATCCTCATTTTTTTATTTTTAAAAACTGCACCGGGATCGGGGATCGAACTCTTGACCCTTAGATCAGTAGCCAGAAAGCTTAACCACTGAGCTATGGAGCCCGGTTAACCAGTTACAGTAGACGACAGTGAACCCGTAAGGGTATCTATAGTATGATGAAAAATTATTTTCATCTAGTATGGTCATGGAATACATCCTAATTTATGAAAGCAACTATAACTCACTTACAAAGCAAACGTCAAATTTTGACATCAAGTATAAATGTAGTTGCATTCATAAATTAGGAACTATTCCATGGCCATACTAGATAAAAATAATTTTTGGTCATAATTTACTTCTGTATTTAATGAAGAAACGAACATCACTATCGACTAACGAACAAAGTGCTGCTGTAAAAAGAAAATTCACTACACGGGCAAGAAAAACTAGAAAAACCGAAAATAATGGTGCATTTTAATACCTTGGAGAAAAAATGAACTGAAAACGAATTTAAACTAAAAGAAGCAAAATATAGTAAAACACGAGCAGTGAAACAAATTCATATTTTCCTAGTGTAAAACTGAGTTTGAGTTTAGAACGCCACCTACTGCATTCTTATTTGAAATGTAGTACAGTATGGCTATTGAATAGTTCCTAATTTATGAATGCAACTACATTTATACTTAAATGTCAAACTTGACAGCTGCTTTTTAAGTGAGGTATAGTTGTATTCATAAATTAGGAAATATTCAATAGCCATACTAGATTAAAATCATTTTTGATCATATTATACAGGGTGAATCCTAAATGGCAGACAATAGACATAGCATCCGATTCTGCATCAAAGATGGAGCTATAGAGTCTCTACCAATTTGCTGTTAGCCTCATAGGTGAGGAGTTATTGGCAGTCTTAAGTTAGATTCGAGGTTGCTTATTGTGCGATATTTTTATGAAATAATGATTTGTAGCTGTAGTATTATCAACAAAAGGAATCACCAATCTGTAATTGTAATCATCATACCCTTGGTTTATGTAGAATTTCTATCAGAAGTTTGAAATTTCTGCAATGCTTGAGTTTTACAAAAATGTTGCAACAATGTGCAATACAATTTTCACATTTTAAAACATGTAGGATTTTAAGTAATTCGACTTTTAATGACATTTTTCTGCGATCGTGTCAAAATGACAACTTTTTGCACAGTTTCTAGTGTCAAAAGTGACGTTTCTAGCACTCTTAATATCAGCGCCCGAATTACGTCTTTTTTGCACGTTGCTATTGGTTGCGTGTTTTAATAATATTTTTCCGTTGATCGTTTACTTATTGGTTTCATTAATGTATAGAGAATCGTCTATTAATGACCTTTATAAATGAATGATTTTTAATTAATGAACGATTTTTAAAAATCTGTTTATGTTGGTGGCACTGTAAGTCTATATCAAATTCGCGGTTAGCAGGTTATTTTTTGCGTCAGTTGGTGTCAACACTGACGCAAAATCTAACCTCCACATTATTATCCACTGCTAGCTCTAGCTCAAAGCAATGAAAAACCTTCTTCTCAGTCAAATGGATATGTTCACAATAACAATTCTTCCTTATTTCACTTTTTATATTTAAAACCAGTAATTGCCAACACTATAATCGTATTACTTTAGTAAGATATAATTTCAAGTACCTTCAAAATATTTTATAAAGTTTTTAAAATAATGACAAGATAATTTAGTTGACTTGACACAATAAAATTTTATTTTATTTTATTTTGTACTCAGCCAACAGCCGGCCAATTATAGACGTCGCCGTACATTTTATGGGGACTTCCAACCCCACTAACGACTGTCATGATGTTATTAAGACATCCGGGACCAACTATTTCCGTGGCAGCCGTACCACGAGGCGCCGAGAGAAGCAGCCGTGACACTCCTATGCAAGTTCTGACCAGAAAGAGCGTTGTTTAACTTTACTGATCGTACGTGGACGCTTGATCAAGCTACACCACCCGAGATCTACAAAATTATGTATCTACAGTGTGTCCCCGGATAGCTGAAACGATTCTTGTAAAACGTAAAAAATCACGATTTAAATTTTCATTTTTTGGGGTTCAGCCCTGCTTGGTTAAAGGCGAATTTCTAACATAATTTCAGCTTTGAAAAATCAAGTATGCATTGGAAATTAAAAAAAACCTATTTTTCCGAAGAGTAAAGTTCTTATATGTGGCTAATACGACAAAAAGTTATTAAGAAAAGTTGTTTAGAATCAACATTTAGGCCCCTAAACCAAATTTCAAAATCCTCGGCCAACTTTGATCTCTCACATTTTAGAGGTAGGTTAGTACACTGTAATAGCTATTTATGCAACAAGTGCTAAAAGTCGACTTTTATGCGCGAGACATGAAAATTATGAAACGAAGCCGAAGGCTAAGTTTCATAACATGTCTCGCGCATAAACGACTTTTAGCACGCGTTGCATACAATATTTTATCTACGACCTTAATTTTACCGTGATTAATCCATAAATATCGATTTAAGAAAGGTTCGCATCTGCGACGCTGCGTCATAATGAATAGTAGCCTACGCCGCTGGCGATTGTTTGGCCACGCCCGTGCTGTCAAGGTGACTTACGAAATGTAATTATTGATACTCCACATATGACTGTATTCATTACATAACGCTTTAATTATTTCAAAAACGCTTTACCTGTAACGCAAGAAGCAACTAGAATAGCTTTACAACTTCACTTGCAGTTCGAAATTGTAGTTTTGAACCTCGCGTCACTTTTAGCAAATGTGCTAAAAGTAAACAGCTGATTTCTTTAAACACGGTAAACTATAAAACGTCACTTTTAGTGAAACAAGCTAGCGCTAAAAGGCCTACTTTTAGTAGTGGTCGTAGATAAAAAATATTATATAAGTCACAGCCTGCTGTCATGTTGAAAAAATTAGACTTTACAGTAATCTCATCATTAAATAATTGTAGGTTATGTCACAGGTTTGTGGAAGTATCAACATTATTTTGTTGAAATTCGTGTCATGTTTTTTTTATAGTATTGTAATTACAACTAAAGTGCGTTAAAAAACGCTTTACCCAGAATTCAGCGCTCTCGGTCACTTGAGTTTCTAATTATTCTGTGTTCGAGTTGTCAGTTGTCAACCGTCAAATAGAGTTTATCTTTTAGAAGAGTTATTTATTTTGTTCCTGTGTACATTATTTTGTGTAAAATAGTTCTTATCTGAACTGAACTGCAACCTAATAGTCGTAATAGCTATTTATTTTTCAAGTTGTAAAATAAAAGTGTTTTTCACACTAGACGTGAAGTTTGCTCTACGAGCTCTAGCGAGTTGTTTGTTAAGAACACTAATTTTACAACGTGTTGTATACAAGATTTTCTGTAATTTTGAGTCGTATTAATTTTTCTAGTAAATAAAAAATAGCCGGTACTACAATGCAAGTATATACCGAGAATAAGCTATCAGAGGTATAATTGTCATAGATTCCTTTGTTACAGCAATCGTTTCTAGGGTATTTATTTCACGGATAAGTTATCCTCGGTTTGTAGAACTGGCCCTTAAACCTACAAAGTTATTCTAAATTTTTATATTAGCACTCGTGTCAATATGAAATCTCATATTGCAACTAGTGCGAATATATGCATCATTTTGACGTTCAAAACAACAAAATGTTATTATATTAGGTCAAAATTATAGACCATGGATTTTACTACTGAAGAAGTGGTCATGCTTGACGTGATTCTGTGTGTATACGCAATCCATAAAATAAGTTACGACATGACTTTCAAAAACTACTGTTTGACACAAGGACACTTGATAACGTTTTTTAACCTACTTTACTACACAAAGAATCATTGAAAATGAACAGGGCTATGCAACCACCATTACAGTAGTTGATTTACGTTTTCTGAATAGTCTCTACATGATCAGAAATATTATTTACATCGACAGTTCTATACAATTTTTGAAAATTATGGTAGCCTTCTAAAAATATTGTTTCAAATGTGTTACATGTGTTGCATAACCCTGTTCATTTTCAATGATCGTGTGTGTAAGTGCCAGTTACATATCTTACGTCAAACTAAATCTATCTAGTATTAACAGATTTGTATTTCACAATAACAAGAAAGCCTTTGTGGCAAATGTTTATAAAACATCAACATTATGCTGAGACGGATTTACTAAATTAATGCAAAACCATTGCACTTTTTTCAACATTGTGTTGTGCTTGTGCTGTTGGATCTTCTGTTAGATGTGTTTATTAAAGCGGACGGGATCAATTTAATAATTTCAAATCCGAATCTTCCTTAGAATCGGACGACTCTGCCAACGAAATTGCCACAGGAGGAATGTCAACCACGCAATGTTCTCCCATATATGTCACACAAGAGTTCCTCCAAAACCTTTCTGACATTTTATTGTGAATTTGGGGCGGACAGAGGTCGGGAAAGTTTTTTTAATATGAATTTCTAGTTGGTCTCTTCTCTAACAACACTGAGTGATAAGGAGCGTTATCTGTAACCATAATACATCTACGTCAATAAAATTCACTTCTTCCTTGCATCAGCATTATCCAAATATTTCTTAAAGAATTTCAGTTTCCTTGCCAACAGTATCTTTGAATCAATGATTTTTTTCATATATTTTTTACAGTTGCTCCATATCGATTTAGTTTGTAGAGTTTGTAAAGTTTTGTGTCGCCCCCACTGTATTCCAACTTCAATCTAGCATGGTCTAATAAATTGTAAAGAGTAAAATGCTTGTGTTCTTTGTGGTATTTCCAAATTTTACGGCCCAGTTGGAATTTCAAAAATGCATTATCCAAATAGTTATCTGTTAGCTCGTTTGAAAGTTTTTCTACAGTCTGAACATTATATTAATATTAAATATTTTTCGGCAGGCAACAAGCCGCGACTTCGTCTTGGCTTGTACTTGCCTACCTCAAATGTTAATAGGTCGTTACATTCCTTGTTACTTAAATAGCTATAAGCAGCCGAACCGAGCATCTGTCGCCGTGGGTTATGGTGTGACAGCTGCTGTGGCCGTGTGCTATTAGCTCGGGTGATTCAGTATGTTCATATATCATTATAGTAGCACGTTATTTAAACAACCGAGGTTGGCGCAGGGGTAAGTGCTCGCATGTCATGCGGGTGGCCTGGGTTCGATTCCCGGCCGATGCATTCTTTTTTTTTTTAATTTATGGTAATGAAATTTATCTGAATACGTTTGCGGATAAAATAGTATATGTTATTCGGAGTAAAAGTGACTTTATGTGGCTTAACTGAATTATTTGCCCTACTAACGTTGGGTTAAATAAACTTCAGCTTCGCCACATAAAGTATCACTTTTACTCCTAATAACATAATCTACTATTACACGAATCTTCAATTGATAGTCTTCCAGTCACTTGCAAAGCTGGTTACTTCTTTTTATAATTTTATAGTTTCTATGGAAATTTTCTGAAGACTGATGTTGGTGCCTTCTGCTCCTGGTTATATACCGAGGATTCGTTACTGTTGGCTACTCATGTAAATCTCGTATATTATTGGGACTTGTCCTACAAGGCCCAATAACATATAAGATGGTTGCTATTGGCTGACGCATCGTCGCGCCTTCTCTTTCAAAAATAGTTGGCATATTTTCCAAGGTTAAGCTTGGTGGAGCTATAGAGGTTATATTTTTTTAAGTATAAAATAATTCATCTTGATAAATATTAAAAATTAAGTTCTGAGCGATATCAACAATGACGAAATTATTAACAGTTTTGGGTCAAACATGCAACCTGTAGAACGCTTTATAATATTGATTTTATTTTGCTATTCAATATACAACTTATTATATTTCGAATATACAGTGTGTCCCAGGATTGATGTTACAAGAGGTGAGAATTTTATTTTAAGGTTATGGGATTCGGTCCTGCTTGGTTTGAAAAGAATTTAAAGAATATTTTCAGTTTTTGAAAAACACGTAGGTAAACTACCCCGTTTGTTTATGATACGGCAAATTGTATTTAAAAAAGTTGGCTTTATACAAAATTTCAGAAAGATCTGTCGACTTAGATAAGAGTGTCATTTTTAATAAATGCAATTTGTTTAATCTAAAAAATAACGGTGTATAGGGTCATAATTTATTATTCTAAACAACTTTTCTTAATAAAATTTTGCCGTATCATAAACAGAAATGGTAGTTTACCTGAAAATAAAATACAATTTATATTGTTTAATTAGAATCTAAAAAGCAAGTTTTTTATAAGTCCACAGATATTTCTGAAATTTTGTATAGGGCTATAATTTATCATTCTGAACAACTTTTCTTAATACAATTTTGCCGTATCATGAACAAAAAGGGTAGTTTACCTAAAAATAAAATAGTTTTCGCTTCCCTGTCGAGGCCTACGTGTTTTTCAAAAATTAAAAATATTCTTAAAATTCTTTTAAATCCAAGCAGGATCGAATCCCAAAACCTTAAAATAAAATTCATAAAATTTTAGTCCATCTCACCCCCAAAGGGCCCCCTAATTTTCTTTTTCTTTCATTCAATAAATGCTTATCGAAAAAAATAAGCACACACTGTACATCAGATTCTCATATCAACTGCATGTACGTATATGAAGAGTAAAAAAAAAGAAAATGATAGCACAATTTTGAAGAAAAGTTTTGGAAAGAGTCATAAATATTATTTTAATTTTGGCAAAATCTTCCCTGGCCCTTAGGGGACACGATAAAAATATCTCTAGTGGTATATATGGTGGAAACTTGACATTGTCAATTTGTTATCCAAATATGACCCCATTTTGCAAGAGATTGTTTTAAGGGCAAAGGGAGCCATAAAATATTTAAGTCCAAGTGTTGAAAATGCAGTTATAGACTGTTTAGCTTCGAAACTCATTCAAATAATTTTAAAACAAGTGCAGGATGCGCCATTTTACTCGATAATCATTGGTACATACTACTCAAGATATTACAAAAATCGATCAGATCAGTAAGGTCATTCGGTACGTCCACATAGAGAGAAACAAGGAAGAACAAGCTATTGATTTAAACATCAAGGAAACATTTTTGGGCTGTACTACAGCGGACTCCCAAGATGTCCAAGGTTTAACTACAACAATTTAGACCCTTTAAAATGTTTAAACTTAAATATCAATAAGTGTAGAGACCAGGGTTACGATGGGGATGTCATTATGAGTGGCGCCTATGGCGGAGTCCAAAGAAAAAGAATGAATTAGAAAATGCAGCTATTTACGTTAAAGGTGTAGGGGAAATTGAATCTTTTTTTGCTACTGTTCAAAACATATACACATATTTTTGATTAAGTATAAATCGGTGGATTCTTTTAAATTCCATTACGGGCGAAACCACTATAAAATTAAGGAAACCTAATCCTACACCATAGTCTTCCAGAACGCAATCCCTCACCGAAATGAAATTAGGATAATTTTGAATTTGTAATTCTTTGCGTTTTTGTGAATAAAAATTTTGGGAGTAACTGACATCAGTTCAAAAGTACTACAGGATCTAGACACGGCTACAACCTGTATTAGAATACCTCTAGAATATTTAAAAGAGTATCGAAGTGAGTGAATTAGAAGCAACCAATTTAGCCAACCACTGGAACATAGACATTTTGACGAACTTTTGGAAGATCGAAGGTTATCGGATTCTAATAAGTATTTCAAAGTCAACTTTTGTTATAGAGCTTTAGATATCACAATAACCCAGTAAAGTCAGAGATTTGAATCTATGTTTCAAACGGAAAACCTTTTTAGTTTTCTAAATCCAAAGACTTTTTGTGAAATGACTGAGAAAGATCTCTTTCCAAAGCAACAGCTTTTCAAATCTTTTATAAGAATGATATTTCACCTTCATTTCCTATAGACATTTGTTCCTTTGCAAAAATTCTTATAATCTAGATAAGCTAAAAGAGTTTAAGAGTGTGATACAATTTGCCAAGTTTTTAATAGTTGGTAATCGGAATTTATCCTCAAGTTTTCCTGAAATTGCCACAGCACTGTTTTAATTTTTTATTGTTCATTGAAATGTTAAACAGTGTTTAACATGATCGGATCCTCGAATGTTAAGATACATTTAACATGCATCCACTCATTTAACATGCATCCACTCGCGTCCTCGAATGTTAAGATACATTTAACATACATCCACTCATTTAACATGCATCCACTATAGCAACATCACACACATTCATGGTAGTCCGATTTCGATTTAGCAGTTTTTACTTCCTTTTACAATAAAGGAAGTATTGGATTCACCCCAAAAATTTGAAATTGAGTTTTCAACAAGTCTTCACGTTTTAGAGTCCCCTGATCCCAAAAAACATATTTTTTTCATTGGTCTGTCTGTGTGTCTGTCTGTATGTCTGTGTGTCTGTGTGTGTGTCTGTCTGTGAACAGAATATCTCAAAAACGGAAAGAGGTATGGCGTTGAAACTTCATATATAAGTTTTGTGTACATTGTAGATGCGACAGCAAGCTTTTGAAGAAAATCGCATAACCGGAAGTACGTGTTTACTCTTGTGATTTTTCAGTTTTTTCGATTTTTTCAAAAACGGCTCTAACGATTTTTTTTTCAACTTTACATTTTTATTACATTTTTAATGTGTATTGATGTGAGATAGGTGATTTTCCAGTTGAATACTTCTAAAATGGGTTTCTTTTGTTTTTTTCTATTTTTTTATTAACTCCTATTTTAAATAGAACACCCGGTATATTACTACATTTTTGATTTCACCTTAAAATTCTAGAGAAAATTTGTCTCTTGAACTAACACTCTATTTTGTACCGTTTTTGTAAAATTTGTAATTTGTGAAAATTTTTGACAAATGCTTAAAAATTTAAAATCAAATTTTTGGCTAATTATAAGATCACTGTAAAAGGAATTGTGTGCGTGTATCACACCAGATTTTTAGTAATTATTATTAATTCAAAATTATTGCCTCAATGAACAATAAACTAATGAACGCATTTCGAATGTTAAGACTGGGTTACCCCTCTTAATACGTTAATTACTATAACATTACCTGTGTCGGTCGCTTCATCAGAAAGACGCTTCTCGAAATTAAAAATTATTAAAAACTAGCTAACCCGGCAAACGTTGTTCTGCCCAAAAATAATTTGTCTCTGAAACACCGTTTCACCACTATAGAGTTTTAATTTTATGTCATGTCCACTGTCTTGGACTTAAAAATAAATGCCATTTTTGCAATCAGTTTCCCAAAAAAAACCTCAATAACAACACCCATATCGATTTTTAGGCTTATTTACCCCATTTCACCCCCTAAGGGGTTGATTTTCGAAAAATCACGAAATACCTGTTTGCTTATTTGTTTTTAGGAGTTCTTCTACGAAGTTTCAAGTCAAAATGTCTATTTAATATTATTTTTCCACACAAAATTGGAACCCTCATTTTACCCCTTTAGGGGTTGAATTTAGAAATATCTTTTCTTATTCCTTCTATACATCATAGCTGTGACCTACCCGGCGTTGCCCGGGCATAATATTACGTGAACCTATGCGTGTATATTTTGAAACATGACTTTTCCATTGTTTTATTCCGGGTTTTCCATCCTGAAAAAAAATCGATTTTTCCTAATTTTCCGAGTTTTCCACACCGATTTTCCCATTTTTTTCTTCGAAAAACCATTCAGAAACACAAACATACGAAATCCCATACAAAAATACCATACAAAATCATCTTTTTGATTTTCCGAATTTTCCGACTTTTCCGGTGGATTTTCCCAAAATTTTCTTTCATACAAACCTTTTCCTGATAATTACGAACACAACAACAAAGAATGAGCCAAATCGATGTAGCCGTTCTCCAGTGATGATGTAACATATATGCGGCAATTGATTTTTATTTATATAGATTATGCCAGATACAGTATGCACTAAGAGCTGTTGAAAAACTTTTTTTGTCCATTGAACTGGAGATAGCTGATAAAATGGAGTTGGAAGGACAGGCGTAAGCCCTTTGCTTAAAATCTCGTTTTTATATTTTTAACCGTCTTAGTTAAGACATTGTTTTGTAGTGCCTTATCTTATTATTATTATTTATTAAATGCATTATTATTATTATTGATGTTTTTGTCACTTTGTTTTATTAAGGAGATATATGGGGGCCCACAGCAAACTTTTGCGGGGGGGGGGGGGGGCAAAATCTGAAGTTACGCCACGATCGTGTTTACTACTATACAAGTGGGTTAAGAGCATCATTAATATACGTGTGTGTAAGCACACAAGTATATTAATGATGCATTATCACACATGTATTGTACACAATTTTATCTACAACTGCCTATAATAGAGAAAATATTTTAGTAGGCAAATGCCATTATATCATTCATTTGACACTATTTCAGTTAGGTAATGAAGCCATTGCACCACTCAGTTAGCTAATGAAGCCGTTACATAACTGAGTGGTGTAATGATCTTCATTATCTAACGGAAATAGTGTCAAATGAGTGACGTAATGAGTTACTTATCCCACTGGAGTAGATACAAAATATTTTTAAATCGTAAATGCAGGGGACGGACGTGCAAATTATATAAATAGAAATGAAAAACACTTGCATCACAGTTTGCAGGTATTTGGATGTCCCTGTGTATTACTACACTTCCGTATATTTACTTATTTTAATATAATAATAGTAATTTACGATACAAGTAACGTTATCAAGCTTTTTACATTACGAGAGAATAGTTTTAAAATTGTCGAGTAATGTAGAAAGCAGATAACGTTACGTATATCGTAACACGGTTTATTTTATGTTAAAATACTAATCTTTTTAAAAATAGGAAAAATGGTTATTAATGACACTTACAACAGCGAGTGGTGGTATCACTAGTAAGATAAAAACTCAATATTGTATTGTTATGTTAAATTTGAAATTTTCAGGTTAAGTTTTGCCTCAGTTTGTGTCAAATAACAAACAAAACCTAACCTACTAACATCGAAGTTGACATAGACTGACAATACACTTCAGTGCTGTCAACATGTGATTAAATGCTAATAAAGTATCATTATGTTATTTTTCTTAACAACACTAGTGCTGTTAAATACATCTTAACGCAACTTGTTGCTAAGGAGTTATTGTCATAATAACATAATAGGATAAAATAAAGTAACTTTACCAAGGAGCTCAATTTTACAGTAACGCCACTGTAGCAAAAAGAATTTTCTGTTGATAACTAGTGTAAATGACCCTTACTGCTTGAATTTCCTCAGTTGCAAGCCCAAAATATTATGATAAAGGGAGATCGCAATAACAACGAAGAGGATATTGATATGTTCAAGAAAATAATCAAACGTATTGAGAAAAACTTGAAATTTGATTCAAAACACTTTTAAATGGAAACAAAGTGATGCTTCGTAATAATTGCGTTTCTAATATTATAACGGCATAAAAAACAAACAAATCATTTATGCAAGAAGGTAATGTATGCAAATTCATGTCTTCATAGACATACACAGGCATTGGCCATGGTTGGTTGGGGGGGGATGGCTTTGACCTTATAGGAACTTTTCACTCTATTACATTATAATCTTCTTTTCAGCCCGGAATTATCCACTCCTGGATATAGGCCTCTTTCAAATCTTTCCACATTTCTCTGTTATAGGCTGTTTGTATCCAGTTCTTGCCCGACAGAGTCAAATACATTTTCTAGGGTTCGGTTTTCGATGGTCATTTGTATTTGTTCGGGACTCATTATTTTGGTTTTACTCAAGTTCATTTGTAATTCGATTTGGGTGGACGCTGATGGAGTTCTTCTAACATTGTTTTTAGTTCTTCAGCTGAGGTGATAATCAAAATGCTATCATCTGCAAATCTCAAGTGATTAAGTCTTACTCCATCGATATTAATACCTTTACACTGCCAGTTCACATTTTTAAAAGCATCCTCGTTGAATTGGAATTTTATCGGTCTTCATGTCTTCTTCCAGTGTAATTGTAATAGTTGCCGTGTCATAAATATATTTTTTCTACGGTCACCTTTAAAACTGACTATTAAGCGCTCACTGTCAATGCGAAAAGTTAGCGATTCACACATTTTTTCCCTAGTAACCATTTTAGCATCGCAACCACGTAAATAATGTCTTAATGAAATAATCGCGTCACTTCATTTTACTTTACGCATCGCCATGGCTAACCTGATTATTAATTTAATTCGTCATTTTTCTGGAACTGGCTAAAATTATTGACAATTGCATCACGGTGCGTCCATCATCACGCAACCGATTTATCGAGTTTGTGAGTTTTTGAGAAGTTGAAGATGGAATCTGAAGGTAATTGCACCCCGCCTGAAGTATTTGAAGCGACCCAGACAGCAACCAACGAGTGTTGTTGCCGGCCAAATAGCGCGGCCTTTATGAACAGCGGTACAACGACTTCATCAAATGGTGTGTATCGAAATTTCAATTATTTAACAATATTGTTATTTATTTAGGACCGTAGAAAAAATGTTGTATGTATTTCGAGTGTAAAGAGCCATTTTGGTATTCGGTTGCTTTTTCGCGCCTCGCTGCCGCTCGGCACGAAACTCGTATCCTCATACCAAAATGGCTCTCTTTACACACTAAATACATAAATATCTATTTCCGTCGACCTCTCTATAAAATGCGATTTTACGGACGCATTTACGTACCAAAAATGTCACTTTTTTGGACACCATTAATTTTTCGTCGGCAAACACTTTTTGTCCGCAAATGCTTTTCGTCCAGAAATGCTTTTCGTCCGCAAACGATTTTCGTCCGCAGCAACTTTTATAAATTACATAATTCTATTTAAATTTAAATTATTATCAAATATGATTAGAAAATTAATCAAGTTTTAACTGAATCGATCACATTAGAATTATTTCTGATTGATTTTTCACGGCCGCGGCCTGTTGAATTGTGTGGTAAACGTCAAAGTGACGTTTGTCACATAATTCAGCAGGCCGTGGATTTATTAAATAAAACGCGGCTATATTTTTGTTCAGTGAACTTTAATTAGCGGCAAGCACTAACGTAGGCTGTGATTTGTCATCTACGAAAGTTTGACATTTCATTGTCTTTGGTGTTTTAAAATTTGCTCCGCGTTTTTGACTACGTTAGGGTTACTCGGTGTTTATTTGAATTGAAAAAGTGTTTATTTCGCGATGGCCGATGACAATAGCGACGAAGAGTTTTTTGGTAATACTCCACCAGAACTTCAAAATATCGCTAGTGAAGCAACACTGGAACTGTTGCCACAAAGATCAAGAATTTTGTATGAAAAGCAATACTCCAGTTTTATGCAATGGTGTAATGAAAAAAACGTTAAAAACGTTACTGACAACGTGATGTTGCCTTATTTCTCCTCAAAAACAAACCATTTAAAGCCATCAACATTATGGTCAATATATTCAATGTTGAAATCAACGTTAGCAATTAAAAATAATACTGACATTAGTAAATTCCTTAAACTTCGCGCATTTCTGAAGAAACAAAGTGTTGGGTACAAACCCAAGAAGTCCAAAGTATTCAGCAGGTATTTCTTCGAGAAGCTCCTAATGTCAACTATTTAATGTGGAAGGTAAGAGCTGTATACAATTTATTAATAACAACATTACCTATTGTATTTCGCAGGTGTGTTTACTCATTGTAATTGCTGGAGCTTGTCGCAGAGATGAACTCCGGAAAATGAATGTTGAAGATATTGTCGATAAAGCTGATATGTTGGTAATTACAATACCAGACTCTAAAAATGGGAAGACAAGGCCGTTTACACTCACATCCGATATCATTGAAGGGATAAACCCCTTAGAGCTATTCAGAAATTATGCTGCTTTGCGACCTAATCATTGTGAACATAATGCTTTTTTTATAAACTACCGATCAGGGAAGTGCTCCACACAAGTTGTTGGTGTGCATACTTTCGCAAAAATTCCGAGCTTAATTGCCAAATATCTTAAATTACCTGATTCAAATGCATACACTGGCCATTGCTATCGCCGTACTTCTGCCTCGCTTTTAGCAGATACTGGTGCTAATATTTCCATGTTAAAAAGACATGGGGGATGGAAGTCCGCCACTGTAGCAGAAGGCTATGTGGAAGATTCCATCACCAATAAAATTAATATTTCAAAAAGCATCTTAACTGGCACATCAGTTGAAAGTGTTAGAAGCACACTTAATAAAAACCCACTGCTTGAAATTCAAGCAAGTTCTGCTACAAGTCCACTGCAAATTACCACAGACACTACAACAGCAATGAATTCGTCAAGAACAACGAAAAATGGGGACGATATTGCTACGATTGCATCTACTTCTTCAAATTCTCATACACCTATTAATTTTCATAATTGTTCGGAATTTACAATTCATGTTCATAATTATTAATTAATTAAATAAATGAATGTTTAGTTTTCGATTTTTTTCTGATTACCTTATTATAATAGTATTTTTACAATTATCACAGTTTCTTTTTAATTTTTGTTCAGATTACGACGATCGACGGAAAAATTTAATATGCACCTCGGACGAAAACTGCTTTTTATGGCCTTGCCTGATTGCTTGCCTCGGCCAGCAATTGCAGGCATCGTCCATAAAAAGACAATTTTTCGTCCTAGATGCATAAATAACTATTTTCTACGGTCACCTCTAAAACTGACTATTAAGCGCTCACTGTCAATGCGAAAAGTTAGCGATTCACACATTTTTTTCCCTAGTAACCATTTTAGCATCGCAACCACGTAAACAATGTCTTAATGAAATAATCGCGTCACTTCATTTTACTTTACGCATCGGCATGGCTAACCTGATAATTAATTTAATTCGTCATTTTTCTGGAACTGGCTAAAATTATTGACAATTGCATCACGGTGCGTCCATCATCACGCAACAGATTTATTGAGTTTGTGAGTTTTTGTGAAGTTGAAGATGGAATCTGAAGGTAATTGCATCCCGCCTGAAGTATTTGAAGCGACCTAGACAGCAACCAACGAGTTGTTGCCGGCCAAATCGCGTGGCCTTTATGAACGGCGGTACAACGACTTCATCAAATGGTGTGTATCGAAATTTCAATTATTTAACAATTTTGTCATTTATTTAGGACCGTAGAAAATTTTTTGTATGTATTTCGAGTGTAAAGAGCCATTTTGGTATTCGGTTGTTTTTTCGCGCCTCGCTACCGCTCGGCACGAAACTCGCATCCTCATACCAAAATGGCTGTCTTTATACACTAAATACATAAATATCTATTATGAGGGTTGAGTATCTAGTGTCAATTCTTGTGTTATCTAGTGCTTTTAGGATTGCTCACGTTTCCACCTAGTCGAATGCCTTCCAGCAGTCAACGATCGCCAAATAAAGGGTGTCCAAATTTGAGGTTGGATTTTAATTCGTTAATAAAACGCGTAAATAACTTGAAAATAAAATATTTTAATGAGTACTTAAAACATATACGTAACGATTAAACATGGAAGATAATATCAGATAAATGCCCTCCTCCGCTCGTCTGACATGAAACTATTCTTTTTTTCAAGTCTTCAACGACATTTAAACATAAATGAGGGTCTATCTCACCAATTACGCGTGTAATTTAGGCCTTTACGTCTGTAATTGTCTGTAGACTATTGGCATAGACTTTGCTTTTCACATAACCCAGAGAAAAAAAATCCAAAGGCGCCAATTCGCAAGATCTTGACAGCCAATTGATGTCACCATATCGAAAGATAAGTCTACCTCTGAACTGTTATTGCAGTAAAGTTAGTGTTTCGCGCGCTGTGTGAGATGTGACACCTTCTTGTTGAAACCACATGTCACGCAAGTCCATAGCGTAAACTTTTCTTGCAGTTTCTGCAAAACTTTCCCCATATCTGTAATGGGTTTTTACAATAAATATGCGTTGCTGAACAGTGAACCGCTCCATAACAATGACAACTATAAAATATTAGCTCTGTATGTTTGACACAAAGCAAATGCCACAAAATTCAAAATCCAACCTCATATTTGGACACTCTTTATAAGGGTATATTGTATTCCGTTGTTTTTTCGCTTAATGTGCGTATACTTTCCAGATGATCTATTGTGCTGAATCCCTTGCGAAATCCCGCTTGTTCTGGAGATTGGTATGAGTTCAGTTTGTCTGTCTGTTGTTATTTTTGTTAGTAGCTTATATAAGTGGGATAATAAGCCAATCGACGATAGTTCTCTAAGTTGTTTTTATCCCCTTTTTTAAATAGCACGATGACCTCTGCATTTTGCCAAGACTCTGGAATTTTCCCCTCTATCAAGCACGTATTTAATAAGATTTTGACACTTTCTCTCTGTCTGTGTGCCTGTGTGTCTGTCTGTGTGTCTGTGAACAGAATATCTTAAAAACGGAAAAAAGGTATGGCGTTGAAACTTCATATATAAGTTTTGTGTACTATGTAGATGCGACAGTAAGCTTTTAAAGAAAATCGTATATCCGGAAGTAGGTGTTTATACTCTTGTGATTTTTTAGTTTGTTTCGATTTTTTCAAAAACGGCTCTAACGATTTTTTCAAACTTCATATTTTTATTACATTATTTGTAATATGTATTGATGTGAGATAGGCAATTTTCCAGTTGTATACTTCTAAAATGGGTTTCTTTTGTTTTTTTAAATTTTTTTAGGGTTTCCAAGTCCCGCGACCAAAAGTATTTTCCGGACTTACGAGCTAAATTTCAAGTCCCGGGACTAATCCCGAAAATGATCCCGAAAGTGAAATAGTGTTCAGGTGAAATTTCCGAATGCAATTTCCAAAGAAAAACAAGTGTTTTAAGTTAAATAAAGTATTTCTGTGCTGATAATCTGCGTTGGGGCTCGTCTATAACTTCATTGCTTTCTTCTGGTACTAAAAATGTCTGTCGCTCTTCATATTTTGCTTTTGTTTGAACTGCAAAGTGTTTGTATAATCCTTTCGTCAAGCTGCCTCTGATTATGATAATTTTATTGGAACAAACTTTACATTTCGGCAATTGTTTATCTTCAATATATAAAATTGTTGCCATATTGATTCAAATCGTTATTTTTTTTAATGTAAAATGAAAGTGGATTGCGAATCGGAATTCATTCTAATTGTAACGTTTTAGCAGAGAAATAACGAACACCTTTAAAACCCAAAAATAGCTTCGTCGCACATAATTTTAAAAGTCTACAAATTTAGTTACCTTTCTGTTACTACGAACGCACACGACAAGCGTAAAATATATCGAAATCCAACAAAAGAAACAGACAAATACATAAATAGAAGAAGATATGCAAATGTGGCTGACACAACACACAGGTTTAATTCTAACCTACCGAAAACAATACCTCTCCTGCCTACGCAAAACGCAAATAATGCAGAATGTGCAAGAGGCATGAGTAATACGCCGAACGCCTGTGAATACCCTTCCTAATTCTCTGATATCGAGTATACGCACGCATGTTGACATGGTCCCGGGACTTCCCCTGGGCTGGCTGTGGTCCCGGGACTTGTTTTTTTTTGGCAGAATCCCGGGAAGGTCCCGGGACCAGATCCCGGGACTGGAAACCCTATATTTTTTATTAACTCCTATTTTAAATAAAACACCCGGTATATTATTACATTTTTGAATTCAGCTTAAAATTCTAGATCAAAATTTGTCTGGTCAACTAACGCTCTATTTTGTACAGTTTTTGTAGAATTTGTAATTTTTGAAAATTTTTGACAAATGCTTAAAAATGTAAAATCAAATTTTTGGCTAATTATAAGATCACTGTAAAAGGAAGTTGTGTGCGTGTAACACACCAGATTTTTGTGCTATGCGTTTAGTAAGATATTACTGCATTACAACGGCTTAGGATACATAATATTGCACCAAAAATAATGAAATTTAGCGGTTACCTAAATGATGTACCATTATCGAAATTACTAATTTTAAAAATATTACCTATTTTTTTTATTACGTCTGTGGAGTAGTATGTATATTACAACTCTAAACAAAATAAATTTTGAATACTAAAAATGTATTTCTTAAAATACGAAAAACTTAAAATATTTATCTACTTGAAACGTGAATCTTGATAACTAAACTTTTTTCTCCTGAAACGTGAAAAACGTACAATAGTTAATTCTTAAAACATAGATTATTATTTTAATAGATATTGCCCAACTACACAAATTTTGCATAAATACATTTGCTTGTTCTTGTTTAAATTGTTTTAATTAAGCAGTTCTAATGACGTTCTTTTGCAATTTTTGCATTTCATTCCTGGCGATGTCTTCACTATTTGCCATGTACACTGTAAACATAAGCCTTTCTCGACGACCGTATTTTTAAGGAACATTCGTGTTGCTACCGTGATGTTTGATATAATGTTAATTTTTAATTTGTTCGTTAACGGGATCGGCAAACCTAAATATTAGTTAACGAACTAAATAAAATATTTAAAAAAACATTTAAAGAAAATGCTTTAAAAAGGATACGCTTTCCTTTAAATAGTAGGCGCATGAGATATTTTAAATTGAAGTGTCAACATTGACCCCTACTGGCAAGAAAAACAACTGAGTTTTCTTAAGAATATATTTGAGTAATTTTCTATTATTTGGTGAACAGACATAATTTGAGGAACAGGAGGACTGTTCGTTGGCAACTCATTTTTCAAATTTTCTATATCTCTGCTTTCTACTTCCCTCATTTCTATAAAACTCACTGAAAAAAGCTTATCAGCAAAATCTGAAGCGACCGAAACGTCATTTCCGTGTGGAAACAAACCATCCTCTTTTCTCTTCAATGTTCCTCCCACACCATTCATAGGACCTTTTCCGTGTCCGCTTTTACTGTAGTTCGCGAAAGTTCTTTTATGTTTGGAAAATACATAGGAATTTTTTTGATAAGTAAATAACAGTTTTCTTTTTTCTGTCCACTTTCTTTCTGCTTATTGGCGTATTGTACTCAGATTCCTGTCTGCTATTGCTACTAAGAGATGGGGTGTTGTTTTGCTGTGAAGAATTACTTAATTGTTTGTAATTTATTTTGTTCTTAACGACAACTCCCTTATGGCATAGTTATTTGCTGATGCAAGTTTTCTTCCACTCCTACATCCTACATTATCGGTAGTTGGTGGCGAATTATTTGTTCAGATATTTTTGTGTTGCTAATCATAACTTCTATTACTTCGATAGCTTGTACTAACTAGCATTCTGACATTTGAGCCCTATATTTCTGCCCCCTCTTTTTTACAAGTTCGTTTTGCTTCTTCAATGAATAATCCGATTCTTGCTTATTTCTGCGTTTGTTCGTATGTTCCTTTGACACACTTTTGCATTCACCTGATTTGCTGTCGTTCCTATCTTTCGTGATTTTGGCTTTTATTATTCGTAAATCTGAGAAAATTTGTTAAAGGAAATTCTTGTATATTATAATGTCTACCTTTTATATTTTTTCGTTTATCATAGCTTTTATTTTTTCCGGTGTATTTTTTTGTATTTTCTCTTCCATTTTATTTTCAGTTACTGTAACTTTATCGAATTCTGGGATCAAATCCGTGATGGATTTCTTATCATTTTCCCCTATTTTAAGCTTAATCTTGAATTTTCTTTGCTTATTTTGCTTTTCCTCGAGTTTTTTCCTTTTGTTTTCATTCAAATCCACAGCGACGCCTATAATTGGCCTAACGGCTGTTGGCTGAGTGCGAAATAAATAAAATAAATGTTCTTGTTTTAATAAAGATAACTCGCGCTCCCTTTTTAATTTTTCTTTTAAGATAACGGTAACAGCCACGTCAATTCGGTAACACGTTTAAGATTTTTAAGTGTTACCGTAATGGCGTTACCGAAATGATGAAATGAATGTGAAATATCTATAGCAACCTGCATTATCAACAGAGTGTATTCATATTTAAAGGTTATTTATAAGACTTCGTATATTACGAAGAAAAAATTTAAATTTGTGCAAAGTATACACAAACTACTAAAAACACTAGTCCGGATTGACAAACAATAAAGGTGCGCATGCATTTTCTGTTTGATAATTGTTATTATATCAAAAACAGTAAATATGTGCAAAAACTTACCGATCTGACGGGATAGTATACACAACTTTTACAAAGTAACAGCAGGTTTCACAATGTTCTAGAACCGACGTACGGTTGTTTGCTTGACGTGTTACCGAAATGATGGAGAACCATCCGGATAACTTTATTTTGATTGTATTAAAATTAACATGAACCACATTTACGCAGAATTCGGTTTTAATAAAAAGAGACAGTTGAAAAAAGTATTTGAAAAGATTTAAAGTAACATTCATTTTAATTTTGGGTTTAAAAACAAAACTTCGCTTCTGAAATTTCGTTATGGGACAGTTACCGAAATTACATTTTTGATCTTTAAAAATTATAATTTATAAGTGCACTTCTGCTTGTAAGTGAATCTGTACAAAAATCTATTAGGGTGACACAGGAAGCTCATATTAGTTTTTAGATCACTGTGATAACCCTTGTAATTACGGAAATATGGGCGTGGACATGGGATTCTCCCATTATGTGAAATTTACCCCTTAAATTCAAGCTCTGGAGTAGATCACACTGCACATTAAAAATTAGAAAACATTCTAACCTTTCTTGCGATATAGAAGGTCTTAGCCTATTTTTGATTATTTTCACTTTAGAAAATACACGGTCACAGGCTACTTGGGTGCATGAGAATGTCAGTAAGTATTTGTAGGCTAAGTACAAATTGCTATATGTAATGGTGTGCAAATTATAATTTTTTTAATTTTGTAAAAACATTTGCGCATTTTTTTTTTCATTTTATTGTATGGACATATTGGCCTCCAAACTGGATTGGCCTACCGGACATTTGCCCGGTTGCCCGGTGGGCCAGTCCGACAGTGGATTTGAAATATTTTTTAAATTATAATGTATAATATGTAGATACTAATTGTACTAATTTTATCCTCGTGAATGATGTCCAACTTTTCACTCATTAAATAGTGTACTAATTTTACTAAATAAATACATTTTTTTTTACTTTGTTTACATTAATTATTGAAAGTAAAAGTATAAATACTGAAGTATATTCAATTTTCGGCTTTAGTAGTAAAGTTTATACTTGGGGTTGCGTTTGTATAGCTACCAAATTATGTTGGTGAAACGATATTAATACAATTTTTAAAATTGCGGCTTATCGAAAGTATAGAACTACGTTCAACTTGTTTCAGAATGAAAGGTATAGTAAAACCGTTTCATTAAGGAAACATCTAGGAGATGTCACTTGAAATGTAAAATCGCATTGGCAGTGTCGGTGTGGTCCATGGCGTTGCAAAGATGATAAGGTCATCAGCGGGAAGTTGGGAACAAACGAAAAACTTGTTGGTGTTAACGCGAAGCAGCCGATGTGTCCTTGATTCCCGCTAATCAGAGGGGCCCGCTAATCGCCGGCGTCCCTCGCGACCATGCGTGGTGTGGGTGCCGACGCCTGCGCATCGCCGCGGCGCCCAGCATCGAGCGAGTGTGCGTTTGGTGCGGACGCTAGCAGGAAGACCGTCGGCTGTGAATTCCTGCTGCAAACAACACCAGGACTGACCTGAAGCAGATCCAACGAAACGGAAGAGCGATGCGAATGGTCCTAGCACGTCGAGGTGCGGATGTGTGTGTGTAGTGGTTTCTAGTGATTGCGGTGCGGCGGTCGCAGGGTTTTCGTGGTGCAGGAGGGATATTAAAAACCGGCACGACGTTTTGCTCAGAGGGTGTATGCAGGATGGGGTGCACTTCTTCGGCGGAGGAGCGGGCGGCCCTGGCGCGGAGCAAGCAGA